>CM077261.1:26258657-26858657 GCA_039654775.1 Spinibarbus caldwelli | reverse complement strand
TGTTTGTGGAGTTGAATTTGAAAATAGTGTAACAAATATCAATCAGTCAGTTCTTTAAAAGTGTAAACTGGATATCCCAGTTGAAACAAAGTCTTGATGAATCCGGACAAATGACACCAGACCGCCCGTGGGTGATGGGTTTATAGATTGTAAACTTCTGAGCCAAATGTGTTTGAAACATTTCATTAGGATAGGTACAGTGTTTTAGCAGATAAACAGAAATACTTTTTGTGGAAACAAACACACAAATGTCGTGCTAGATACTGTTCTCCACAATAAGCATAATAACATGTCTGCGGTACTCGATTACTTTCCTTTAAACACAAACACAGACAGAGAGTCTTGATCATGTGATCATCAGCGTGTTTAACCCGAAGCCCTGTTGTCTCAGACTAAGGTAAAACTTTACAGTAAACTTTAATAAACGTTAGTTAATGCCTTAAGTAATGTTAACAATGTACAATTGTTATATTTATTGATCTTTGTTAACGTTTGTTAATAAAAATACAGCTTCATTGTTCGCTTGTGTTAGCTCAGGTGCTAATGTTAACAGACTTTGCATTTTTAAAAATGAAATTAACATGAAGATTAATCAGTGCTTTAGAATTATTGTGTAGAAGTATTGTGCATTGTTAGTTCGTTATATTAATATCATAAACTAATGTTAACAAATGGAAGCTTATTGTAAAGTGTTAACCAAACTATTGTAGGACATGTAAAGGCAACTTTAGATTTTTTTTTTCAGTGTTTATAGTTAAAAAAAAAATATATATAAAATTTATAAATTTAAATTTATATAATGTTACTGTCATTATGATTAACAAAAAAGTATGAAGAGCATTTTATTCTTTGTTTGTCGGAGTTGTTTATGGGTTGTTTTGTAATTTGAAACTTTTTTTATTTATTTATTTTTTGATATGTATTTTTCATACACTACACTGTGCCCACCCTGTTTTATGATGGTTACACTTGAACATCACACTAGTGTTCAAAACTTAAATTTTTATTTTGTTTTTGTTTTAAGAAACTTATAATTCAGAGCACATTAAATTAATTAAAAGTTACAGTAAAGACTCTCATGTAAAACTTAGGTTTTACAAATGCGATGCAGTGCGAACATATACGTCCACGTCTGTAATTTGAGTGATACAAACACATACAAGTACAAAAGACTAGCATTAAACGTTCCCTACTAATAGCAACCTTAAGTACTCAAATATTTAACAGCGATTAACTATATTTGTTAATGGGAGTGGTGAAAAAAGAGAGGTTCAGATACACTGAGGAGTGGCCAGTGAGTGATTACCGTTGTGGCCTTGCCTTGATATAGACATCAAACCTCAGGTCAACACATGGGAATGGTCTCTGTAATATTAATATGAACATGAAAATGTTATTTAATATATAATTAAGAAAATAAATATTTACAGTATATTATCAGCTACAATGTGCATTTTACCATAGTAAAAGCATCCAGTTTGTGTTTACAATGGTAAACATACACTATATATACACACTATATATATATATATATATATATATATATATATATATATATATATATATAAAATTCTTAAATTACTCAGTAAAAATCAGTAAAAACAAAACCCAAAATTCTAAATTACAATGGTAATCTACAGAGAATTACCATGGAAAATAACCAGAATTAAGGGTATAAAGTAAAAAAATAAAATTAAAAAATAAAAATTAAATAAATAAATACATAAATAAATAAAAATCTTGACATAGTATTTTATTTTATTTTATTTTATTTATTTATTTATTTATTTATTTATTTTTTATTTTTTTCACCTGGGCATGTTTTAAAGAGATTTTCCTAAGCATGTTGGAAATTTTTAGTTTTGCAAGCGGAGGAATTCGTTCCATTTGCCATACGTCTTTCTCTCTGTGCTTTCCTCTTCCCTTCCTCTTCTCACATTTTCACTCTCTTTCTGTCTCCTGTATCATTCTTTCGGCTTCACAATGTCTTTATTTCCTTCTCTAGTTCCCATTTCCTCATATGCCCGGCTCTCTTTTCTCTTCCTCTCTCCACCTTTTCATCTCTCCCTCTGTTTCAGGCTTTAATTTTTTTTTTTTTTTTTTTTGTCTGGGATGTGAGGTGATGCCAGGCTCTGTGAGTACAGAGCTTCCTTTTGTTTCAGGAAGTCTAAAGGTCAAGAGGGCCCCTCAGTTCTCTCTGTGTTTCGGTAACCAGAGACCCTCTCAATGAATGGCTCAACTAGAGCGTGTCTCTGCTTCATCCCTTCTAAACTGTGCTTCAACTCTTTCTTGCGTTTGTAGACCACTAATTCTAGAGATGTGGCATGAGCAGGTGTTTCTAGTCTGCACATAATGTACAAAACTACAGATTTTCAAAACTGACTAGTCATTCAGGCAACCAACTAGTAGATTTTGAAAACATTAGATGTGTTCTTGTGCTCAATAACAGCTGTATGGAGAGAGATGGAATGAAACAGAATATGTGGATCTCAACATGATTTTTTTAAAAAGTCGAATTGTTTTTAACTTTCTATTTACACACCTTCTTAAAAGTGCAATCCTCATGGTGTAAGACTCTTAAAGGAAAAAAGTTATGCAAAGGCGGTTTCCGTCTGTTTTTATCTATGCTTTACAGGGCATAGATGTACGAATGCAACTCTCTTCTCTGGAAGTGTTTTACCTGGCAAACTGTCTAACAGTTCAAGCACAGCAGGCACTAGACATATTGGAACAAACACAAAAAAAACATTAAAATCTGTTTTTGCCAGTCGACTAATTGGTGGTTGGTCAATTACAGTAGCTGACAATTGCAACCCATCCCCAGCGCAATTTTAATTCTATTTTAAAATACTTTTTTTTTTTTTTTTTTTTTTTTTTTTTTTTAAGTTATATGCACAATAATACTATTTTCACTGTATTTTTGATCAAATGAATGCAGCCTTGGGACACTTATTTCAAAAACATTTTAAATAATGTTAATGACCCCAAACCCTTTCACAATAGTGTACCCCAAAATTTAGCACTGTGTACCTGAAGCATGAAAAATAAAACTTCAAATTGTGAATAGATTATATACAGAAGGCCTTTATAGTTACTGAACCTGTCAATTACTTCCTACCTGGTCTCATGATGAAAATGTACTTCTGGGAACTTTTTCACAAGACGCAAAATATGTACCAATAAGTACATATCTCTGCCATTCCAACAGAAATGAACACTAGAGGCGGTGAAACAGTGAGCACTTGTAATCATTTTCGTACACAGTTATGATTACAGCTTCATGTGTTTCACTTTCCGGATGTAACAAGCTTTGCTCAGTAGCTCAGCTGCACGGGATTGGATTTAGGATGCAGAATCCTTGAGTACGAATCCTGCGTAAAACATGACTCACTATGAAAGAGCTGAAAGATGAGAGATCGAAAAACAAGCTAAAATGTCATGCTTGCGATTGCGATTTTACATCACATATGCTTTTGTTCATACTATGAGGTAGGTTTAGGTGTCGTGCAGATGGTATGTTATTTTAAAACGTCACGGATCATTAGACTTATAGCGCCACTCAATGGACATTTCAAGTCAGAACTGCAGTGACACCTACAAAACAAACGTCACATAAAACATACCATATGTACGCTCATCTGTTCTGGGGAAAAAACAAACACTCTTTTAGCGCCACCCAGTGGACATTTTACATCGAATATTTCACCAAACGTACATGGCGGTACGTATTTCGCATCCTGTGAAAAAGTTCCCAGAGGTACGTTTTCGACATGAGATTGGGTTGATCACTTCTGTTCACTTTAATTTCCCTGACTGAGTTCTGCACTCAGATATAAAACTCCCAATAGTCAGTGAAACATAAATGTCTTATTCTCTTATTCTACACTGTGTTTACACATTGTTGGTTATTTTGCAAGCATGCAAAACTCAATGAGCTAAACATAAAATTTCGACTAAAATATTGGCTTTGTACCGAAGTCCCAGAACATTTGATAACACTACTATAAAGTACTGAGTTAAAGACAGCTATCTTTATAGGGGTAATGTGTGGTAATGTCTTTTTTTTTTTGGTTTTGAAAATCAAATGAAATGGTACATTTGAGCTAAAAATGTACTAAAGATCACCTCTGACTCATTTAGTTAATACTGTTCCTGTTTTATAAACTGAAAATTGGAAAATTTTGTCTCATTCGCAGGAATCAGTGACAGTTTTAACTAAGCTAAAGAAAGAGTTTGTAATAACGTTGATTGATTCAGGCTAACCTCAGAATAACATGCTAGATCTTGCCAGCAGCTTGTCCTCCTGAGGCTATAGCATGCTGTTGTCTTGTCACTGCTACAGATGGACTCAGTGCAGCTTTACCCGTTGGCCCATATGCTCTGAGTTTAGAACTCATGGCTTCAAACCCGATGCACATGCAATCACAAGTCTTGACAAAACTTTGTACATGTGATGTACATGTTTGGTGCCAAAGGGATCGACTGAAATCAGCCTTCAGCAAGCCCAGTCAGCTGCTACGTTGTCTGCTGTCTACATAGGCCACAACCTCCTAAGGCAGCATACTAACCGAAATGAAACCTGATAAGTGGCTTATTTAAAGTGCTTTGCAGCACAATCTTTTTCTCAAATGTACCACTTTAATTACATGCTCACATGACAGATTCCACAGAAGACTTAGAACAGGAGCAAGGATTTTGAGTGTATCTGTTTCCCTTCCTTAAAAGAACACCCAACAATGAACATTTTCCCCCACTCTACCCTATATGTGAATAAAAATCAAAATGAAATAGGTTTATCATATAAAGTGATGGTGTCTCTACAGAAGACTTGAATTAAACCACCCTTAATGAAGCATCAAGTTTTGGTGGAATGAACTTGATTTTTGTTTTGTTTTGTTTCAAAGATGAACAAGGTCTTATAGAATTGAAAGGACATGAAGGTGAGTAATTGATGTCAGAATTTTCATTTCTGGGTGAACTATCCCTTTTAAAACATGAAATCTATATTCATTGTTTTTTTCCATTAAAGCACATGAACATGTTGAAAGCTGTTTTTGTTTTGTTCGAGGCATTAATAGACCTTTAATTGACAATTTCTGTTTAGCTCTCGGTGTTAATAACATTCCCCAAGTGTTTTGTTTCACATTTTTTAAAAGTCCAATGTTAAAACTAAAAACGTGATACTCAGGTAAGCACAAAAACCTGGTATATAGATGTTGGGTTCCATCCAATTAAAAATCAATGTTGCCAGTATTGTTTAGTATCCGCAAATGAAAATTTCCACAGAGCCTGTTGCAATGCATCCTGGGATTGCCCTGGGCTCCAGGAACAGTTTAAACCACCCTGGTTTACAGTAACGTCTGTTGTAGCAGGCCTTGCGACAGCCCTGAGAATGCAATGTGCGTTTCCTTTGTGTTACAAAAAGTATTCTGACACATTTTTCTCAAATCAAGCTTGCATAGCTAAAAGTGTTTGCATTCGCATACTTACGTAGACAGAGTTTCCACGAAGATGAATGCTTTTGATTTGAGCTATTTTATAAGGCAACATCATTTTGCTGCCTTCTGATTGTAACAACTTTGGCGTCAGAAGCTTTGCTATCATGCTTTAAAATGTTCTTGCAGTCCCAAACAAAGATTTTGAGATGCAATCAGAAAAAATGCTGTATTATCACTGTTGCAACGTGCTGGAACACTTGGTTAACAGCCACCAACCACCAGCTTTTGCTCTCCTGCAGAGCCTTGGGTGCATGTGTTTTAACACCTACACCAATCCAAATTTCTCTAATATTTCTGAGCTGTTCTTAAGACTGTTCCTGTGAATTGTTCAAAACTTTTATGAACCAAAAAATAGCTTTTTTTTCCCCCTTAATAATCGGCAAAAGTGATGGAACATTGTGGAACTGAAAGAGAATGTGGTAGAGCAAGGCCTCCCTGCACAGGAACTTGAAGAATGAGAGCATGCAAATGATTGAATGTGGTGCACTGGTGGTTAAATGCATGAAGTGTGTCTTTGTGCATTTCTGCACACATGCCATGATTCTCACAGAAACAGTTCTGCTTTGTGCTCAAGTATAATGTATGTATTTACATATTCACATGTATTTTAATGTATGTGTCAACATTTGAAGTGGATCAAAAACATTTACTTAAAGTTGTCCTAAAACAAAAACGATACCTGTTCTTGTCTTTAATTTTTTTTTTGATCCACTACTGCATACATGGTAACACTTTAGTATAGGGACCAATTCCTCATTAATACTAGTTGTTTATTAGCATGCCTATTAATAACATATATTGGCGGTTTATTAGTACTTATAAAGCACATATTCTACATGATCATATTCTACATCCCTAATCCTACCCAATACCTAAACTCAATAACTACCTTACTAACCATTAATAAGCAGCAAATTAGGAGTTTATTGAGGCAAAGATCATTGTTAATATCTAATTGCATTAACAATTAATGCATGCTAATTAGCAACTAGTTGATAGTGAGAATTGGTCCCTAAACTAAAGTGTTACCAAAATACTCTTTATATATAAAATCATTTATTTTAATTTAATAATGATAATGTGAAAATAATGAAAGAATAAATAATGAAACTATAATAAAAAATCTGTTAAAATGAAAGGAAACTTAAAAAGCAAGTGAGAAAAATGAGACGGTTGACCAGGTCGACCTTGTCGTGCAGTCGACTGTGTTATTACTATTAACAATAACAATATTGTATTCAACTCTCTATGAACATTATCTGAAATGAAACACAAAATATGAGTTTGTTTGTTCACATGGTCATTTTTCTTTCTTTCTTTCTTTAACAGGAAGAAGAGATGTTTCGGCCCAATATGTTTTTCCTATTACTTCTACCGCCAATCATTTTTGAGTCTGGATACTCATTACATAAGGTAAAAATACTGTAATATTAATAATTTTCAGGAAGAAGAAAGAATCTGAATTGAATGTGATAAAAAGAAAGAAAGAATAGCAATAAAGCATATCTTTCTATTGCTTTCTCCTCACTGCCTGCACATGAGAACAAACATACAGCTTGACCAATGTATTTCAGTTCAAAACAAATTACTGTTATGAATCACTTCTTTCAATGAATCATCCGAAAAGATCCCAACTTGGTAGTTACTTGTTTAAAACTGTCTGATAAACTGTCTTTCACGTTGTAAACTGAACTGGTGAGAGTAGTTACTGAATCTCAAATACTAAACTGCAAGTTGTAATTTCATTGAGCGGTGCCTCAAAACAAAGCACATTTAGTGCACTTTGTGAAACCTTTGCCCTCTATCTGAATTACTGATGTACCAGTAATAGCCTTTAGCTATGTGTGTGGGGTCTCTCCCTTACAAGTACATGACAGAACTTTGTAATTAAAAACACTATTAATAGTTTTGTGGGAGTATTGGTTTCCCATCAAGCCATCAAGTTTTGATATACATATAACTGTGATACATACAGGTGCATCTCAATAAATTAGAATGTCGTGGAAAAGTTAATTTATTTCAGTAATTCAACTCAAATTGTGAAACTCGTGTATTAAATAAATTCAATGCACACAGACTGAAGTAGTTTAAGACTTTGGTTCTTTTAATTGTGATGATTTTGGCTCACATTTAACAAAAACCCACCAAATCTCTATCTCAACAAATTAGAATACTTCATAAGACCAAAAAAAAAAAATAAAAAAACATTTTTAGTGAATTGTTGGCCTTCTGGAAAGTATGTTCATTTACTGTATATGTACTCAATACTTGGTAGGGGCTCCTTTTGCTTTAATTACTGCCTCAATTCGGCGTGGCATGGAGGTGATCAGTTTGTGGCACTGCTGAGGTGGTATGGAAGCCCAGGTTTCTTTGACAGTGGCCTTCAGCTCATCTGCATTTTTTGGTCTCTTGTTTCTCATTTTCCTCTTGACAATACCTCATAGATTCTCTATGGGGTTCAGGTCTGGTGAGTTTGCTGGCCAGTCAAGCACACCAACACCATGGTCATTTAACCAACTTTTGGTGCTTTTGGCAGTGTGGGCAGGTGGCAAATCCTGCTGGAAAATGAAATCAGCATCTTTAAAAAGCTGGTCAGCAGAAGGAAGCATGAAGTGCTCCAAAATTTCTTGGTAAACGGGTGCAGTGACTTTGGTTTTGAAAAAACACAATGGACCAACACCAGCAGATGACATTGCACCCCAAATCATCACAGACTGTGGAAACTTAACACTGGACTTCAAGCAACTTGGGCTATGAGCTTCTCCACCCTTCCTCCAGACTCTAGGACCTTGGTTTCCAAATGAAATACAAAACTTGCTCTCATCTGAAAAGAGGACTTTGGACCACTGGGCAACAGTCCAGTTCTTCTTCTCCTTAGCCCAGGTAAGACGCCTCTGACGCTGTCTGTGTATGAAGGTAAATCAGTAGCTAAACTCGAGAGCTTGCTGACTTGAATGTGAGAACTTGTCATATTAATATTCATATTTGTAAGTTGAAATTTACACTCACAGCTCTGATGTGAAAAGCTGAATCTTTCGAGTTGCACACACAGACAATAATCAAAACACCCGTGTTTTAAATTTGAAGTTGCAAATTAATAGTTACAAATGTGTATGACATATTTACTTTTGCACTTTACTTTACTTTCGCTGTACAACGCCAAGTCGGCACTTACAACCTCTCAGATCTGGCAGTACAACTTCAAATCCTAGCGCTTTGACTTTTGCTACTCATTTCGTGATATTCCTGTAGCAGAACTCACTTGTGCACTTGTAAATGCAGACGCGAGAGAGCAGAGCCGGGTGCGGGACTGGGGTGTGAATCAAGACATTTTATTCGTCGATGCCTGACCAATAACACTGGATGGTTTCTTTGCGTGATGACGTCATGCAGTGGCGGCAGCAGTGTTGCCAACTTAGCAATTTTGTTGCTAAATTTAGCAACTTTTCAGACTACCCTAGCAACTTTTTTTTTCCCCCGAAAGCACCTAGTAACAAATTTAGCAATTTTTAAAATTTATTTGGCAACTTTTAGCAACTTTTGATTTAGTGACTCTGACAATAAAAAGGCGCACATTTTCCATCCAAATTACACAAAAAGAGGAAACCAAAGATGCCTAGCAGTACACACATCACATGAATTAAGTTAGTTGCTATTTGCAATTGTTCAATTTAATAATAATAATTTAATAATTGTTCATTTATGATACACTTTGTTAGTAGCTTGTACCTGTGATTGTTGATCAGTTAGTACTCTGTAAGAAAAATGGAAAAGATATTAGTCATTTTCCAGGACATTATCAATTGTAACTCTCTAATCCGAAAAAAAAAAAAAAAAAAACAATACATAAAATTATTTCATATTAACATAGTAGGGGAGAGCAGGGCACAAAGTAACACTTTTTGACTTTCTCAAATTGTGTAAATCCACATTGGGTTCAGAGTATATTTTTTTTATCCACAGTAATTTCACACTTGTGTAGTACAAATATGCGCTTTGTTTCATATTTTCAGTGTATACATTTTTTCTTTATTTGCCCTCAAAAATTGGAAGTGAAATGTGACAACATGCCCCGTAGGGGTACATTGTAACATCTGAGGGGCACGTTGTAACATGACCATATGACAACTTAAAATGTTATCTGATCTCATGGAAAAAATATACAAGACAAGCTAAAATTGTCAGTCTTTATTCACCTGTTTCTCTTAGTCTCTCATTAAAATGTATTAAAGTAAATAGTGTGAATTTCATCACTAATGTCATAGAAAAGCACGGCAGGACACATTGTAACGCAGTGTTACAACATACCCCATCTGCACAACTGGAATTTCAAACCAGTTATTGTCTTCTGCTAGTTATCAAAGCATTAAAAATAATCGAAATTGATAAATAACAGATTGGAGATTAATAGCAGATTTGTCTAATTTTAAATGAGTAATAAATACTGAGATGAAAAATTTACTTAAGCCAGAAATAAAATTTTACTAATTTTACTATGGTAAAATAAATGTTCAGCGATATCTTCAAAAGGCTTTTGAATTTTGGCGCACTCTTTTCTCTATATAATGTTCATATGGTAACCAGTAAATACCTTAAATTTGGATATGCTAGCATGTGTGGAAATATTTAAACCACGTGTGTTACAACTAACCCCGCGTTACTTTGTGCCCCGTGCTCCCCTAGACTGTGCCCTATTTTTACAGAATTTTCTTAGAGTGTAGCATACTAACTAACTACTAATACACTGCTTAAAGCATAATTGTTGAGATTGAGAATGTGTAGTATTACTAGTTTACTAGCTATTAAAAAAAAAAAAAACATAAATTGTAATCATTCAAAAATGTGTTAGTTCAATAATTCAATGTATTTAAAAATACAGTTATTTATATTTTAATATTATTTTATTCAATATGCATAATACTTTACAAACAAATCTAAATGAACACACATACACTGCAAAAAAATTATTTTCTTCCTTAATACTTTTGTCTTTTTTTTTTCTAGTATAAATATCTAAAAATTCTTGAATTTCATTTACTTCATTTACTTGACAAGTAAAATGACAAGAAATTTTGTCTTGTTTTCTGAAAATATTATCCACATTTTGTTAGTTTTTCCTTAATACCTGCCAATCGGGTAAGAAAAATAATCTTAATTTAAAGACTAAAGATTTTTTCTTACCCCATTGGCAGATATTTTTGCTTGTTTTTAGCAAAATTTGGATAATATTTTCAGAAAACGAGACAAAATATTTTACTTAAGTTAATACATCTTAATTCCAGAATAATATAAATAATATTTATACAAAAAAAACAAGACAAAAATACTAAGGAAGAAAATAATTTTTTGCAGTGTAAAATAAAGTTTTTTGCTGCGATTTTATGTTTTGACAATTTTGCGCCGTGCTTATGCAATGACGTCATCGCGCAATGACATCATAACGTCTTTAAACAACTTTTAGCAACAAATCGACATTCCTTTAGCAACTTTCTCTGAAGATTAGTTGACAACACTGGGCGGGAGCCAGTGTGCTGTTTTGATAGCAGAGTCGGCTTTTGGGAAAACAACTCGGCATGACAGAAGACTGCGGAAGCTATCAGCTAACCTAATGGACAATGCTGATCAGGATACTCACTCACTGACATGGACAACAGACTTGCCTCGCTCAGCAGACGATTCACGTCCTCCCGACTCCCACTGCAGACTACACACTCTGCTGTAATATTGGTCTAATGGTCTGTTTTATACAGTAATGTCCACTCTATAATTCCGTTTACCAACAAATGGTCTGCATCAATACTTCTGGGTTCTTATGAAAAGAAAAAAAAAATGCAGTTTTATATGAATATAAGATAAAATAAATGTAAAATCGATTTAGTAAGTTCTTCTCAAGTTCTTCAGTAAATATTTTTATTAACATTAATAATATTACACTGTGAAAGAATAAAATTATTAAATGTGGTAACGTTAGCAGTGCTCAATATTTTCACTAAAAACACGTGTATGTTTTCCAGTTATGTGATGTCATCATTTAGTGACAGCACACACAACACATGAAATAAACTGTACACATGTATCTGTGGTCTTATAGATGTTTTGTAACCTGTGCCGTTGTGATAATTATGTATTATCCTCAGTTTCTTGTGTAAATTAATTACAAAGGTAGACTTGCAGTAAAAGACCATGCAAGAACATAAAAAAAGTCTGTTCTTTGACAATGTGATGCACAGTGGTCCAGGATAAACAGTTTGACACACATCAAACTATTATGTCAACGTCTACCAAAACAGAATTATATGAATAATTAAATGCCCTGGCCTGAGTAAGTAAAAGTTTAGTTTAAAAACCACTTCATGAGCAAAGTATGAATACTGTTTTAGGATATACATGCTGCTGAATACAATAAGCGACCCATTTTCTTATTTTTTTAATGTCTACAAATGTGCATATTGGAGATTATAGATCAGTGTGTAAAACACAATGACCTTTTAAGGTTTTTTTTTTATTTTGATTTTTTTTTTATTTTTTTTTTTCCTCAAAATCATGTGTTGGTCTGTACTGTGTGCTTGCTATTAGCCTACATTCATATTATGCACCATATTAAGTTGCTCCCTTACTTTCATCAGTTTTTATCCCGTTTAATTTTCACTTGTGCCTTCATAGCTTTATATTGGCCTTAATGGCCATTATATAAAGTGGTTCAACACATTCCCATGCTTTATTTATAAGCAGTTGGATACAGCCATGTTACTCTCTGCAATATGCAATATACAGTAGGATACAAATAAAAGATGTTGCATTATTTGTCTGCCAGACAATACTTGAATGTCAAGAAGAATGTAGTAGCTTAAAATCCCGTAAAAGCTAAGGATATTCAATGAAAATAGTTAGCAGTGTTTTACAAATAACTGATACATATGCATAAAAAAACGTTTCTTTCTGCAACGTTCACTGCAAGTTGCGCTGGCTGGCGTTCATTGGTCAGGCATCGACCAATAAAATGTCTTGATTCACACCCCAGCCCCGCCCCCGGCTCTGCTCTCTCGCGTCTGCATTTACAAGTGCACAGGTGAGTTCTGCTACAGGAATATCGCGAAATGAGTAGCAAAAGTCAAAGCGCTAGGATTTGAAGTTGTACTGCCAGATCTGAGAGGTTGTAAGTGCCGACTTGGCGTTGTACAGTGAAACTGAAGTAAAGTGCAAAAGTAAATATGTCATACACATTTGTAACTATTAATTTGCAACTTTAAATTTAAAACACGGGTGTTTTGATTATTGTCTGTGTGTGCAAATCGAAAGATTCAGCTTTTCACATCAGAGCTGTGAGTGTAAATTTCAACTTACAAATACGAATATTAATATGACAAGTTCTCACATTCAAATCAGCAAGCTCTCGATTTTAGCTACTGATTTACCTTCATATCTGTGGTTCAGGAGTGGCTTAACGAGGAATATGACAACTGTAGCCAAATTCCTTGACACGTCTGTGTGTGGTGGCTCTTGATGCCTTGACCCCAGCCTCAGTCCATTCCTTGTGAAGTTCACCCAAATTCTTGAATCGATTTTGCTTGACAATCCTCATAAGGCTGCGGTTCTCTCGGTTGGTTGTGCATCTTTTTCTTCCACACTTTTTCCTTCCACTCAACTTTCTGTTAACATGCTTGGATACAGCACTCTGTGAACAGCCAGCTTCTTTGGCAATGAATGTTTGTGGCTTGCCCTCCTTGTGAAGGGTGTCAATGATTGTCTTCTGGACAACTGTCAGATCAGCAGTCTTCCCCATGATTGTGTAGCCTAGTGAACCAAACTGAGAGACCATTTTGAAGGCTCAGGAAACCTTTGCAGGTGTTTTGAGTTGATTAGCTGATTGGCATGTCACCATATTCTAATTTGTTGAGATAGTGAATTGGTGGGTTTTTGTTAAATGTAAGTCAAAATCATCACAATTAAAAGAACCAAAGACTTAAACTACTTCAGTCTGTGTGTATTACATTTATTTAATACACGAGTTTCACAATTTGAGTTGAATTACTGAAATAAATGAACTTTTCCACGCCATTCTAATTTGTTGAGATGCACCTGTATATAAACAGATTGATCGATCAATTGTTTATTCTGCAGGGTAATTTCTTCCAAAACATAGGGTCGATCACATTATTCGCTGTGTTTGGAACAGCGATTTCAGCCTTCATCGTGGGAGGGGGAATCTATTTCCTGGGACAGGTATCCTCTTTCTGTTTTGTTAGGTATCAACAGCTTTTCCCATGTCTTTCCATGTAAACAGACGTATAAGTGAGTTGATTAAGTGGTTTATCTAGTTTGACTAGTTGACACACCTTAACAGCTCCTTCGGTATGATTTCTCAACGATTATGTCTGTTATGTTTCCATGTGTCTCTTCAATAGGCTGATGTTATTTATAAGATGACAATGACAGACAGGTGAGAATTTGGCTTGGGAAATTTCTAAAATTATGGAGCAAAGTGTTTTAAGGGGCTTTGACATGTACGCTCATGTCTTCATTTTTTTTCTCTCCAGTTTTGCTTTTGGGTCTCTGATCTCCGCTGTGGATCCAGTCGCCACTATCGCCATATTTAACGCTCTGAACGTGGATCCTGTGCTCAATATGCTGGTGTTTGGAGAGAGCATCCTAAATGACGCAGTGTCCATCGTATTAACAAAGTACGCCAAACTCTCTATCTGTCTTCCATAAAATATTTTAGATGATTTTACAACCCCTGTGCTAAAACCTATGTGCAATTTCTTCCCCATTCTACATGTCTACACTAAAATAAAACTAGCTCTGCAACCTGCTGGTCTTGAATCAGGACCTATCAATTACTATTATTTGCCATGGGTGGTATAATGTCCTCAACAAACCAAAACTAGATGACCAGCACCTGAAATGAAATGTTCTTGATTCAAATGCAGTCTGGTTCATAGACACAGTTCTTAAGTACTATACTCTATAGGGTACTACAGTCATGTGAAAAAGTTAGGACACCCTATTGAATTCCTTTGGTTTTCTGTATCAGGACATAATAATAATAATAAAAAATCTGGTCCTTGGCACATCTTAAAATTTAGAAAATAAAACCTCAGATGAACATCACCACTTGACATATTGCACCATGTCATTATGTATTTAACAAAATTAAAGCCAAGATGGAAAAGCCATGAGTGACAGAGTTAGGACACCCTATGGTTCAATTGCCTGTAGATCCACTTTTAGCAGCAATAACTTGAAGTAGTCATTTTCTGCATGACTTTATCAGTCTCTCACATCGTTCTGGAGGAATTTTGGCCCACTCTTCTCTACAACATTGCTCCAGTTTATTGAGGTTTGTGGACATTTGTTTATGCATAGCTCTCACCACAACATTTGAGTCAGGATGAGCTCTGGACTTTGAATGGGCTATTGAACACCTTGATTCTTTTCTTTTCAGCCGTTCTGTTGTAGATTTGCTGGTGTGCTTGGGATCACTGACACAATTTTGGCCCAACTTTAGCTATCTGATGGATGGCCTCACATTAGACTCTAGAATAACTTTGGACTGTGAGGTGCCAGGTCCTGTGGCTACAAAACAAGCCCAAAATCATCAGCCCTCCACCAGCATGTGTGACTTTTGGTATGAGGTGTTTGTGCTGATATGCTCTTTTGGCTTTCACCAAACGTGGCGCTGTGCATTATGGCCAAACATCTCCACCTTGGTCTCATCTGTTCAAAGGACATTGTTCTAGAAGTCTTATGGTTTGTTTAGATGCAACTTTGCAAACCTAAACCATGCTGCCATATTTTTTTTAGACCGAAGAGGCTTTCTTCTGCCAAGCCTTTCAAACATGTCATACATGTCCCATATTTTTCTATGGTGGATTGGTGTCTGTTTTGAATGTCTTCTATTTGTGAATAAACTGCCTCACTGTAGAATGATGGACTTCACATTGTTTGGAAATGGCCGTATTACTCTTCCCAGATTGGCAGCAACAATTGCTTCTCTAAGATCATTGCTGATGTCTTTTCTCTTCGGCATTGTGTTAACACACACCTAAAGGCTTCAGAGCAGCAAACTGCTAAAACTTCTGCTTTTATAGAGGTGCTCACACTTGCTGATGATCAGTTATTCAAAGGTATTTGATTAGCAGTGCCTGACTGCTACTTACCCTCTTAATTCCTATGTTAACAGCAAGGGTGTCCTAACTTTGTCACACATGGCTTTTCCAATTATTCCATTTATTTTTGTTAAATAAGTAATGACACGGTGCAATATGTTATGTGTTGTTGTTTATCTGAGGTTTTATTTTCCAAAATTTAAGACCTGGCAAGGACCAGATATTTTTATTTTTATTTTTATTATGTCCTGATATGGAAAAAATATGGAATTTAATAGGGTGTCATAACTTTTTCACATGACTGTATATGGTGTCCATGGAAAAGTCATGGAAAAAAATAAAATCTTAAAGGGTGAAGGATGTTTTTTTTTTTTTTTTGGATTAATGATAAACCAGTAATAGCCTGTAGCCATGTATGTGAAGTCTGCATGGAAATATATGTTAGTGTCTGTTGCCCTTTTCATCTTTTCGTCAGTCAGAGACTGTGATAGTTATATCAACAAACAAATTGATTAGTCATGTTCATATTCTGCAGAGTAATTTGTTCCAAAACAATGGCTTGATCACGCTTGATCACATTATTTGCTGTATATATGCCTGTTTTTATTTCTAATGCTTAGCTCAAAAATATTTACATAACAGCAATGAGAATTCAATTTTTTGCATTACGGTATCGAGTTAGTAACTATAAGTTAAGTTAACTATAGAAATGGGATTAAATGTCTTAAATATAATTTGTACAGTGTGAAAATAGTAGGGCTGGGCGGTATATCAAAAACATTTATCACAATATAATGCTTCATATCAGTTGGTATCGGTAATTATTGGAATTTTTTATAAACTTTTTTAAACAAAGAGCAGAAGAAAAAAAGTTTAAATTTAACCACTGTATTTTTATTTTACCCAGTTTATTAAGACAAACAACAAATTATTTTAGTTTTATCAGTCAAACACAAAATAAAATTTAAACAAATATCTCCTTTCTTATATTTTATATGCAGATTAGAGTTAAGGAAACTTTTGAGGCCACATGAGGGCGATGAGTAAAATAATGTGACGCATAAAGGGCCAGATTTACTTAAATTAGATTTAGAGCGCAATTCCATAAAATTGCAGATGGGAGGGTAAAATTCTGTGTGTGATTTACTTTTATTTACTTTTTTGGGGGCGTTAAATAATGGCACAAATACCAGTAATTTGACGAGCGCAAACGTTAGTAAATCGCATTGCGTGATTCATTTGAAAACTCTTTTGTCTCAAGAATTTGTGGGTTTGTGGGAATTTGTTTTATTCCATTCCACTGCGTCTCACAATTTATTGGCTGTCTGCTTGTCACTCATACCACGTGCCTATATCGTGTGCTATACCGAACATTTTTTCTATCGTTATCGATGAAGGTGTACCGTCGATAAATACTGATACGGTTTATCGCCCAAGCCTAGAAAATAGAGATAATTCACTTTATTTTCAATATCTATAAAGCTTTTTTTCTGATATTGAAGTGAAATCTAATCTGATGGCCTTAATGAGATGTGGAGGCCAGCCAATCATAACAGATGTCATTTGCATACAGAAGTCATGCATTTCAAGTAGCAAAAGCAGTAATTAAATGCAGACTTGTTCAAGAGAGGTTCACAGACACTCTGGCTGAGCTTCAGCAACATTTGGGAGAAGATGTTGTGTGACAGGAGTTGGTTGCAGTCTCTGATATCTCACATATAAACTGTTCACACATTGTATCTCAGCAGGCTTCCCTGTAAGTGTGTCAGGCACTTTTTCCTTTTCTAGTTTGTGGCCAAGCTGCCGTTGGCCTTGTGGCCTGCAGACATCCTCATTCTGTTGCTTTCAGCCTTCTGCTCATTTTCTGCTTCCACATCCCATAATTTATGACAACATGAAAGTGTGCTTTACTTCTGTGTGATAAATGCGTTACAATTCAGACTCTTGTGGCAAAACCGCTCTCCTGGGTGAACATGAACCGTCCTGGCATCATGTGAGAGACAGATTTGCTTTCACATGCAGAAATACCCAAATTACACATGCAATACTACATATCTGGTACTGTGTGAATGCTTTAGGCACGTTGTTTTAATACCATTATTAATTTTTTTGCTTTAGAGTGCTGGAAATATCAGTTTTAGGTTACCGTTTTGCAAATTCTCTAAGGAGGCCTAAAATTGAGTTTGGAAATGGATGTCTTTTACTGGCACACTAAAGCAAAAAGAAATGTTTTTGTAAAACATCTCTGTGCCTTTGACTTTTGCACAGTACTGGATAGACAGATTTTCACTATTACTGAGGAAGTGTTTGGTCTTCAAGGCGCCCTGTATAATTAGGCTTATTCACATTGCTGCATTCATTTAGTTCTTGAAGCACACAGTGCTCTAGTCATTGTATGGTGTGAAATAAAAGTAAGTCTTCACTGGAAGAGCGAAACCCATTCATTAGAACGAGGTGTCCACATACTCTTAGCCATGTACTTGATATAAATGAAAGGGTGTTTCTTTAGTCTACTTCATTATTCCCAGCAGCATCAGCAAGAACTCACTTCATATACTATAAATATTCATTAAAGACATCATGATACCTGTTTTTTATTTTTTTTTATTATGGTCACACTTTATTTTAAGGTCCAATTCTCACTATTAACAAACCATTAACTGTGACGTTTCCCTCAATAAACTCCTAATTTGCTGCTTATTAATAGTTAGTAAGGTATTTGTTAAGATTAGGTATTGGGTAGGATTAGGGATGTAGAATATGGTCATGCAGAATATGTGCTTTATAAGTACTAATAAACAGCCAATATGTTAATAGGCATGCTAATAAGCAACTAGTTAATAGTGAGAATTGGTCCCTAAACAAAAGTGTTACCTTAATTATTATTATTCTGCATATTCCACATTCCACATATTCCATATATCGAGGGGTGAGAACCAGAAAGGCATAAGTGACATTTCACCAACTTTACAGGAGAGCCAAAACAAAAATTTTACCATAGTTTGATCTGACTTTGTGTACTGATTTCAATTGTTTATTATAAAAATTTGTACACTCATAGATGACAGTACTTTTACCAGTAGAAAGAGCTCATTAAGAGCTTTCATTTGATATATGTATATATATATATCACCAAAAATGTCTGGTTTCTGGTTCTCACCCCTCTCTCTCTCTCTCTCTCTCTCTCTCTCTCTCTCTATATATTTTTATATATATATATATACAGTGCTGTTCAAAAGTTTGGGATCAGTAAAATTTTTAATGTTTTTTTAAAGAAGTCTCTTATGTTCATCAAGGCTGCATTTATTTGTCATCAAAAATACAGAAAAAAAGAGTAATTTTGTGAAATATTGTTGCAATTTAAAATAAGTTTATTTATTTATTTATTTATTTTTATTTTAATATACTTTAAAATATATTTTATTCCTGTGAAGCAAAGCTGCATTTTCAGCATCATTACTCCAGTCTTCAGTGTCACATTTCTTCAGAAAAATGCTGATTTATAATCAGTGTTGGAAACAGTTGTGCTGCTTCATATTTTTTGGGACCTGTGATACTTTTTTTCAAGATTATTTGATAAATAAAAAGTTAAAAAGAACAGCGTTTATTCAAAATAGAAATTTTGTGTTACAATATACAGTACTATTCAAAAGTTTGTGGTCAGTAAATTATTTATTTGTTGTTGTTGTTGTTTTAAAGAAATTAATATTTTTATTCACCACGTATGTGTTAAATAGAAAAAAGTGATAGTAATGACTTATATTGTTAGAAAAGATTTCTGTTTTGAATAAATGCTATTCTTTTTAACTTTTTATTCAACAAAGAAAAAGTATCACAGGTTCCAAATAATAATAATAATAATAATAATAATAATAATAATAATAATAATAAATATATATTAAGCAGCACAACAGTTTCAAAACTGGTAATAAATCAGCATATTAGAATTATTTCTGAAGGATCATGTGACACTGAAGACTGGAGTAAAAATGCTGAAAATTAAGTGCTGCATCACATAAATAAATTATATTTTTAAAGATATTAAAATAGGAAACCAACATTAGAAATTGCAATAATATTTCACAATATTACAGTTTTTTTTTTTTCTGTATTTTTGATCAAATAAATGCAGCCTTGATGAGCATAAGAGACTCCATTAAAAAAACATTAAAATCTTACTGATCCCAAACTTTTGAAAGGCAGTGTGTGTGTAATTTTATTTCTGTATTTCAGATTTTGAGGTGAAATCTAACATTCTTAAGGCCAGCCAATCATAACAGAAGTCATTTACATACAGAAATCATAAATTTCAAGTAGGAGAACAGGCTGTTTACTTCTAAGCATCAGAGAGGGTGGAAAAAACTAACATTGTCAGTTTAGAGAAAAAAAGATAATAAAAACCAAATATATGATGTTTCAAGTGTCTTAACTGACCTGTTTGCTTCGTCATTTAGCACTCTATTGTGGGGGTCTTGCCCCATGAATTATTTACAAGCCCTGTTCTTAAATTAGCTGTTAGATCCACTTACATGACACATTGTAAGAAATACGTGTCTAATACGTGGAACTGAACACCTTTGAGTTGTCAAAACTCTTTTCTTGTGTTTGGACACATCAAGCTCATTCTAGGAGTTCCAGGAAATATGCTTTCTTTATAATAATGTGCAGTAACTGAACATATGATACATGTGTCAACACCTTTCCTCCGAGCTCTTGAATGATGGGAGATTACGACTGTGGATTTGGATCAGGGCAGCCGGGCCAATCCTGAATTTGCTGAGCACGACTAAATCAGATCCATATATAACATGAGCGTTTCTATCTTTATAACCGGCTCATACGTATGTGTACATTTATACAGTGTCTCATCTCCCATAAAGCAATGTTTGAAATGACTTTTATTTTTATGCATGTGCAGTTTTACATAGATGATTAATTTCAGTCCACTAGGAAATACACGCTGTCATGCTGTTTTTGTTTTAGCAACAGGATTGTATCCAGCTGTCTGTGTGCATTTGTGTAGAAACTGCTGATTCTAATGGAATATCAAAACCATCATTTACTGCTGACCTCACAGGGAGTGGTAGCCTAATATGTGAGCAGTTCTTGGCCTTATGTACCGTGATGTCTTTATAACGTTCTTAAATGTTTTACAGGATTGACCCTCATGTTACCTGTGTTTTCATAGATTAACACAGGTGTTCTCGGTATGAATGTGAGGTAACACTTTAGAATAGGGAACACTTATTAACTATTAACTCCGACTTTTCCCTCAATAAATTTGAAGAAATTTGCTGCTTATTAATAGTCAGTAAGGTAGTTGTTAAGTTTAGGTGTTAGGTAGGTTTAGGGATGTAGAATAAGGCATTAATTAATTACTACTAATAAATGGCTAATATTCTAGTCATATGCATGCTAATAAACAACTAGTTAAGAGACCCTAAAATAAAGTGTTACCAAATGTGAAAGAACATGATAGCTTCATGTATCTAGATGATGTCATGTTACAAACAAGTTGAACAGGAAGGGTCAGACATGTGGTCTACTGTAACATATACTGACGCTCATGTATCTTTATTTGCTCAATGTGGCTTTGCAGTGGCTGTATTGGGCCATTCTACAGAATTAGTGCGAACTGCTGTCCCACAACCTAAAAACACATTTAAAAAGCATTTAGGTATTCAAATCTTAGATGTTTACCAAGATCTTTCTATTATCTATTGAAACCCACAATAATATTTACAATATTAGTAAACTTAATATATATAAAATAATCATTTATTGGGTACTTTCAATTGGGACGTGGCTATCCCGAACCTTAACCCCTAAATTTCAACTTATGAAAGTGATATTGAAATATATTTTTGTATTTTTTTTCTATGGCTGTTGATTCATTTAAAAAGTGACATTCAAAAAAAATATTTATTTTATATTTTCTTTGTAAATTTTGAAACTTTATGTATAAACAATGTGTCCAGCATTTTCATGTCACTACCAAAACAGTATATGTTTTAGTCCATTGGCTGAGACTGATTTTAACTACACCCCTACATTTATGATCAGGAAATATTTATTTGTCCCTCTCTCTCATAACTACATGGTGAGTAGATAGGCCCCATCATTTTGAGGTAAATCTGTGCGTAACTTTAAGGAACGTCACTACCAAACTTTTTTTCTGCAACCTTAAAGCACACTTTTTTTGGGAATTACAGGTGCATCTCAATAAATCTGTTATTCCATAAAATTGTCACGACTGAAACATGTCATCATTGTTTCGGTAGTGACAAAGGGAACACATAATCCTCATATTTGGTGGAAATGAACAAAATTTTAGTACAGCTATACATTTTATTTTTTTTATTTTTGTATTTTTTGTATTTAGTATGTTTTAGTGGTGTTTCAGTGTGCAAGTTAAAATTCTGTAATGTGATGTGGTCGCTACCAAAACACTACTGTCACTACCGAAAATGTGCAGTCACTACCGAAACATGGGATGTTTTGTCAAAAATAAAGTATACTGAATTATCAACTAGATGTTATGATGTTTTTGTTTCAGAGTATATTCAAAGTAATAAATCCTTAACATTGAAATCAGTATGATCTACTTTTGCCTTTTACAAAGAAAAACTGGATTCAAAATACAACAAATCTCATAAATTACAATTGAAATATTGTTAAAAATGTAATTGTTATTGATTTACCTCTGAAAAAATTGTAATAAACTATCAAAAAATATATATTTACAATGTAGATGTAAGCAAATCCTAATAGGTCAATATAACCCTTCTTATTAAATTATATATTACTGTGTTTCGGTAGTGACACATTTGGGGAGAGGACAAATATTCCAAAACTTTCTGAAAATACAATATGAGAATTAACTGCACAATTACTAGAAATACGGTTGGATATTGTACAGTTTGAATACATAATTTTTTTGGAAAAAAGGCACGTTTATTTCAAGACGTTTCCAACTCTGGCTTTGGACCAATTCTGTAAAATGGCCCTCTTATGTGTTTTGACCTTTTTCAGTCTCCATGTGTCTCTGATGGTCTCTTTTCTCTTATGCAATTTCATCTCTTTTGTTTCATTCCTTTTTAATTTTCTCTCGTCTCGCATCTCATCTCATTTGCATCATCATATCTCTGTTCATCTAGTCTCATCTCTTCTCGGCTCGGATTTCATTTGGTCTCATCTCAGCTTGTCTCTCTTCTTGTCTTTTTCATTCTAGTCTTGTCTCATGTCTTCATGTTTCTTGTTCTCTTTGCTTCACATCTTGTCTCATTTCAGCTAGCCTTGTCATGTTTCTCATCTCTTTTCATTTTATTTTTATCATCTCGTGTTGTCACTTGTCTCTTCTCAAGTCTCTTATTTTCTTGTCTTTTGTCTCATCTCGTGTCTTTACTTATTCCGTCTCTTCTCTTCTCTTCTCTTCTCTTCTCTTCTCTTCTCTTCTCTTCTCTTCTCTTCTCTTCTCTTCTCTTCTTGTCTCATGTCTTCTCATGTAGTATCTTTTTGATGTTTCTTGTTCTCTTGTTGCTTCTCATCTCTTGTCACTCTCATCTTGTCTATTCTCACGTAGTCTCTTTTGTCTCATCATGTCTTTATTTTCTTGTCTTTTGTCCCTTGTCTTTACTTGTCTTGCCTCTTCTCTGTCTCATCTTGTCCCTCGTCTCTCTTCATCTCGTCTTATTCTCTTCTCATCTCATTTTCTCTCTTTGTCTCTTCTCATCTAGTGTCCTCTCAGCTCAGCTGGAGGGTTGTCTGCTCATTGTGAGTGTTTACTCTGGCTGTATCTCGTGGTCATTGTGAATGTGTACAATGACTGTCTCCTGAGTGTTGGCTGGTAAAATGATCTCATTCATAATTGAGGAGTCTGTGCAGCTGCTGTTATCAGCTGTTTGTGTGTTTCCTAGAAAGCAGTGATTCCTCTCTGGGTGTAGTTTTACACCCGTGGGCCAAGCTGTCTTTCACGATAAGATATTTGTTGATCTTTATCATCAGCTAGTACAACTTGTTTAGATGTATGGCTGATGATGTGTTGTTGCTAAAATGGTTCTCTGAGCACAATAATACATTCTTCCAAATACAACCAGGTTTACATAAACAGTAAATAACTAACAGACGGATCCCTTAATGATCTTCAGTTCAACACAAACTCTTTCATAAGCACTATTTCATGATCATATGTATTAATTAAATTCTATGCTATCTATAGGAGGCTTTGCCTCGTCGTTATATAAAGAGATAGTTCACCCAAAAATGAAAAGTTTGTCATTATTTACTCATGACGGTAGCCACTGACTTCCATAGAATGGAAAAAAAGTACCATGGAAGTCAATGGCTACCATCAATTGTTTGGTTGTCTACATTCTTCAAAATAACTTTTTTTGTGTTCAGCTCAAGACAGAAACTCATTCGGGTTTGAAACAACTTGAGGGTGAGTAGATGATGACAGTGTTTTCACCTTTGGGTGAACTGTTCTTTTGAAATATGGGGACATTTTCAATGCATTGATCTACGTCATAAGGCTGGCTCTTAATGTAAAGTTAGTTATATGGATAATTGGATTATTTAATTTAAAATAAGAAAAAATGCTATCTGCTACTGCCCACCATTGTGGTTTTTATTATCATTTTTTAATGTAATTTGTTCAATGTTTAAAAGACGTTCTCCTATCAGTTAAATGAGCAGAGACAAATGAATGCAAGTCCATTTGATATTGGATGCGCAACATATGACAGTTTGTTTTAAAAGTATTAACAGCTCATCTGCGGCTCAGTCACTGAATCTCTATAAGGTTCAAGCTCTGAATTTTTGTAGTATGTATTGTTTCTGGTGGATACTGTTAAATGAACAGTGTTTGACATACTGTATGTTGGCGCTCGTGTGTGTACAGCAGGAATGATTGTGACTCTGCTGTCCCCTGCTGACCAAATTCAAGCTATTTGTTAAAGGTTAGGATGATCAATGGGCCTGTCAGACAAATAAATAATCAGAGGACGGTACAAACAAGATGCCAATAATTCAATTAATCATTTGACTAAACAGCTTTCCGTTTTATGTATTTAAAATATTTACAAAATCCTAATTGTAAATATTGTCTGGATGCGCATGTTGCAGGCCTTGATTTAAAGTTTTGAAAAATTCATTCATATTCTGCTTTCATTTTCAGTCTTTGTGTTAGTAGATGTGAGCAGTGGTTGATGTGTGTGTTGTTGTTGGTATTTCAGTACAGCGGAGGGCTCTGCGGGCTCAGAGGTCTCTAGCGGCTGGGAAACCTTCATGCAGGCGCTCGGCTACTTCTTGAAGATGTTCTTTGGCTCGGCGGCTTTGGGCACACTCACTGGTCTCATCTCTGCTATTGTATCCTAATGATTTTTTTGTGTGTGTTTTAATCTATTTTGGTTGGTAGTTTATTGGTTAATTTACCATTTCTTAATTTATTTTGATACTTTAATACATTTATTTATTATTTTTTATTAATTAGCTTTATGAATGCATTTCTCATTAAATTGTATTAATAAAATAATTTATATTGTATTGCTTAAATGATATATATATATATATATATATATATATATATATATATATATATTAGACTTTTTAACACTTTAGAATAGGGAACACATTCACAACTACCTGTTAGGTGTTTTGCTTCAGTGAACTCCTAATTATGGTCACACTTTTTTTTTAAGGTCCAATTCACGCTATTAACAAAGCATTAACTATGACTTTTGCTTCAATAAACTCCTAATTTGATGCTTATTAATAGTTAGTAAGGTAGCTAACTATGTAACTATATGGTCATACAGAATGTGCGCTTTATAAGCATTAATAAACAGCCAATATGTTAATATTAGGCATGCTAATAAGCAACTAGTTAAGAGTGAGAATTGGTCATTATATAAAGTGTTACCTTTTTTTAATACATGGTTGTTTATTTTAAGAACTCTGATTTCTACTGAAGTCTTGTGAGATTATATTTCTGAATGAGAGTATGCAGGTTCTGAAACACTTCGACCTGAGGAAGACTCCGTCTCTGGAGTTTGGGATGATGATTATATTTGCATACCTGCCGTATGGTCTTGCTGAGGGCATCAAACTCTCCGGTGAGCTTAAAACCAGTTTAGACGTGTAAAACTATTTTATTAGTCAAATATTGTTGTGATTTCAGCATCAAAATTCATCAGAATTGATTTCTTTCTGTCTGTAGGTATCATGGCCATTCTGTTCTCAGGTATTGTCATGTCTCATTATACTCATCATAACTTATCACCAGTCACTCAGATTCTCATGCAGCAGACTCTTCGAACCGTGGCCTTCATGTGCGGTGAGTTTATTAATGTTTATAAAGCACATATTCTGCTCCACAGAGGAGATCTGCTGTGAACGTGAACCTTACTCTTCTCTTTTGTATTTGGATTCCACAGAAACGTGTGTGTTTGCGTTCCTGGGGTTGTCTATCTTCAGTTTCCCTCATAAGTTCGAGCTGTCTTTTGTCATCTGGTGTATAGTACGTGTCGCCAAAGTGCTTGTTTTCACCTGTTTGACTCGTTCCAGAGAATTATGGCTCACTCTGCTCTTCAGTATCTGATGAAACATGAATGCTTGCTGAATGTGTGATACGTCACTGGCTCTTTGGAATTTTATCTGATTTCACTTATAATAAACAAGACAAGTTGATGATTATAATGTATATCAGTTTTAAATCGAGATTCAGAATTCAGTTGTTTGGGTTTTCCTGTCACAGGTTCTGGTTCTTGTCGGTCGGGCTGTGAATATCTTCCCTCTCTCCTTTCTGCTCAACTTCTTCAGAGATCATAAAATCACCCCCAAAATGATGTTCATCATGTGGTTCAGTGGTAAGAAATCCCAAAAGATAAATCATTTTAATTTCCATGTGGTTTGAAGGCTTGAAGTGAGTTTGTCTTTTTCTGTTTTAATCTTATATTTTCACCGTGTGCCGAATTATTAGGCAAGTTGATATTCTGGTCATATTTTTTTCCAAGAACATTTTACTAATTCCAAACTACATCAATCTTAATAACTACTATTGACTTTGTATTTAATCATTTATGAGTGATATATAATTGTCCATGAAGGCTGGACGTCAGAAACTCCTCATATTCAGGTATGCAGAATTATTAGGCAGGTTTTCTTTTACAGATAAAATGAGCCAAAAAAAGAGATTTAACTCAGACTAAAAGTCAAAAATTATAAAATGCCCATGAGAAGGATGCAATACTAATGCAATAATAGAATTTGCAAAGTTAGGGCATGACCATTGGGCAGCGAAATGCTCATTGGGTCAGCAAGGTCAGAAAAAACAGGTGGAGAAGAAAAGACACTTGTTAACTGCAAAAAAATGAAGAATTAAAATGAAAAACCATCAAGAACCATTTAGTCTCCAGCGCCATCATTTTCCAGAACTGCAGCCTTCCTGGAGTCTCCACAAGTGCAATGTGTCAGGTTCTCAGAGACTTTGCTTGAGTAAAAAATCCTAAAAAATGACCCTCACTTAATAAGAACAACATGCATACATTCAGACTGATTTTTCATAGGCTTTATGGACAGATAAGTTGTGAGTGACTCTTGAAGGACCAGCACCACATCCTCTTGTACCGCTGTTTGAAGAATTGATCTTCCAGAATCTGGCAGTATGTTTTAGGAACTCATTTTTAGTCCATCTCCTATCCTGAAAAGTCTGTCTTGCAGAGATTGACTAATATGAGTTCCTAAAATGTATGATTTTTTTTTACCCAAGCAAAGTCTCTGAGAACCTGACACATTGCACTTGTGGAGACTCCGGGAAGGTTGCAGTTCTGGAAAATGATGGCGCTGGAGACTAAATGGTTCCTGATGGTTTCTCACCCAAGTCTTCACCTTAATTCTTCATTCTTTTGCAGTTAACAAGTGTCTTTTCTTCTCCACCTGTTTTATTTTTATTTTTTTCGCTGCCCAATGGTCATGCCCTAACTTTGCAAATTCTATTATTGCATTAGCATTGCATCCTTCTTATGGGCATTTAATAATTTTTGACTTTTAGTCTGAGTTAAATCTCGTTTTTTTTGGCTCATTTTATCTGTAAAAGAAAACCTGCCTAATAATTCGGCACACCTGAATATGTGGAGTTTTTGACGTCCAGCCTTCATGGACAATTATATCACTCATAAATGATTAAATACAAAGTCAATTGTAGTTAAGATAGATGTGGTTTGGAATTGGTTAAATGTTCTTGGAAAAAAAAAAAATATATATGACCAGAATATCAACTTGCCTAATAATTCGGCACACGGTATTAAACTGCAGTCAACTCTTATACTTTCACAACATTTACATTTCTTTATTCAACATCCTCTTTACATATCAGTCATGTGCATTTTATTTTGCTAGTTGTTAATTACATGGACATGGACTTCTTTCTTTAAAAATTTTATTCAGCATCCTCTTAAGTCAAATTTTATAAGACAGTACATTTCAGAGTATATTTCCAGACCTGCCAACCTGTACACATTTTACCTAGTGGGTACACATTTTGATCTCAAAATACGCTGGTGACACCTCTGTTCATGCACAGTACTCAAATCAAGCAACAGCCAAAGAAGACGTTTTGCTTTTAAATAATTTCTTTACGTTTTATTTCTCTCCAAACTAGTGCCGTTTGTGTGTGAGATAAGGAAACGCCTCCCCGCTTATAACGTGCATTTGGAAAAGCAACATAGCCAAACATCTTCCCATGTAATGACTTGCAATGAGAAGCACTTCTATCTGTTGTCCAACAAAAGAGAACATTATAACACGTTTTTACTTTGCAGCATCAGTCGAGTGTTTGAAATAACTTCATTTTCTGGTTTAACGTAGCTTCTTATCACAGAATAAGGCAGAAAATACATTCTATACTGTTATAAAGACTATGTCGGTTAGCAATGGATTATAAATATACATAATTATTATGAAAATACCCCAGATGTCTTGAAGAACACAGATAATCTATACATTGTTGCAGTTCAGTGTTTATTGTCTTCATGTTTTATCATTCAAAACGTTTCTGTCTTCTTTTTATTCAGCTACAGCGATAGCTGGATGCCTTTGTCCATATTAGGGATTTCCTGAATTGTATTGTTACAAACCTAATTTTTTACTCTAAAATACTGTATAACATGAATAGCACAAAGGAACAGACCCCCTCACCAAATTCTGTGTCCTGCCTTTTGTCACACTGATCAATTTATTTTCCCAAGGTTGGCAGGTCTGTATTTCAGAGACATAAACTAGTTGCTATTCCTTCCCCATTTTAAATTACATTTGAGTTTTTTTGTGGTTTGTCAATTTTTTTTATAATAATTAGTATATTATTCCAAGTTATTCCATATAGTCATAAAATGATTATGAGTTGATGAAACTGCATGTGTGGTTGAATCTAAGCACACGTCCTCTGTGCTGATGTGCGCAGGTCTGCGGGGTGCGATCCCATACGCCCTCAGTCTTCATCTGGGCCTGGAGCCCATAGAGAAACGCCAGCTGATCGGCACCACCACCATAGTCATCGTGCTCTTCACCATCCTGCTGCTGGGGGGCGGGACCATGCCCCTCATCCGCATCATGGACATCGAGGAGAGCCAATCACGGCGCAAGAACAAAAAAGACATCAACTTGAGCAAAACTGAGAAAATGGTGAGAGAACTGTCTGTCATCTTTACCATTTTCTTTTCAAAAAAAGAATTGCATATCTTGATTTAAAGATAATGGGTCTTATTCATTTTTTTAGCAATTGAATTTTAATTGAAGTAATTGCAACTATTCAGTTAGTAATTGAATAGTAATTTGCATGCAAAACAGAAGTAACACTTTAGTATAGGGACCAATTCTCATTATTAACTAGTTGCTTATTAGCATGCCTATTATTAACATATTGGCTGTTTATTAGTACTTATAAAGCACATATTCTACATCTCTAATCCTACCCAATACCTAAACTTCCTAACTATTAATAAGCAGCAAATTAGGAGTTCATTGAGGCAAAAATCATAGTTAAGGGTTTGTTAATACAGAGAATTGGACCTTAAAATAAAGTGTGACCAAAACAGACCTTTCCAAACGTTTCGTAAACCTCAGATTTCATTGTTTAACGTGTGTATTGGGTGTGAATGTACACTCATTCAGTTTGCCAGGTGTGAAACAAAGTGCAGAACAGAGTTATCAAAAACAGTCTTAATTTACAAAATAACAAGCAACACAAAAACTGGGCGAAACACAAGGGCCCAGACTTCAGTCAACAGAGCTGGAAAGCTGGCAAAAGAAATATAACTTCTGGAAAATGGACCGGCAGAAACAGGCTAGACTAGCAAAACTACCAACAGGCTTTAGACAGGATCGAAAGGTGTGTTCACCTTCGGCTGTGGTTGGATGTAACTGATCGGTGAAAATGGAGAAGTCGGACACTTTCTGCTTCCCATAGTTGCGCTCATGCAATGCTTGCATGTGTTATTGCAGATAAAGTAGATGCTTAATGCATTGTCTGTATGTATAAGAATAAAGTTCATCATAGGCCTGTACTGATTAGATACCAGTGAAATGGGGTCTGTATTTTTTTAGCAGTTTTATTTTGATGAACATGTCACAATATAACAATAAAATTACAAGAAAAGAGTTTTTACTCTTATAAAAACAGATCTGCAAGCATTAGCACAGCTGAAGATGTCAGAATAAACACAAAACACGTCATCATTTTCATCTGTGAATCCAATAGTGTAAATAGTGTCAAAATTCAGCATCCTCAGTTTGCCTGAAAAAAACACAAATGGTTTGGGTGTTTTTGCACTCCATTTATGCATGGTTGGGATCAGGTGTATTTTGTTGTTGTTGTTGTTTTTTTTTGTACTAATGTTTTGAAAATATGAACACTTTCATGAATTGGTGAATTTATTTCAGAATATCTTTACAAATGATTTACACAAAATTCAATCTGATCATGTTTCATGAATGAGTCTCATGCAGATGCAGAATGAAGGCTATAGTGGTCACTACTGTGGGTATTAACACTCTAAAACATGAATTATTAAATCCAGAAAGAAAGGGAAAAATGCTTAATGTTTTGAATAAATAAATAAATACAGTATACACATTTGTTTATTTAGATTTATTTTTAATTAAAATATATATTGATGTAATTTAATAAATACTAATACTACTAAAAATTCCTGCCCATTGTAGTGTACATCATTAATCAGAGGGGTAATAAATGCAAATTTCAGATTAGTCACTTTTGTTTCAGGTTCTGTTTCAGTTAAGATAAATGGCAACTAAGTTTTGGAACAGAGCAAACATGTGTAACACTCTCTCTCCCTCTCTCTCAGGGTAATGCCATTGAATCTGAGCATTTGTCGGAGCTGACAGAGGAAGAGTATGAATCTCAGATTTTTCAGAGGCAGGATCTGAAGGGTTTCCTGTGGCTTGATGCCAAGTATCTGAACCCTTTCTTCACCCGTAGACTCACACAAGAGGTGAAACTGCTCAAACCTTCATGCAGCTTAGTCCAGTTATACAGAGAAAAAAATAAATAATAGGGTTTGTAATCTGTCATTCTTCCATCCCCTCTAAGGACCTGCTGCATGGGCGGATCCAGATGAAGACGCTCACTAATAAGTGGTATGAGGAGGTGCGTCAGGGTCCGTCCGGCTCTGAGGATGAGGACGATGAGGCAGAACTACTCTGAGACAATCATATGAGGAGAGACTTGACCGAGTCAGAACTCAAGTGAGCCGTTCTCACATCACGTGGCACCAAGTATACGGACTGAACCGCATTATGATGGACCTCTTTGGTTTCACACAGAACTAAATGAGGAAAAGAACAGGCGTATGTGGTACAAAAAGCCTGGGGTTGTTTCTGGTAGTGATCAGGCACTAGATGAAAACACTGATAAAGAATACAGGTAGAAGGTTAAAGAGAATTTGAGGCAGAAAGCTAAAAAAATAAACAGCAATATTGGACACTTTTCTTTCATTTTTTTAATAGGTTAAAGCACCGTAATGTATGATACATGACATGATTCTTGCTCTACTTTTTTGGGGGGGTTGTTTCACATACAGGGAAATGACGCCGATGAATGTTTCTGTGTTTGGAATTAATTTAACAAACGTAACCTATTTTTTCTTTTTATGAAATATTTATTTGTTGTGTTATCTTTATAAATGGGAGTGAAAGAGTTTTTTATAATGTTTCTTGACACTGTATTTTGTAGACTTGAGTTATAATTAATTCTAATGAAATTGTGAATGAAGGAATTCTATCTGTGCATAATGTGTTGTATGCACAAAGCTGCAGTGGGAAAGTGGTGTAAAAAACAGATGTGAATAAATGATGGATTCCAATAACTTGTGTTTGGTTTAACAAGGGATGGTATTAATAGTGCTAAAATGCGTATTAAAAAAAAAAAAAAAGAAAATTCAAATGCGCATAGAGGTTCATCAAATGTTTTAATATATATTTTTAACTATCATTCAAGCATTTATCTGATCATTGAGACATTACTGTATGTAGATTATTAAACAACTTTGTAATGTAGGACGCAGGTGTCTTTGTAGAACCAGCTTATTTAATAAGTACAAAAAATGAATAAGCAAATACAAGTCAAAGATGACAGTTCAGAATTGAGTTCAGACCGATGTCTGTTCAGAGTTGAGCTCTACGTGTGTTTGTTTTGTCTGAGTTCTGAGATTCTCTCTGCAGACCAGCACACACAGAAGAGGCTCTGAAATCACTGTCAAATTCAGTAAACAGCAAGACATTATGTACCAAGACATTGCTACGCGAAAGTGGAGGATCTGAAAAGAGTAGACCAACACATATGGCAAATAAAGCACAACCAAGGTAACCATAGTAACAAGAAACAACAATACACCTGGTCTGTTATCAGTGGCAGGTGTGCTGGCAGGAGTGGGCGGAGCTTTGTAGGTGATTATGCCTGTGACAACCAATGAACATACAGGAGCCATAACTGAGCCTAAATTGAGATACACACCATGAAAGCTACCATAAAAGTAACTGAAAATCAATATTAATACACACATTAAAGGAAGAAGCAGCACAGTGATGGAGATTATGATGTAACAGGGGGTTGAGAAAATATGAGCAGAGATCAGCGGATATTTCAGAGTCAGAACTTGCTCCAGAGCCACCAGATGTTGCAGGTGAAGGCTACAGATTTTCAGATAGAAATATACAGCCTCCATAATGAGTGTGCTAAAGCCATGGAACAATATTGAGGAAAGAAGATTTGACACTATACATGGGTACAGGAGCAGTTGAAACAGGTCAGTGAGGAGGAGGAGGATGATGAAGGCGGAGATCTGGCCTCTGGTCTTTCTCTGAAGGTGCACTAAATAAAAAGCCCAAATCAGACACGGCAGCCCCACACACACACCAGTGATGTAGAAGATGGACAGTCTGATTGCATTCAAATAATAATAGGGTATTATTTCATCTTCAGTGTGATAGCTAGTCATTGAGTCAACAGTTGTGGTCGAGAAGATGAGATCACTGTAGTTATTTTTGCCCTTCATGGTATGATTTTCCTGCTGAACTTTGAACTCCTGAAAGAGAAAAAAATAAAAAATAAATAAATAAATAAAAAAGAACTCTGAGGAACAGACTAAACCAGCCTAAGGTAGTTACCAGTGTTGTATAAAGTATCCAATCATCATACTTCAGTAAAAGTGATACCTTCATGGAAATTGACTCAAGTAAATGTTCAAGTTGCTCAAAAATAAGCAAAGTACCAAAGTATAAAAGTAACCGATATTGAAACTACTTTCAAAAGTACAGGTACATTTTATAAACAACACAGCTGACTGTGTTGATGACAACCTAGCTGAAAGTGTGAATATATTACATACAGTACATAATTGATATTAGGGCTAGGTTAAAATAAAATAAAATAAAATAAAATAAAATAAAATAAAATAAATATATATATATATATATATATATATATATATATATATATATATATATATATATATATATATATATAGATTTCTCGATTTTAATCGATTCTCATTTTTACGAAACGATATTGATTCTTCCCAAGTTTGCCTTCTTCATTGCCTGTTTTCAGTCAATGAAAATAACATAGCGTACATTTTGATATGAAACAAATTCTCAGGTTTCAAATTCTTTCCATTTTATTACAGTATTCAAACTTTAAATGCCGTTTTTGCGCTGTTTAATCTGTCTAGTCCAGCCCATCGATTCTACATCACTGCCTGTTTAGCCCCGCCCAGCGATTCGTACATATAGTGTAAATAATGAGGGGCGAACATGCAGATCTAAGCAGAAACCAAACAATAAATATGCTCCGAAGACAACCAGATGCTGTCCAGTGCCAAGTTGTGGAACAAACAGTCGTTGCATTGCCTTCCTTCTGATCCCAACATCAGGAAAGAGTGGATGAACCTTATTTTTAATGAAGATCCAGATGGTGCCAGTAAGAACTCTGTCCTTTTTTCACTTCATTTTTCTAAGTTCTATTACCAAGACTGCATTTTACCACCTTTGGAATATTGCCAGACTGTGACCTGCTCTCAGCACTCTAATTTATGCTTTGATAACCACTTGTCTCGACTACTGTAATTCATTTCTTATTGGATTGTCTGCTAAATCAATCACTAGGCATATATTACGATATGCTGCAAATTCTGCTGCCAAAGTCATCAATCACTAAGAAGTCTGATCATATTACCGCTTTGCTCTGCCTGTCTCTGTTCCGTATTCAGTATAAAATAATTTTTTGTAAATGTAGTAAATGATAGATCTTTCAGTGCTGTGTCTATGAAACTTTGGGATTCTCTTCCACTAACTCTTCGCAACATTTCTACTATATCAAATATTAACTAAAAACCACACACTACACACAACTAAAAACCTATCTTTTCTTAACGTATTTCCAGCTCTTCTCTGTCTATTGCTTTGCTGTTAAGTTACTGTGTATTATATGTGTGTATGTGTAAATGTTTTTACTGTATATTGCATGTATTCGTTTGATGTTGTGTTATATATTTTCTCCTTGTACAGCGACCTTGAGGAAAGGCAATTTATAAATAAAAATTATTATTATTATTATTATTATTATTATTATAAATGTTCAGAAACACACACATGCAGATGGTACATACAAAACGTATAGGTCCATTTAATAGAAACTGTAAATATATTAAAATATATCCAAATGTTCCAATAGTTTGACACTTAATATGAAGTAACGAAAGCTTACCAGAATCCCACTGAAATATTTTACACTCTGTCCAGATGCCGTCTCTGTGTGTTTGGCTATAGTTGATGTTGTGCATTTTCTTAGCACTGCCGAGAAGGCAAATGAAATTGTGCAAATGTGTTGTAATTAAAGGATTATTGTGCATGTGTTTCCTTTAAGCAATCATATTAAGCAAACTGTACTTTCCAATATCTCTTCTTTTGTGAAAGACAAAGTTTGCTCAAGAACTGTCATATTATGGAAAGTTAGTTTCCCCTTTTAAAAATAAATTCATTCATGGTGAAGGTGAGCTTGACCTGGTTTTAAATTGGAAGCATATGGTTTTGATTATGCTATCTTTGCAACATCTGAGAAAAACAGCCCTGAAAAAAAAAAAACAAACATAAATGCAGACCAGACTGATATGGGCAGGGCAGGAAGCTCAGTGGCTATAACTAGCACTTTTATATGCTGAAGCAGTGGTTTTCAATCCTGGTCCTGGGGAACGACCGCTCTGCACATTTTGAAAGTCTCCCTTATTTAACACACCTGATTCAGATCATCAGCTTGTTAGGCGAGAGATCCATGAACTGCAATGTGTGTGTCAGATAAGACAGACATACAAAATGTACAGAGCGATGGGACCAAGATGCCTTCGTGGGACCTGGCAGTGGTTCTGGAGGGCTTGTGCAATGCCCCCTTTGAACCCATTGAGGAGGTTTCAGATAAGTTCATCACCATGAGGACGGTCTTCCTCCTTGCTGCATTCTCACCCGCAAGGATAAGGGATCTTCAGGCAATGTCAGTTTCTCCCTTGTGCCTGAGGTTTGCCTCAGGCATGATCAGGGCCTTTCTTTACCAAAGGCCCGGGTATAGTGCTGCAAGCCTTCTGTCCTCCTCCTTTCCAGGAAGCTGACCAGGAGAAGCTAAATCTGCTGTGTCCTGTGTGAGCATTGGACACTTACATCCACAGAGCTGCTCTGTGGCGTAAGGCAGATCAGTTGTTTGTTTGCTTTGCTCTGCCTAAGAAGGGCTTTCTGGCAACCAAGCAGACCCTAAGCAGGTGGGTGGCCGAGGCCATCTCACTTGCTTATGATTACCACTTGACCCGGAGTATCGCTGCCTCCAAGGCCTTAATCTTCTATGCTTCCCTGCAGAACATTTGTGATGCGGCAGACAGATGCCCTTCGCACCTATTTGTTTGCTTCTATAACCTAGACCTGGCCTCTACCCAGGCAGATAACACTGGGCCAGACTTCAATACCTTCTTGTCCATTCTTTCCTTCTCCAGAGAGCAACTCAGTAGCGTGCAGGGTGATGACAACACTCTCCAGGGACTTTCCATCTCTTCTTCCACCGACCAACAGGATTGAAGTGCGGGAACACCAGGGTTTGCTGTATCAGAGGATCCAGAAGGGGGACAACAACTACAAGGCCCAGCTCCACATCCCTAAGAACCTGGTCCAGCAGACGGTACAGCACTTCTACCAAAGGACAGCAGAGAGACATCATGGACGTCTAAAGACCCTCCTGCAGATCCTGGACGTTGTCTGGTGGCCTTTGGTCCGTAGCGACGTCTGGACGTTCATCCGGGACGGCAAGTCGTGTGGTGTAGAGGCCAAGGAGTGTACTGTCATCAACCCTAGCAAAAAAACCACCTCATCATCCACCTCATCCCCATTCATCAGCAACATCCTCATCCACCAAAGAGACCTGAAAGCCAGATAGGACGAAACGCCAGGGAGGCTAGTGGACAAGCATGGCTGGGTTCAACATAATCCTGGGAGGAATGGCGCTGCCGATCCTAGGGCACCCAGGCTGGTATCGAATTCCACCCTTCTCTAGTGTTCCAGTAGTAGTGTGGGAGGGCCTAGTATTATCTTTTTTATTATAAAAACATTTTAAGACACACATTTTAGAGGAGAATGTTTAACCTGCTCAATAAATTATGATTTTATGTATATTTGAGTTTTAATAGGTTTACATGTTGTCTTAGCCATTTTATTCCTCTTAACCATTTTAATGTGTGAATGTCTTTAAATGTTCATAGGTCTCCCTGTCATGTGAGCATTCACATGACAGGAAACAGGAAATAGGCAGTATAAAGGAGGCAACATGTCAAACAAGCATGGTCGTTGCTAACACTATGACCTTTTGGTGATCACCTGCATACTGGATTAGTGGAGTTACCTTTATGAACTTACCTTTCCAGCAATTTTGGATTGTCACTTCCGTGGACTTTTGTATATTCACCGGTGGACACTTCTCATATTCACATTGGGACTCACAGCACTTAAAGGGTTAGTTCACCCCAAAATGAAAATTATGTCATTAATTACTCACCCTCATGTCGTTCCAAACCCGTAAGACCTTCGTTCATCTTCGGAACACAAATTAAGATATTTTTGATTAAATCGGAGACCTATCTGACCATCCATAGACAGCAACGCAACTGAAATGTTCCCAGGTCCACGTAGTAAATAACGTTACATCAGTAAAACAGTCCATGTGACATCAGTGGCTCAGCTTCAGTTTTGCGATGCTACGAGAGTACTTTTTTTGCACAAAGAAAACAAAAATAACAATTTACTCAACAATTCTTCTCCCCTGAGTTACCTCTTCTGCCATTTTGGAGAGTACCCAAGAATGTATTTGCCGTAATCAGCTTTATTTACGTTCGGGGGGAAAGTGCACATGAACGTATAATCTGTGTAATAAGCGTTGTTTACACTTAGGGGAAAGCATGCGTATGTATTGTGATACTCTCTAAAACGGCGGGTCAGAACTCATGTCCTTCACCCCAGAGATTACACAGTAGGACTCTGACAATCAGGAAGAATTGCTGAAGTTGATCTCCACCAGGCCACGCACCACTTCAAGCACCCTGGGTAAAACAAGAGTCATACAGCACAAGATCACATTGACTGATGAGATACCTTTCCAGTCTCAACACTTAGTCATTCCTGTCTTCCATAAACTCACCAAGGCCAACCTGACACTGAATATGAAGAAATGCCACTTATTCAAACAACAGCTCAAGTGCCTTGGCCATATAATCTCCACCACCGCAAGACCTCAATGCTGTGCAACGCTTTCTGGGATTGGCAGGGTGGTATCATAAGTTCATCTCCCACTTCGCTGACATTGGTGCACCATTGAACCACCTCAAAAAGAAAGGAGTCAAGTGGGAGTTGACTCCAGAGTGTCAGGCTAACACGGATGCACTTCAACAAGCATTACAGAAGTCACCTGTACTGATACAACCAGTCCTCAATAAAACCTTCCAAGTTTATTGTGATTGCACTTATTCAAACACGCTTCTAAGAGGTAAAAGGACAATCATTATTTGTGTATCCTGCCTTATTTAGGCCGAGTGTTACAATATATGTGCATAATAATCATATTATGAGTTGTGTGTACAAAGCTGCAGTGGGTAAACTGTGTGAATACATGTTTGATTCTAACTTGTGTGTAGTTGTCCATTTGCTAACTTTAGATGCACAACAGACATCAATTTTAATTTCTTTGATATGTACAGGTGCATCTCAAAATATTAGAATATCGTGAAAAACTTCATTTTTTTGTAACTTATTTCAGAAAGTGAAACTTTCATATATATTTTAGATTCATTACATGAGTTTCATTAAATGACCATCCCTACAGTATAAATTCCGGGTATCTCTTGTCCACAATAATGGGGAAGACTGCTGACTTGGCAATGGTCCAGAAGACAATCGTTGACCCCCTCCACAAAGAGGGTAAGTCACAGAAGGTCATTACTGAAAGGAGTGGCTGTTCACAGAGTGCTGTATCAAAGCATATTAAATGCAAAGTTGACTGGAAGGAAGAAATTGGGTAGGAAAAGGTGTTCAAGCAACAGAGATGACCGCAAGCTTGAGAATAATGTCAAGCAAAGCCGATTCAAACACTTGGGAGAGCTTCACAAGGAGTGGACTGAAGCTGGATTCAGTGCATCAAGAGTCACCACGCTCAGACGTCTTCAGGAAAAGGGCTACCAAGCCACTTCTGAAACAGAAGCAACGTCAGAAGCATCTTACCTGGGCTAAGGAGAAAAATAACTGGACTGTTACTTAGTGGTCCAAGGTCCTCTTTTCAGATAAAAGTAAATCATGTATTTCATTTGGAAATCAAGTTCTGGAGTCTGGAGGAAGCCTGGAGAGGCACAGAATCCAAGCTGCTTGAAGTTTCAGTCCAGTGTGAAATTTCCACAGTCAGTGATGATTTGGGGTGCTGTGACGTCTGCTGGTGTTGGTCCATTGTGTTTTATCAAGTCCAAAGTCAATACAGCCTTCTACCAGGAGATTTTGGAGCACTTTATGCTTCCATCTGCTGACAAGCTTTATGGAGATGCTGATTTCCTTTTCCAGCAGGACTTTAGCACCTGCCCACAGTGCCAAGACCACTTCCAAGTGGTTTGCTGACCATGATATTACTGTGCTTGATTGGCCAGCCAACATGCCAGACCTGAACCCCATATGGAATCTATGGTATATTTTCAAGAGAAAGATGAGAAACAGTCGATCCAACAATACAGATGAGTTGAAGGCTCAATAGTGCCTCAGCAGAGCCACAGGCTGATCTCTTCCATGCCACACCTCACTGATGCTGGAATTTGTGCTAAAGGAGCCCAGACCAAGTATTGAGTGCATAAATGAACATACTTTAAAGAACTTGAACATCAGTCCATACGTCAGTTTTTAACCCTCTGATGCATAGTGGTCACTACAGTTGACATATTTGGAAGCCATTTTGAACCATTTAAGATGTAGCATCATGTCCCAACCACCAACTGACAAACCCCCAAAGTGTTGTCTACGATTCCATTTAATTGTTGTCTTTGTATCTTTTTTGTTTGTTTGTTTGTTTGTTTTGAGATATTGCATAATATATTCAAAATGGCAGCACGAAAGGCGATGCACCATGTACCTCAGGAATAAATGTTAAATACTTTTAATCTCAGAAAACCAGACAGGTACAAAAAAATATTTTTCAGCTAAATAGGATGTCAGAAATAGTTTCCTCCAGATTTTAACAATATTTTTCTTGTACATTTTTTTCTGTGACAGAAAATTGATCTGTCCACTACAGTGGACATACTCACTCATATGCGTGTAAAGTAAAAAGCGGAGGAAGCTGTGATTCTTGCCCAAACACACCAAGCAAAAATCAGCCACCCAAAAGACAAAAAAATGCCGTTGACTCCTCGGCCAAACAAAGTGAACTTTCTTTGAGTGATGTGCAGGAGAATGTCATCTGAATTCTCTGAGAAAATCAACGAGCGATCCGACCAGCTTGAAAGAATGGTTAAAGAGAATTATTCCAACATTGAAGCTTTGGGCAAATCTCTTACCTCAGTGCATGATGATGTAATGGTTCTGCAGAAAGAAAACAAAATGCTAAAAAATGCGAATGCTCTCCTGGAAAAAAAAAAAGGTCAAGGAAGTGAACACCAAAATTCATGACCAGGAACGTTACAGCCGCAGATGGTGCCTGTGTTTGTATGGACTGTCCGAACGAACTAATGAAAACGTGAAAATGAGAGTCATGGAAGTCTGCAAAGTGGTGGTTTCAGACACAGACAAATGGGTGGTAGCAGACAGTCTGGATGTGGCACATCGGCTGGGCAGTCTTAAACTTCGGATGATGGCAGAAGAGTGAAACCCAGACCGGTGATCATGCGATTCATTTCTCGTACAGCCAGAGATTTAATCTGGGAAAACTCAAAAAAGCAACAAGTATCTGACCACCAAGGGGCTGTGGTTTAAGGAGAACTTGACTGCTTTTGACAGAGAAGCACGGAATCGTCTTTGGCCGACTGTGGAGAGAGCAAGGAAAGAGGGCAAAAATGCGTACTTCAGCGGAGCAAGGGCTTTCGTCGAGGGTAAAGAGATTCGTCCTGAAGAAGGCAACGGTCCTACGTAGACTTGATTGTCTTGTCGAAGTCTGCAATTGGTGGTATCTTGTAAGATAGGTTGATCTTTCTCTGGGAAAGAAAAAAGAAAAGAAGAAATGTATGCTTTTGAGTTCTAAATCTGGTGGTTATAGGTACTGGATGCACTTTAAGTAATTTTTTCTCTCAATGTTTGCAACTGTGAAAATTCTTGGTTATCATTTGTGAGAATCCCATTATGTGAAAGTTTAAAATTTAGGCTTTAATTACTCTTGTGGTTCTTTAAAGGAACACTCCACTTTTTTGGAAATAGGCTCATTTTACAATTCCCCTAGAGTTAAACAGTTGAGTTTTACCATTTTTGAATCCATTCAGCCGATCTCCGGGTCTGGCGGTAGCACTTTTAGCTTAGCTTAGCATAGATCATTGAATAGGATTAGACCATTAGCATTTCGCTCAAAAATGACCAAAGAGTTTCGATAATTTTCCTATTTAAAACTTGACTCTTCTGTAGTTACATCGTGTACTAAGACCGACGGAAAATGAAAAGTTGCGATTTTCTAGGCCAATATGGCTAGGAACTATACTCTCATTCCGGCATAATTATCAAGGAACTTTGTTGCAGTACCATGGGTGCATCAGGCACAATGATATTACACAGTGCCTGAAAGTAGTCCCCAGCTAGGTAACTAGTTATGATATAGCTGGGAACTACTTTCAGGCGCTGCGTAATCTGTGAGGATAAAGCAAGAGGAGCATTTATCAGAACTAGACTTAAATGGTTAGAAAAGGGCGATTAAAAAAAAAAAAAAAAAAAAAAAAAAAATACAAATTTTTTTTGGCCTTGAAAAAAGAAACCGTGATTTTGCCTCAATCTCAAAATTAATGATTAACAATAATTTAGTAGACAATTCCTCAGTTCTCTCAAAATGTGTTGCTCGGTTTTTTAGTAATTTGTATTCTCCCATATCAGCTTCTTCCGACATTGATACTTTTTTAAATAGCTTGATCAGTGATACCAAAAAAAAAAATAGACCAGAACTTTCAGAATATTTGTGATAAAGAAAGAGTTGACATTGAAGAGTTGAGAGAGTGCATTAACTTATTAAAGAATAACAAATCTCCAGGCAATGACGGGCTAACCGGAGATTTTTATAAGACTTTTTCCAAAGAACTTTCTCCCTTTTTATTATTAGTGTTTGTAGAAGCTATACAAACTGGTGAATTGCCTGTTTCATTAAAACAAGGAGTTATAACACTGATTCCCAAACCTAATAAAGACAAGTTATTCATTGAAAATTGGAGGCCTATTAGTTTGCTAAATAATGACAGTAAATTGTTTGCAATGATTTTTGCTAGAAGACTGAAGCAAGGTTTAGACAAAATAATTGATATAGAACAATCTGGGTTTATGCAAGGCTGTCATATCAGGAATAATATTAGACTAGTCATAAATATGATTGATTATAATCACTTTATTGAGGATGATAGTTTTATTTTATTTATTGATTTCTATAAAGCATTTGATACGGTGATTCACAGTTTTATTTTCAAGGTTATTAAATTCTTTGGTTTTGGAGATATGTTTTTGAAAGCAGTTAAAACATTATATTGTGGGTGTAATAGTTCTGTCAAACTTGCTCATGGTACCTCACAAAGATTTCATTGTGGCATTAGGCAAGGTTGCCCTCTCTCTGCTTTTTATTTTTGTTAGTCACTCAAGTTTTAGCATTGCATATGAAATTAAATCAATTTAATGGTATCACAGCTTTAGGTCTACAATTTAAACTTAGCCAGTTTGCTGAAGACACTGCAGTTTTTTTGAAAAATAAATTTGAAGTACCGAAAATAATTAGATATATTGAGGAATTCAGTGGTGTTTCAGGCCTTAAAATGAATTTAGATAAATCTGTATTATTTCCCCTCAAAGATTGCTCCTCTTCAGAAATAGAGAATATTCCAGTTAAACATAAATGAACATATTTAGGTGTAATAATTTGTAAAAATGAAAAACAAAGGAGTCAGTTAAATTTTGAACCAATTATCGAGGAAACTAAAAAGAAATTTCATTTGTGGTTAATGAGGGACATCTCAATATTTGGGAGGGTATTATTGTCAAAAGCAGAAGGTATATCTAGATCTGTTTACACGTCATTATCGTTAGATGTGCCTCCCAAGATTATTAAAGATTTAGATAAGAATTTTATATTGAGAAAAAACAAAAACAAAAAAAAAAAAAAACATTATTTAAGAAAAGATATAATTTGTAATCCTAAAGAGTTAGGGGGACTGGAGGTCTTAGATTATAATACTCTTAAATGACACTTTTAAAATTAAATGGTTGATAGAGTTTATGAAGAATAGAGAAAGTCCTTGGAATGTATTTCCTAATTATATATTTAATACTCTTGGAGGCATAGACTTTTTGTTGAAATGTAATTTTTTCTGTTGACAAAATTCCTGTTAAATTGGCCGGTTTTCACAGACAAGCCCTGTTAGCATGGAAATTGGTGTATAAGAACAATTTTTCACCCCACAACTATTTCATATGGAATAACAAGGCCATATTATTTAAAAACAAATCTTTATTCTATCATACTTGGTTCAAGGAAGGTATTCTTTTAGTAAGACAGTTAGTTAATTCCCATGGGTATTTGTTGTCGTATACTGTATTTCTTCAGAAATTTCAATTACCTGTTAAACCAAGAGAATGCTCTTGGTTTTGAAGCAATTCCAAAGAGTGTGATGTTACTTAAAAGAAAAAAAAAGAAGAAGAAATCAGCATGGTTAATCCTTGTGGAAACATTTTTATTGAAAATGTTGATGTTTTAAGACAACAATGTAGTAATAAGATTTTAAGGAATGCTCTTTGTTCTGTGTCTTTACCTGCAGCAAGATTTTTTTGGTCTGCTTTATTTGGGAATATCTCTTGGGTTAATAAAAAATAATAAATAAATGCATTAATGTATCAAAATAAATTAAGAAATGGTAAATTAACCAATAAACTACCAACCAAAATACATTAAAACACACAAAAATCATTAGGATATGTAGGAAACTTTTTTTCCTCTTCGAAGCAGACACCAGGAGACGTTGGGATATCTTTCAAGCAAAAGTTTCTCTTTATTGAGAACTCGCTGTGCGTCGCTGCAGTCATCCAAGTCTGACTATAGCTCAACACAGTAGAGTTTATACCTTTCAAGGGGGAGGGATACATAGAGGTGGAGACAATCTAAACAAAGCATGCAAATGCAGTACAGGAATCAGCCTGTTACCTGAATTTCCCCAGCCCTGATCTCATCAGCATAACAGTGTCATTCAAATGCATAGGTGCTAATCCAATCAGCCTGACAGGATCGCCCATACCTTCACATTATCATAGAGACAAAGGCACAGCTGTGCCTTGAGCTTAGCATTCACCTTTAACTTGGGACTCTACTCATGGTCAGGAAGTGCAAAAAGACAAAAGGTTAATGTCTCAGACACCTGGGCTGCCTGACTTGATCTTCTTAGAATGTCATCATCTTTACCTCAAAATGTAAAACACAATGTACTATTACATTGGAAGCTAGATTTACCATTTTATAAATTTGTAATCCCACAGATACAATAGCAGAGATGAGACCAGTGAGTGTGCCCAAAGCCGCCGAGCCAAAGAACATCTTCAAGAAGTAGCCGAGCGCCTGCATGAAGGTTTCCCAGCTGCTAGAGACCTCTGAGCCCGCAGAGCCCTCCGCTGTACTGAAATACCAACAACAACACACACACATCAACCACTGCTCACATCTACTAACACAAAGACTGAAAATAAAAGCAGAATATGAATGAATTTTTCAAAACTTTAAATCAAGGCCTGCAACATGCGCATCCAGACAATATTTACAATTAGGATTTTGTAAATATTTTAAATACATAAAACGGAAAGCTGTTTAGTCAAATGATTAATTGAATTATTGGCATCTTGTTTGTACCGTCCTCTGATTATTTATTTGTCTGACAGGCCCATTGATCATCCTAACCTTTAACAAATAGCTTGAATTTGGTCAGCAGGGGACAGCAGAGTCACAATCATTCCTGCTGTACACACACGAGCGCCAACATACAGTATGTTAAACACTGTTCATTTAACAGTATCCACCAGAAACAATACATACTACAAAAATTCAGAGCTTGAACCTTATAGAGATTCAGTGACTGAGCCGCAGATGAGCTGTTAATACTTTTAAAACAAACTGTCATATGTTGCGCATCCAATATCAAATGGACTTGCATTCATTTGTCTCTGCTCATTTAACTGATAGGAGAACGTCTTTTAAACATTGAACAAATTACATTAAAAAATGATAATAAAAACCACAATGGTGGGCAGAAGCCGATAGCATTTTTTCTTATTTTAAATTAAATAATCCAATTATCCATATAACTAACTTTACATTAAGAGCCAGCCTTATGACGTAGATCAATGCATTGAAAATGCCCCCATATTTCAAAAGAACAGTTCACCCAAAGGTGAAAACGCTGTCATCATCTACTCACCCTCAAGTTGTTTCAAACCCGAATGAGTTTCTGTCTTGAGCTGAACACAAAAAAAGTTATTTTGAAGAATGTAGACAACCAAACAATTGATGGTAGCCATTGACTTCCATGGTACTTTTTTCCATTCTATGGAAGTCAGTGGCTACCGTCATGAGTAAATAATGACAAACTTTTCATTTTTGGGTGAACTATCCCTTTATATAACAACGAGCCAAATGACCCAAAGCCTCCTATAGATAGCATAGAATTTAATTAATACATATGATCATGAAATAGTGCTTATGAAAGAGTTTGTGTTGAACTGAAGATCATTAAGGGATCCGTCTGTTAGACTGTTAGTTATTTACTGTTTATGTAAACCTGGTTGTATTTGGAAGAATGTATTATTGTGCTCAGAGAACAATTTTAGCAACAACACATCATCAGCCATACATCTAAACAAGTTGTACTAGCTGATGATAAAGATCAACAAATATCTTATCGTGAAAGACAGCTTGGCCCACGGGTGTAAAACTACACCCAGAGAGGAATCACTGCTTTCTAGGAAACACACAAACAGCTGATAACAGCAGCTGCACAGACTCCTCAATTATGAATGAGATCATTTTACCAGCCAACACTCAGGAGACAGTCATTGTACACATTCACAATGACCACGAGATACAGCCAGAGTAAACACTCACAATGAGCAGACAACCCTCCAGCTGAGCTGAGAGGACACTAGATGAGGAGAGACAAGACACATGATGGGACAAACAGTATGAGAAAAGAACAAATCAGAGACAAGACAAAAGACAAGACTAGATGAGAAGAGACAAAGAGAGAAAATGAGATGAGAAGAGAATAAGACGAGATGAAGAGAGACGAGAGAGAGAAGAGGCAAGACAAGTAAAGACAAGGGACAAAAGACAAGAAAATAAAGACATGATGAGACAAAAGAGACTACGTGAGAATAGACAAGATGAGAGTGACAAGAGATGAGAAGCAACAAGAGAACAAGAAACGTCAAAAAGATACTACATGAGAAGACATGAGACAAGAAGAGAAGAGAAGAGACGAAATAAGTAAAGACACGAGATGAGACAAAAGACAAGAAAATAAGAGACTTGAGAAGAGACAAGTGACAACACGAGATGATAAAAATAAAATGAAAAGAGATGAGAAACATGACAAGGCTAGCTGAAATGAGACAAGATGTGAAGCAAAGAGAACAAGAAACATGAAGACATGAGACAAGACTAGAATGAAAAAGACAAGAAGAGAGACAAGCTGAGATGAGACCAAATGAAATCCGAGACGAGAAGAGATGAGACTAGATGAACAGAGATATGATGATGCAAATGAGATGAGATGCGAGACAAGACAAGAGAGAAAATTAAAAAGGAATGAAACAAAAGAGATGAAATTCCAGAAGAGAAAAGAGACCATCAGAGACACATGGAGACTGAAAAAGGTCAAAACACATAAGAGGGCCATTTTACAGAATTGGTCCAAAGCCAGAGTTGGAAACGTCTTGAAATAAACGTGCCTTTTTTCCAAAAAATTTATGTATTCAAATTGTACAATATCCAACCGTATTTCTAGTAATTGTGCAGTTAATTCTCATATTGTATTTTCAGAAAGTTTTGGAATATTTGTCCTCTCCCCAAATGTGTCACTACCGAAACACAGTAATATATAATTTAATAAGAAGGGTTATATTGACCTATTAGGATTTGCTTACATCTACATTGTAAATATATATTTTTTGATAGTTTATTACAATTTTGTCAGAGGTAAATCAATAACAATTACATTTTTAGCAATATTTCAATTGTAATTTATGAGATTTGTTGTATTTTGAATCTAATTTTTCTTTGTAAAAGGCAAAAGTAGATCATACTGATTTCAATGTTAAGGATTCATTACTTTGAATATACTCTGAAACAAAAACATCATAACATCTAGTTGATAATTCAGTATACTTTATTTTTGACAAAACATCCCATGTTTCGGTAGTGACTGCACATTTTCGATAGTGACAGTAGTGTTTTGGTAGCGACCACATCACATTACAGAATTTTAACTTGCACACTGAAACACTACTAAAACATACTAAATACAAAAAATACAAAAATAAAAAAATAAAATGTATAGCTGTACTAAAATTTTGTTCATTTCCACCAAATATGAGAACTATGAGTTCCCCCCATTATGTGTTTAGATACTTTTGAGCCCAGTCAAAGAGGCTGTGGTACACAAAAACGAAATGTTATAGAATAACTCACAAAAAAGTGTGCTTAAAAAAGGTTGCAGAAAAAAGGTGTTTGGTAGTGACGTTCCTTAAAGTTACGCACAGATTTACCTCAAAATGATGGGGCCTATCTACTCACCATGTAGTTATGAGAGAGAGGGACACATAAATATTTCCTGATCATAAATGTAGGGGTGTAGTTAAAATCAGTCTCAGCCAATGGACTAAAACATATACTGTTTTGGTAGTGACATGAAAATGCGGGACACATTGTTTATACATAAAGTTTCAAAATTTACAAAGAAAATATAAAATATATATATTTTTTAACTTCACTTTTTAAAAGAATCAAAAAGATACTTTTAAAAACAAATTAAAAATTGTACTGATCCCAAACTTTTGAACAGCACTATTATATATATATATATATATATATATATATATATATATATATATACATACACACACATACATATGGAATATGCAGAATAATAATAATAATAATAATAATAATAATAATAATAATAATAATAAAGGTAACACTATTGTTTAGGGATCAATTCTCACTATTAACTAGTTGCTTATTAGCATGCCTATTATTAACATATTGGCTGTTTATTAGTACTTATAAAGCACATATTCTGCATGACCATATTCTACATCCCTAATCCTACCCAATACCTAAACTTAACAACTACCTTACTAACTATTAATAAGCAGCAAATTAGGAGTTTATTGAGGGAAACGTCACAGTTAATGGTTTGTTAATAGTGAGAATTGGACCTTAAAATAAAGTGTGACCATAATAAAAAAAAAATTAAAAACAGGTATCATGATGTCTTTACTGAATATTTATAGTATATGAAGTGAGTTCTTGCTGATGCTGCTGGGAATAATGAAGTATTGATTGTAGATTGATACAGATTGATAGTAGACCTTCTCAGGTTGTCACACACCAAAAATCAGGCAAGTCTGATGTTGCATTACAAAATAAAAGCCCTCCAAAATCTCATAAAAAGGATGTTTTACTGAATGCGCGTCAGAGGGGATTTAGAAGCGGGTATACGCAAAGCCGACTGATAAAGAAGTGTAGCCTATGCGCCGTATACCTGAATATACCCTGCACTACACCACTGAGACTGACAAGACCATGCACCAACAGATTCTGAGCTCACTGACAAATATCTGATCTTGTAAGATGTTCTCCCTTTATACAGAGCACTGTACGCGTCATCGCCAAATCAAAAGTGAAAGTGAACAATGCGAGCGCTTATTCAGAAGGATTTCAATTCCGCGCATATTGATAGCGGCTCCCTGATGCGCGAAAATACAGTATTAGCACGTTTGTAGTTGTGGGCGGGAGTGGACACATGCGTTGCGGAAGTGGGCGGTAAGAAAGCAAAAAATCAAAAAAGCAAAACAAACAAAAAATATATAATATATATATATATATGAACCTCAATAGAATATCACAATAATTTTGTGATTGGCTGTTATGTAGTGTGGGCCACCTGTATGTATGTGTGTATGTGTGCGCGTGTGCATGCATGTATATGTATATATATATGTGTGTGTATATGTGTGTGTGTGTGTGTGTGTGTGTATGTATGTATGTATAGATGTGTATATATGTGTGTGTGTGTGTCTGTGTGCATTACAGTCTGTAAAAGGGGTTTAAATGTGTATCTCTAATCATCACAAGGCTGCAATCACTAGTAATCAGAAGATTTCCTGTTAATGAAGCATCTGGAAAAGATCTACTCTATGACCAATTAAATAAAGACAACAATAAATAAAACAAGCACATTAAATGATAACTCACATGTATCTGGTCCACTGATGAAGCCATGCGTCAAGTCAAGAGAATTATGAATCATCTTATAACAGAAGTCCAATACTGATTTCCGGAAAAGGGGAATAACCAATGACATTTGAGGTAACAATCAGGGTTGCCAGGTCTTCACAGCAAAACCCGCCCAATTGCTACTCACTACTAGCCCAATCGCTTTTCAGGGGGGACTCCCAGTTAAAAAATCGCGTTCCGGTGAGGTAAAATACACGTTTTTTTGGCGGGGTTCCCCTGATAAAAGTCGCATTCCAGGGGCTAAATATCACTTTATCGGGGTCGCTTCAACCCGCGGACATGAAAAACAACCCGCGGAAAGAGCGTTAAAGTAGCCCGATTCCGCGGGAAAACTGCGGACTTGGCAACACTGGTAACAATTAAACCAGCAAGCCCCGCCCCACGACTGACAAAAATAAAAGTGTTCGCGCGAGCAGGTGGGTAGTGCCAAAGGTGTCAGATTTACGCTATAGATAAATCGCGTTTACATACAAAACGCCGTTTTTGAGGCGTTTAAAACAGTATTAGCGCCGTCAAAAACGCGCGTAAACCGTAAAAAACGCTGTATTTAACGCCGTTTTGGTGTTTGTAAAAAGCGCCGCTTTTAACGCCGTTTGGCTCGCCACAGGACGCCATAAAAAAACACCGTTCTGATTGCACAAAAGCGCGTGTTATTTACGGCGTTTTCCTTATAGTATAATGAGCCACGCCTGCTTGTTTCCACAGCCAGTGATATTGAACTGTTCTCACCCAATCAATGATGAACAGAACCAGACCAGACCAGACCAACTGATCATTTTAGTAATTCACAACGAATTAAGATCATGACAAAACGAAACTTCATTTTGCTTTGTAAGCGTGCATTGGAGGACTGCAATCGACAACTGACAGGAGATTTTAGACCCAATGTGCTCCAATCAACTTTATTGAGGTAAGGATTGTTTATTCAGACTTGTTAAAACATTGCTGCCTGTCAATCTGTTCTTTAATTACCGTCGACGCTCATTCAGCTCGTTTAGGAGCGGCCACCGTTACATTAAAGCTAACATACATAAAGCTAGCTTTCTGCTAGGTCTGATGGTCTAACGAATTTTGGGTAGTTTTTACTCCACGAATCGTTTTTTCAGATGAGAGCAAGTTTTGTATTTCATTTGGAAACCAAGGTCCTAGAGTCTGGAGGAAGGGTGGAGAAGCTCATAACCCAAGTTGCTTGAAGTCCAGTGTTAAGTTTCCACAGTCTGTGATGATTTGGGGTGCAATGTCATCTGCTGGTGTTGGTCCATTGTGTTTTTTGAAAACCAAAGTCACTGCACCCGTTTACCAAGAAATTTTGGAGCACTTCATGCTTCCTTCTGCTGAGCAGCTTTTTAAAGATGCTGATTTCATTTTCCAGCAGGATTTGGCACCTGCCCACACTGCCAAAAGCACCAAAAGTTGGTTAAATGACCATGGTGTTGGTGTGCTTGACTGGCCAGCAAACTCACCAGACCTGAACCCCATAGAGAATCTATGGGGTATTGTCAAGAGGAAAATGAGAAACAAGAGACCAAAAAATGCAGATGAGCTGAAGGCCACTGTCAAAGAAACCTGGGCTTCCATACCACCTCAGCAGTGCCACAAACTGATCACCTCCATGTCACGCCAAATTGAGGCAGTAATTAAAGCAAAAGGAGCCTCTACCAAGTATTGAGTACATATACAGTAAATGAACATACTTTCCAGAAGGCCAACAATTCACTAAAAATGTTTTTTTATTGGTCTTATGAAGTATTCTAATTTGTTGAGATAGTGAATTGGTGGGTTTTTGTTAAATGTGAGCCAAAATCATCACAATTAAAAGAACCAAAGACTTAAACTACTTCAGTCTGTGTGAATTGAGTCTCACAATTTGAGTTGAATTACTGAAATAAATGAACTTTTCCACGACATTCTAATTTATTGAGATGCACCTGTATATGCTTCTAAAGTTTTCATTCACTCTAAAAAAAATTTAACCTGCTCTAGTGCAGATAGATTAGGCCTCCAATCAAGAACAAAAGACGATGCACTTACATTTTTCGGCTTTCTCTTACGTATCTATAGTGCTTTTCCGTGTCAGAGCTTATTAAATTCAGATTGCACATTTTGTAAAGCTACAACAGTTTGATTCAGAAACAAATGACTCATTTGAAAGGTTAAGTGACTCGAATCAGACAGAGCCACCCGTAGATATTTATGGCGCAACCAGTGTAGTCCGACTCCTATGCAGTGTTGAATGAATGAATGAATGAATGAATGGATGCATTTATATAGCGCTTTATTGTGTATTGTCGTACACCCAAAGCGCTTTACAATCATGTGGGGGGGTCTCTCCTCAACCATCACCAGTGTGCAGCATCCACCTGGATGATGATGCGACGGCAGCCACAGGACAGCGCCAGTGCGCTCACCACACACCAGCTACAGGTGGAGAGGAGAGAGAGAGATAGAGCCAATCAAGTGGATGGGGATTATTAGGAGGCCATGATTGACAAGGGCCAGTGGTGGGAATTTGGCCAGGACACCGGGGTTACACCCCTACTCTTTACGATGAGTGTCATGGGATTTTTAATGACCACAGAGAGTCAGGACCTCGGTTTAACGTCTCATCCGAAAGACGGTGTTGCCAAGTCCGCGGTTTTCCCGCGGAATTGGGCTACTTTAAGGCTCTTTCCTCGGGTTGTTTTTCATGTCCGTGGGTTGAAGCGACCCAATAACGTGATACTTAGCCCCTGGAATGCGACTTTTATTAGGGGAACCCCGCCAAAAAACGTGTATTTTACCCCACCGGAACTCGATTTTTACCGAGAATCCCGCCTGAAAAGCGATTGGGCTAGTTTTGAGTAGCAATTGGGCGGGTTTTGCTGTGAAAACCTGGCAACCCTGCTCCTATGATTCAATAGCACTCGTTGAGAAAGACGAATCGAATGAATTCTAGCAAACAAAATGGAATTTAACTCGTTATATAATTTCATTAACTAACATTATCCTGCACTGGATACAGCACATCGTTTTTATATTAAAAAATTACTTATTGTTATTCTAAAGAGACCGTAGCCTACTCATCATATTATCTCCGGAACCGAATGGTTTTTCTGACGTTATCATTGAAACCTCCTAATAGGAACCATCGAAAAACTCTTCGTGACATTTAAAACATCAAACAACACTAGATTGCGCATTAAATAATTTAAATAACTTACCTTTTGCAGATGAAGTATTCCTCTTGAGAACTGTGCCGCCGAACGCTCCTCAGGATTTAAAGTTAACCGAGAAATCTTTTTCTGAGTCAGCTGAGTTCCTTCATTCTTCTATCAGCGGCCCGTCTGTGATCAGAAGAACTCGAGCCGAACGCAGTTACACACACCTACACCGAGAGCGGACCTGCCGCACATACAACAGCTTTCAGCCGAGATTGACCCATAGAGAAAAAGCCAGAAGTGTTTTGTAGAGTCGGCGCGGCTCTGGCCCATTATCTTCTCACCGATGCCGAGACTGAGTCGACAGTGCCGCATTTCGGCCAGAATCGGCCCGAGTCGAGTGTGCTTGCTACCAGGGTTGCCAGGTTTTCACAGCAAAACCCGCCCAATTGCTACTCAAAACTAACGCAAAAGTAGCCCAATTGCTTTTCAGGGGGGATCCCCTGGTAAAATTCGTATTCGGGGGTAAAATACACATTTTTTTGGCGGGGTTCCCCTGGTAAAAGTTGCATTCCAGGGGCTAAATATCACATTATTGTGGTCGTCTCAACACGCGGACATGAAAACATCAAGGGGAAAGAGAGTTAAAGTAGCCCTATTCCGAGGGAAAACCGCGGACTTGGCAACACTGCTTGCTACCTGCCTTCCGTTTCCACTATACTTCTTCTGTTTCCACTATACTCTCTCTCTCACACACATACATTTCTCCTTTCACACACATACATTTCTCCTTTCACACACATACTTTCTCCTTTCACACACATACATTTCTCCTTTCACACACACACACACACACACACACACACACATATATATATATATATATATATATATATATATATGTGTATGTATGTATGTATATATGTATGTATGTCTGAAGAAAATATATGTATGTGTGTGTGTGAGAGAGAGAGTATAGTGGAAACGGAAGGCAGGTCAGGCGCGATCAGGGTCACCGGGACAGGTCCTGATCAGCATGGCTGAGGCAGATAAGGTGGCCGCTAGAGCACTTCAGCAAGCTATTGGGGTTTTAAGAAATATTTTATCATCTCCTGAAACAGTTACATCTTTGGCCTCGTCCCTTGAGCGACCTACAGGCTCATCTGCACGTAATACTACACACAGCACGTTGGAAAGTGAGATGAGGACACTGTTCAGGCCTGGCAGCTCACAAGTCGATGCTTCGGCAGGTCAAGCTGCTACTCAAGGCCAAACTGGAGGATTGCGGCAATCTTTGCGATATCAGACTCAGAAAAACTTTGGCAACTGGAACTCCCGTCCAAGGAAAAGGTAAGAACAACGTACATTTACAACTTAACAGTACCCAATGACGTTAAACGCAAGTTCGCAAGCCAAAACCGTTTACCATGTAACGTTATACAGTACACGATTACGTAACACGGCATGTACACAAACTCGCGAACAACCCCCCCAAAGTTATTTTTCAAGTTATCTCGGAGTATTTCCACAATGATAAATTTTATGAGTAATGAAGTTCTTAATGACTGCCTTTTAACTTATTTAGGCATTGTTGCTGCTTGTATTCTATTATTTTTTTATTATTATTATTTTTTTTTTTTACGTTGTATAATGTCCATTATGAAGTGATGAAAGTGTTTGTAGTACATAAAAATAATCATAAAATTGTCATAAAGAAAATATGGGGGAAACAGAAATTAGTGGTTGTTGTATTTGATTTTAATAAGAAAAAATGTGTTATTTTAGTTCATTGAAGGACAGTTTTTTTATGTTTTCTAGTTCTGTCTTTGTTCCTCCATCAGCTTGTTAATTTAAATGATCGAGTGATTAGATGTACTCTGTCACCAGTTTTAGTGTAGTGTTAATGGGCATGAATAATGAAATGATTGATCGCCAACTTTTTTAAAAGAGCTGTGGTGGGAATATAAAAATACATCATCCTAAATTTTGTCATGTTTTATGGTTTGATGAACTTGATTCATGATTGCATTAATGGATAAATAAATATCAAATATAATGTTTGCTTTATTTTTCTAGGGCCAAAATACATTTTCATGATACTTTCAACAAAGATGTCATTCTTCTTCCAACACCATCAAGCAGTGTCGTTGTCAAGCATCGCACAAAGCAACAGTTATATGAACAAGGACATATATTGAATGGATTTGAATTCCAGAAATCCTGGGACCACAGGACTGTCACTGAACAAATAAGGGACGCCTTTGGAGAAAAGCTCTCTGCTAATGTGAGGTAACCACATGTACTTTATTATATTGTGACACTGTGATATAATTATTTTATTATAAAGAATGTAAAGGTTATGTCATTTCCAGTGGTGAAAGTTGCATTAAATTTTAACCACTGTTTTTTTTAGCATATCACTGTAAAAAATGAAACGAGCTGTCTACTTAAAAAAAAAAAAAAAATATGGTAACAATATTACACATAATATTTTTGATTAGTTTTGACTTGAATTTTTAATGGAATCTACCTGAATAAATCATGTAAAATCTCCTAAATTAATTAATCTATGACACAATGAATTTAATATAATTAATGAAATGTGTTCATTAATTTTAAGTTGATTCTCAAAAGTCTGTGATTTTGAGTGAGGCCTGTTTGTATTTGACTTTGAGTTATTTTGTACATTTAAAAGACTGTATTTTTTAGGAAAAATAGGAAAATACTTGAGCAATACTGGAAAGTACTGCACTAGTCAAGTCAAGTCACCTTTATTTATATAGCGCTTTTAACAATACAGATTGTGTCAAAGCACTTAACAGTATCAAATTGGAGGATAGATTGTCAGTAATGTATAATAATGAGATTAAACACTCAATTTTCAATTAAAGGCATTTCATTATTGAATTCAGAGATGTCATTGTCTAGCTCAGTTTAGTTTAAATAGTATTTATGAAATCAAATTGACGATAATCGTTAGAAATTAAGTGTCCCCAACTGAGCAAGCCAGAGGCGACAGCGGCAAGGAACCAAAACTCCCTCTGTGACAGAATGGAGAAAAAAACCTTGGGAGAAACCAGGCTCAGTCAGGGGGCCAGTTCTCCTCTGGCCAGGATATTATTGTTTATTTATTTACTTATTGTTTTAATTAAATTTTAAATGTATAAATGTATTATATTTCTATTTTTATATTGTTGCAATTTCTAACAATAATAGTATTATGTAGTTAGGTATTTTATTATATTATAGTTATTTTGTTTAATTTTAAGTTTTATTGTATTTAAGTCGAGGTCTTCACTGGGGATATGTCCCCGGGGCTCATCCAGGCGTCCGGCCTCCGCCGACGATCAGGGTCGCAGACATCATCTCCCGGCGCCGATCCACCATCTGATCCGGACACAGACTGAGAAACAGAATAATAAAGAATCAGACAAATATTAGCGTAGATGCCATTCTTCTTACGATGTAACGAGTACATCGTGTGTTATGAGGAGTGTTCCCGGTTCCGGTTGATCTAATTAATGCAGCCTAACAATCCTTTAACGGATTTGAATAATAGAAGTGTATTAGTGTGTTATGTGTAAGCCAGGTTAAAGAAATGTGTCTTTAATCTAGATTTAAACTGACAGAGTGTGTCTGCCTCTCGAACAGTGTTAGGTAGATTGTTCCAGAGTTTGGGCGCTAAATAGGAAAAGGATTTGCCGCCCGCAGTCGATTTTGATATTCTAGGTATTATCAAATGGCCAGAGTTTTGAGAACGCAGCAGACGTGGAGGACTATAATGTGATAAGAGCTCGCTCAAATACTGAGGAGCTAAGCCATTCAGGGCTTTATAAGTAATTAACAAGATTTTAAAATCTGTCCGATGTTTGATAGGGAGCCAGTGCAGTGTTGACAGAACCGGGCTAATATGGTCATACTTCCTGGTTCTAGTAAGGACTCTAGCTGCTGCATTTTGGACCAACTGTGGTTTATTGATCAAGCATGCAGAACAACCACCCAGTAAAGCATTACAATAGTCTAACCTTGAGGTCATAAACGCATGAATTAGCATTTCTGCATTTGACGTTGAGAGCATAGGTCGCAATTTAGATATGTTTTTGAGATGGAAAAACGCAGTTTTACAGATACTAGAAACATGGCTTTCAAATGAAAGATTGCTATCAAACAGCACACCTAGGTTCCTAACTGATGAAGAAGAATTGACAGAGCAGCCGTCAAGTGTTAGATAGTGTTCTAGGTTATTACATGTGGGGTTTTTAGGTCCGATAATTAACACCTCTGTTTTTTCAGAATTTAGCAGTAAGAAGTTACTTGTCATCCAGTTTTTTATATCGACTATAAATTCCGTTAGTTTCTCAATTTGATGTGTTTCACCGGGCCGTGAAGAAATATAGAGCTGAGTATCATCAGCATAACAGTGAAAGCTAACACCATGTCTCCTGATAATATCTCCCAAGGGTAACATGTAAAGCGTGAAAAGTAATGGCCCTAGTACTGAGCCTTGAGGTACTCCATACTGCACTTGTGATCGATATGATACCTCTTCATTTACTGCTACGAACCGATGGCGGTCAGATAAGTATGATTTGAACCATGCTAAGGCACTTCCACTAATGCCAACAAAGTTTTCTAGTCTATTCAAAAGAATGTTGTGGTCGATAGTGTCGAACGCAGCGCTAAGATCCAGTAGAACTAATAAAGAGATACAACCATGATCAGATGATAGAAGCAGGTCATTTGTAACTCTAATGAGAGCAGTCTCAGTACTATGATATGGTCTAAATCCTGACTGGAATTCCTCACAGATACCATTTTTTTCTAAGAAGGAATATAATTGTGAGGATACTACCTTTTCTAGTATCTTTGACAGAAAAGGGAGATTTGAGATCGGTCTGTAATTAACTAGATCTTTGAGGTCAAGTTGTGGTTTTTTAACGAGAGGCTTAATAACAGCCAATTTGAAGGTTTTGGGGACATATCCTAATGACAATGATGAATTAATAATAGCCAAAAGAGGATCTATGACTTCTGGAAGCAGCTCTTTTAGTAGTTTAGATGGAATAGGGTCTAACATACATGTTGTTGGTTTACATGATTTAACAAGTTTATACAATTCTTCCTCTCCTATAATAGAGAATGAGTGGAATTGTTCCTCAGGGGATCTATAGTGCATAGATCTGATGCGATACTGTAGCTGACGGCTGCATGGTTACAATTTTATCTCTGATAGTATCGATCTTGGAAGTAAAGTAGTTCATAAAGTCATTACAGCTGTGCTCTTGGGAAATGCCAACACCTGTTGATGCTTTATTTTTCGTTAAATTAGTGACTGTATTGAATAAATTCCGGGGGTTATGTTTGTTTTCTTCTAGAAGAGACGAAAAATAATCAGATCTAGCTGTTTTTAATGCTTTTCTGTAGGATAGGGTACTTTCCCGCCAAGCTATACAAAATACCTCTAGTTTTGTTTTCCTCCAGCTGCGCTCCATTTTCCGGGCTGCTCTCTTTAGGGTGCGAGTGTGCTCATTATACCACGGAGTCAAACTGTTTTCTTTGATCTTCCTTAAGCGTAAAGGAGCAACTGTATCTAAAGTGCTAGAAAAGAGAGAGTCCATAGTTTCTGTTACATCATCAAGTTTTTCCGCGCTGTTGGATATGCTGAGGAATTGAGAGAAATCAGGAAGATTACTTACAAAGCAGTCTTTTGTGTTAGAAGTGATGATTCTACCATACTTGTAACAAGGAGTAGAATTTACAGTTTTAGCTATATGGAGTTTACACAAGACTAGATAATGATCTGAGATATCATCGCTTTGCTGCAGAATTTCAACACCACTAACATCAATTCCATGTGACAGTATTAAATCTAGAGTATTATTTCGACAATGAGTAGGTCCTGAAACATGTTGTCTAACCCCAATAGAGTTCAGAATGTCTATGAATGCTGATCCTAATGCATCTTTTTCATTATCGACATGGATATTAAAATCACCAACAATTAAATGAAAATGACATCCAAAATTTACTTTAAAAGACTTTATCTGCAGCCAGTACTAACTTAGATAGAAAATCAAAAAAAATCTTTAATAAAGTCTGTGTGGTGCCCTGGTGGCATGTACACAGTAGCCAATACAAACATCACAGGGGATTTATCACTAACACGTGTTTCTCTAGATAATGTTATACGCAGCACCATAACTTCAAACGAGTTATACTTAAAGCCTGCCCTCGGAGAAATACTGAGAATATTGCTATAAATTGTACCAACACCTCCCCCTTTACCTTTTGGACGTGGCTCATTTTTATAGCAGTAATCTTGGGGGGGTAGACTTTAAACCATGCTAAGGTTAAGTATTCATCTGGTTTTAGCCATGTTTCTGTCAAACAAAGCACATCTAGCTTATGGTCAGTGATCATTTACAAATAGTGCTTTTGTAGAAAGGGACCTGATATTCAGTAAGCCAAGTTTTATCAATTGTTTCTCTGTATTGTAAACATTTTTTATTTGTTGAACATCAATTAAATTGTTACTATTACTTTTGTTTGGACGTTTTCTGTATTTTCTAGTACGGGGAACAGACACAGTCTCTATAGTGTGATATCTAGGTGAAGGAGTCTCTATGTGCTGAGAATTAACTGACTTCACTAGCAAAGCTACTGCTCATTGAACAAGGCTTAATGCCTTAGAGGAGTAGTATCCATAACCATGGACAATGCATAATGCACAATGGAAACTTCAACGTAACAGAAACTCTTTCAAATGTCAAACATAACTAAATATTAAACATTAATATACAGTATGTTTCCCTTCACTCAAAAACACATAAAATAGCATTTAATTTCAAAATTTAGTCTCCATATCCAGCCATATGCAAAGCATGCTGGGAACTAACAATCACCTCTAAAATAAAACTGCAAAATTGAGCTAATTCTCTTAAAATAAATAGGTAGCCCTCTTTCCTTATTTATTTATTTTTTTAGTTTTTTTAGTTTAATCAGTTCCTCAATTCTAGCCTTACAACTGCTTAAAGGGGTCCTATTTTGCTTTTTCACTTTTTGAATTTTAGTCAGTGTGTAGTGTGTATGTTTGGGCATAAAAAAAGATCTACAAAGTTACAAATCTCAAAGTCCACTCCAAAGGGAGATATTTAGTTTTTAAAAAATCCCTTTTCAAGAACTACAACGAACGACTCGTTTGGACTACAAAGTTGTTTTCCTGTATTTGTGACATCACAAATTGGTCCATTAGAATATCATTAAAATAAATCCCGCCTCCGGAAAATCGAATGCACATTTCAAAATCAAAACCCGGTTCAGGTGTTTTTATATCACTGTATTTCTGAAGGAAACCGACTGTCTTCAGAAAATTTTGGATGTCATTTTCATTTCATCTTGCATGTAATGTCTGATAAAGCAGCGTTTGTGAGCGGAGCTCTGCTTTGTGTTCAGCGTTACCGGAGAAACCTCGCTCTCTCGCGCTCCAACAGCGCCTCCCGCTGGCAGAGAATGAATTTGCTTTTAGTCATTCTGCCTAGCTGTTCGCCAATCACAACGCACTGGGACAGCTAACCAATCACAACACATTTCATTTTTCGGAAGGTGGGCCGCCTTCAAACCCGGAACTAATCGAGCCGTTTGTGCCAGACTGGGGAGAAAGGTATTGTAATAATGTAAATTATGCGAAAAATAATGCGTTTTTCGAACTACCAAGCATGAGAGCATGTTCTAGTACACCCCTAAAGCGAAATCAAGACTTTGTAAAAGAGCATAATAGGACCCATTTAAGTTTTCTTTAAAAAAAAAAAAATATGAGGAAAACACATCTCTTGGTTTTATTAGGAAAAAGTCCTTAATATTTTCTATACAACACTGAACCACAATTTCTTTAATTAAATATACACACTATTTTTAATTATCACCTGAATTTTTTTTTAATGAAAACTGCAAGACCGATGATTCATTTTTTACAGTGTAGAGTTTCTGATGGGATGTGGCCACAAATTGATTTCACCCAAACTGCGTGCTGGACAGGAGCTGGATGCGAGTCTCATACATAAAGTATATAAATCAAAAGCCCAGTACATTAGACCATCAAAGCCAATTTTGGTAAGTTACATCACATTTGAATTGACATGCAGAGCATTGTAATAACAATAACCTTTAATTGGTGCATAAACATGCATGCAGATTGAATATTTTTGGTTATCTCTGAATATAATCAGAAATCCTAGTGGTTCCAGGTACTGTTCAGATTACTGTTGAAATTTAGCACATCTGAATAAGTCTTTTTGATGTATTTCCAAGGATGTTATTACAGGCTCTTGCAGTGAAGACAGCAACTGTGAGGAAAACAGTGGTTCATCAAGGCAGCTGCGTTCCTCATCTTTAACACAAAATAGACACTCAGACAGTTTCACCAGTCTAATGGCTGCCTCCTCTGTCTCCCCACCGAACTGTACTCTTGAAGTTCAACCTTTTGCCTCGTCACATGTGTCTGGAGCATTATTCTCTCAAACTCCTGCCTTGACCAATCAAAGAAGTAACTCGCCCAACCACAGCAGCAATTCGGCAAGCAGTTTGTCTAGTCAGCTGCCAGTGCACTCACTGGAAATCTGCCCTTCCACCAGTCAGCCTTCTACCTCATCATTTAGAGGAACTGTTTCAATTAATCCGCCTCTGGTGGATCTCACTGGACATAGATTCTCAAGATCACCTAACCAGAGCAGCAGTTCCGCATTAGCCTCTACCTCAACACACCATCAATCAGGGAAGTATGATAACTACCTTTCAGTAATGTCTGCACTGTCTGACATGTCTTCTGATGATGAGGAATTGAATCAGGCCATACTAGCAAGCCTGCAGAGTGAAAGGTTAGTCAAAATGCAAATGTTTTACGGTAGCCAATATCAAAGATGCAGTTTTGATGTTATTGCTGATTTTTCTGATTATTGATTGGTTTACGGGTCTGTATTGAATGTAGTGAAGGGGTGCCTTACTTGCTCATTTATATGCATATGATATGTATATTGCCCATTAATGTCAACAGATTTTGTGTAGATTGTTCAAAGTTAAAAATTGTCAATGAGCTTGAACAAAACATAATACCACTCTCTTAAAAGTAGCAAGCATTTTAACTTATATTATTGTTGTTTGTTTTAGAAAGGCCACAGGATGTCCAGTGCCAGTGAAAGATATTTTGCAAGATCTTGCAACAAAAATAAACCATCAGAAGAAATGCAAGTTTAATATTGACCGATCCACAGTCCTGGATGGAGCCATCAGAGGTTTTAAACGAGGAACATACGATCCATGTCACACTATTTCTGTCAGGTTTTCTGATGACATGGGCGTACCTGAGGAGGCTGTGGACTTAGGTGGACCAAGAAGACAATTTCTAAGACTTCTAATAGAGGCTTTGCTACAATCTCCAATGTTTGAGGGAGACGAAGATAAAATGAACTTGGCCTTTGACAGTACTGGTATGCATTGATTGTAATCTCATAGCATTGATTATTTATTACATTAAAAATTACTATATTTTATATGATGGTAGTGGTATATGTCAAGTCTTTGTATGCATGCACGGTCACATATATAATATTTTCATTTTCTCTAGCCATGAGAGAGGACAGGTTTTACAGTATGTTGTGGTTTGTGTCTATTTCTACACTAGACATTTAATTACGGCACTTTAAACTTTTGTTTATTACATCTGTTGGTAGATCACTGAGAGTAAATCATTTGAAGAGCTGCTAGCATCAACTGAGACACTTGAGGAGTATTTGGCCACTGCTGGCTGCCTGAGGCCGCTGCGGAGGTTGGAAGACAAGAATCAGCTTGTAGATGACATCCTGATGTTCCAAGTGATACACAGAGTGCGTGGTCCTTTTGAGAGGTATCCTCAGTTTTTTGCTTCTCCAATAAGAAACTGAAATCCATGCAGACTGTGTTCAAGGTTTTCTGTGGACCATTTCTGTTAAAGTGTAATGTCCTATGCACACAAATTAGCAAAGTGTTCATGGGTGTGACTAAAAAAAAATATGAATTTGACATGCATACTTTACTGTTGTAACTAACCTGAAGCATAGTTTAATAGGGTTATAGGTTATAATAGGGTTATAGGGTTTATATTTATAATTAATATATGCCACATGAAGACAAACAGGTTTTTTTTTTTTTTGTCAAAACTTAAGTCACCAATAAAAACACTTTAACTGAGTCAAATTTAACTGTGATTTTTACTAAGATTTCGGGATGGACTGAGAACACTTGGTATGCTGGACAAAATACAAGCTCACCCGGAGAGTTTTCGCCCCCTTCTAAGTTGTTGTTCCTTTCTGGAGAGACTACCTTACAGATGCAGAAGGTAAAAGTTTAAAGCATTTCTTGCATACACCAAAATATCTTCTCACTTGAAATTGATAATGCACTGCATCTTGTCATTTGTATATCAGTTAAAGACCCCCTGTGATGAAAATCAAGTTTTTAAATATTGTTTATATGTCTTTGGTCTTTTTAATATGCTTGTTTTTAATAGACAAACCATGTGCAAATTCATAAGTCAACACCATTGCTGACCATTTTCTCTTTAAAACTGCAATGATCTAAAGACAGTTTCAATAACGCGGTTTGAGATCGTGATACCATTGTGCAGCGTTTACCTTAGTAAGTTGACCGAGTGGATCTCTGAGCTGGCATGAGCGAGTGGAGGCGGGGTCAATTTGCATATTCATTGATTGCATATATTAAATGAGCCAAAGGTGTAGAGTTACATTCAAACTATTTCAAAGCATGAAGAACTTTTTTTTTTTTTTTTTTTTTTTTTTTCACCGGGAATTTTTTTCTAATATGTAATTTTTGTGATCAAAGATGAGTTTTAAGGGATAAAGGGTACTTTAAGAGTAGTGATGCATGCTGCTTTTCTTTTTTTTTTTTTTTAATCTGATTTCTGATGTTGCTTTTTTTTCTAGATCAAGAAGGAACACAGAAGCTGGGAACAATTCTTGCCTTTGCCACTGGAGCCAATACTGTTCCACCAATTGGCTTCTCTCCACAACCTTCAATTGAATTTCTTCACCAAGAGCATGATGCAGCAAGCACCTCTAAACTGCCCATTGCAAACACCTGCATTAATTGTTTAAAATTACCACTGCACACCACCTACAGAGACTTTCAGGAAAACATGGACTTTGCGTTGGGCAATACCCATGGTTTTGGCATAAAATAATTAATGGTCAGACCATCTCAGTATTATGTTTAAAGATCAAGTTCACACACAGATACATAAATGTGAGTCAGCATTTTAATGATTTCAAAACAGTTCTTGACTCGTGTTTTTAGGGATGGATATTGCACTTTGTTGAAAAATTTACTTTTGTTGTATCTTTGTTAAAACAGTAAAATGGTAACATCTTACTAAGTACAGTTCAGATTTTCAGAGAGTTAAGTGATGCTAAAAAAAAACATAAAAATAAAAATGTTTCCAGTAATCTTGACCACTAACAGAATTTACGAAAGCTCGTTTTCAATAAGTTCACTGACCACATTGTTACATTGCTGTTCACAATGTCTCTCGATCAACTTTTGATGTTGTACTTTTTTGTATTATTGTATTACTCTTTTTGTTTTGTATTTCAGTTATTTTGTTATGGAGCTTGAAATTTTTGACTGCTTATGTTGTGACCATTTTGCATGGACAATTCATGGACTAACAAACACACTTTTAAGTTTTATTTTTGCTATGAAAGTCTGGCTACCTTTTACTGTGCAATCATGCTAAATTGACTCACAGAAAAACTGTAATGTCATTAACTATTGGTAAGATGCATTGGGTATTGATTTCTGTAACCGATCTGCACACTGGTGTTATATTGACATAGTAATGCAGCCTTTTACTCTAATTTATATATATATATATATATATATATATGAAGAGCCTTTATCAATCTAATAATTCTCAAACTTCTCCAATAAGCTAATCTTTATTACAAATGTTTCTTTGTTGTAACAGAAAGATTCTAAGGCTAATAAAATGTACAAGTGGTTTAGACCCCTCTGAATTGTAAACAAGTCTTAAGTTTTAATCAAGATTTAAACTTGTCATATACTGCTTAAAAGGTGTTTATGTGGGTCAATGTATGTGCAATGCATGTTTCCTGCAGATTTTACTGATGTAGTATTAATGTTGATGTTGTTAGTCATCCTGTTCAACAAAGGATATCAAATGCTAAAATAAATAGTTCATTTAATTTGTTTTCTCCATAGCCAAACACTTTAATAAAAGTTTCACAGTTTCATTACTTTTTATCGGTTCTTTTTTTTTAAAATTGTTTTTAAAGAAGAACATTTAAAGACACATGGATGTAAAATGTAAACAGAGCTTTCAGCTCACAGAATCACATTGATAAAGGTCTTATCCCATACAGAAAAAAAACAAAAACAAACAAAAAAAAAAAAACTATAAACATAAAGCTATGACAATAAGTGTTTTAAAGCTATCACAAAGCATGGCAATGGCAATGTTAATTTTTTCTGTGCATTACACAACTACGGTAAGTAAATATTATTTTCTGTTTAATGTGCTGTCTATTTGTCAAATCATAAATATCTGTAGAGAAGGGGGTTTTGGTTCCCTTTTTTGTATATGTACATTATTTTATGAATGTCTTACTTCTAGAAATTGCACAAGGTTGCAAAACAAATCTATACCATGATTTCCATCATCTTCAAATGGATCAAATGTTTGCTGAAGTGTATGCATTGTTGTGTCACTGATGGTCATGTTAATTGATGGAACAACAACATTATTATTTGTCTGTAAGTCTGAGAGTGATATGTTGTCATTAATACCAAAACCACTGCCTGTGTCATAAATACCATTCATACTTGGGTTATGCATTCCAGCATTGTTGACTATGCCCCTTTGCCACAGCTGAAGAGGGGTTTGCCCCCCTTGTGTTGAAAGACCATGGTTATTCCACTGGTTCTGAAATTCAGTGGCACTTCTTTGAATTCGTGGCAAATATATATAATGAAGACAAAATAAATGGAGCTCATTAAGTGAATCTAACACACCATGCTCCTCCATAAAGTTGAAAAGATTAACAAACTGAAATGACACTACTCGATTTAGCTCTGCCCATAACCTCTCAATTCTTTGATTATGCACTGACCTGCCAGTAATAACACTATGTCTGTTTAATCCTCTCCTGTAAAGCATGAAACAGGCAACACCAGTGTTTTCAAGTCCATGATCACACCTCACCCTAGATGGCATTCCGAAGTTCTGAACACCAGCAATGAATAGTGACAAAACACTAGAGGCTCTGTTGTTGTCTAGACAAGCAAGGTAGATGATGGTACGACTGAAACCATCCACACAGCCACGGAACACCATCCTCCATCTCACAAGTTTGTGGTTTCCGTCTATGTGCCTAAGAGAAAATGAAACCAGAGTAAATTATGTGTGGTAAAAGTATAATAAGGTCAAGGTTATGCATCAATAATTTAAACATCAAATGGCTTTTGGTACTTGGTCCATTTGGTAACACTTTATTTCGATAATACCCTTTAGACATTCTACTAACAGTAAGTAACTTTGCAACTACATGACAACTAGCAGTCATTAGAGTATTAGTAGACTGTCTGCTTAATATCTTCTAATACTTTATTTTGATGGGTCCACAACATACAACATACTGACTGAGAAACTTTGCAAGTATGTCAACTTATTCTACTAACCCTAAACCTACCCTAACAGTCTTCTCTGAGAGTTAGTAGACATGTAGTTGCAAATTAATTAGAATTAGTTGACATGTAGTTACAAAGTTACTTATAGTTAGTAGAATGTCTAAAGTGGACTATCAGTATAAAGTGTAATCTTTCATTTTGTTGTAGACTTCAAATTTGGAAGGTAGCACATAATTCTAATCAAGTGTTTTTATCTCCCAATTTGAGAACAACTGATTTAAATGTGCAGTATGTGATTTCTTAGAAATGATGTTAATATTTCAAATCACCAAAACAAACACTCCCCAAACCAAAAGGATCACACCCACATCTTCATAGCTCCACCCCCAAATTCACGAACATGCTATGCAACACATGCACCTCCCCCATCATGAGTGTATACATCCCCTACTGCTGACTGGCTACAAGTGTGTTTTGGTGCTTGGTTCAATCCACTTTTAACAGCATTTTTCAGAAATTGCGTACTGCACCTTTAAGTATACTACTTCTTCCATCATGTCCAAGTGGATTGTTAGAAACTGACTCTTGACTTTGTGCTACTTCATTTACAACAGGGGTGTCAAACTCATTTCCTGGAGGGCCGCAGCTCTGCAGAGTTTAGTTCCAACCCTGCTCCAACACACAAACCATGTAGTTTTCAATTGAGCCTGAAGAACTTGATTAGTTGGATCACGTGTGTTTAATTAGGGTTGGAGCTAAACTCTGCAGGGCTGTGACCCTCCAGGAATTGAGTTTGACACCTCTGATTTACACTAAAGTTGATATTTAGGGAATTTACTCACTGTAATTGATTTGGAGTTGCAACACTGTAAATTCGTCGACGGATTGTACGCCTTCTTCTAAACGACCGTTCACCTAAGCACCTAAGCACATTGCAATGCTTTGCCAATTCATTCCCAGGGATACTAAATGAGAAATTTGCTCACCTGAAATGCTGTATCGAGGTCTGCCCTGATGGCCAGTAATGACAGGTGGAGGAAACAGGACATAATTATTCTCAGGCCTGACTCTTTGTCTGGATTCATAAGGAGTCCGCACTAAATTAAGACATCCATATAAAGACTCCAATGTAGTTACTGCTGCTCTATTTCTTGAATCCTCAACAAATCTTGAGACTGACAAAAATCCACACAGGGTTTGAATGTGATCACAAAGTTCTCTATGCATCCTATCATCCACAAAAGAATTTGCTTCTCTTTGCATTTGTTCAATACATTCCAGCACATTATTCAAAAATTGTCTGATGTCATGTTTATTGCTACTTACTCCCAAAAGTAAAAACTGTACTTGAAAAGAAAACAGGATGACTTTGAATAGCATCATTGTAAAATTGTGAGGAAGAGCTGAGCAAGTCTTGCACATGTATTTCCTGGTCTGAGAGTGACTTCCTGTTTAAACAGAAAGTAATGGATACCAAAAAAGAGGTAGAAATATATGTATGTGAAAGGAGAATGTATGTGTGTGAAAGGAGAAATGTATGTGTGTGAAAGGAGAAATGTATGTGTGTGAAAGGAGAAATGTACGTGTGTGAAAGGAGAATGTATGTGTGTGAAAGGAGAAATGTATGTGTGTGAAAGGAGAAATGTACGTGTGTGAAAGGAGAATGTATGTGTGTGAAAGCACAAGTATATGTATGTGAAAGGAGAATGTAAGTGTGTGAGAGTGCCAGAATGAATTATGGCTTGTACGGCCCCTCATATATATATATATATATATTATATATATATATATATATATATATATATATATATATATATATATATATATATATATATATATATATATGTGTGTGTATGTATGTATGTATGTATGTATGTATGTATGTATGTATGTATATATCCTGAAAATAACTGCTCATTTTGCTAGAGAAGATGCTTAATAACCTAAACAAGCACTTTTGGAACATCAAAAATGGTCTTAGTTGAGTTCTGTTCACTTGAATTAAATGGAGAAAAATGTTTTCTTCTGAAGTCATATTTCCTGTTCCGCTGAAAAGTACATCTACATCAGTGGCGCTGAACCACGTTTCTGGATCTCACCCCACCAAACCAACACAGCACATCTTGCATGTCTCTTTTAATCAAACACAACTGATTCAGCCTGTTAAGCGACTCCAAAACCTGAAAAGGGTGTGGGCTCTGGGAATGTGGTTGGGAACCACTGTTATACATTATGGATGACCTGGGGGGTTAGTAAATAATGATGGATTTTTTTATTTTTGGGTGAACTGTACTTTTTAAAAAATATTTTTTCAGGCAGTGGAAGAATAGCGGTCCTCTGGTGGGAATTGTGTGGCACACATGTTCAGTGGGCAAAAGAGGCCTACAGTGCCTTGCAAAAGTATTCATATCCCTTCATTTTATTCACGTTTTATGTTGCTGCCTTATGTTAAACTGCTTTATATTACTTTTTTACACATCAATCTACACTCCATACACCATAATGGTAAAGAAAAAATAGATTTTTAACATCTTTGCAAATTTATTAAAAATAAAAAACTTAAAAGATTCCATTGCATAAGTATTCATACCCTTATCTGAGACCATTGAATTTAGCTTAGAAGCATTTATATTGCTTGTAGATGTTACTATACTTTGAGTGAAGTTAACCTGTGGCAAATTCAATTGAATGGGTATGATTTGGAGGCACACACATCTTAATAAAAGGTCTAACAGCTGAAAATGCATATCAGAGAAAAAACCAAGCCCTGAGGTCAAAAGAACTGCCTGTAAAGCTCAGAAACAGGGTTGTGTCAAGCCACACATCCGGGGAAGAGTTCAGAAAAAAATTCTGCAGCATTGAAGGTTCACAGAAGCATGTAGTCTCTGTTACCCTTAATGAAAGAAGTTTTAAACCACCAGGACTCTTACTAGAGCTGGCCTCCTGGCCAAACTGACCAATTGATGGAGAAGGCCCTTGGTTAGAGTGGTGACCAAGAACCTGATGGTCACTCTAGTTGAGCTCCATGATCATATGTGGAGACAGGAGAAACCTACAGAAGGACAAACATCACTGCAACACTCCACCGATCTGGGCTTTATGGTTGTGTGGCCAAACTCAATCCCCTCCTCGGTGAAGACACATGAAAACACACTTAGAATTTGCAAAACAGCACCTAAAGGACCCTCAGACTGTGAGAAACAATATTATCTGGTCTGATGAACCTCAATTCTAAGCATCATGTTTGAAGGAAACCAGCTCTGCTCATCACCTGCAGAGTACCATCCCAAAAGTAAAGTGTGCTGGTAGCAGCCTCATGCTGTGGGGCTGTTTTTCAGCGGCAGGGACTGAGGGACTCGTCAGAGTAGAAGACAAGCTCAGTGCACCAAAATATAGAGATAGCCTTAATGAAAACCCAGTCCAGAGCATTCAGAACCTCAGACTGGGCAGAAGGCTCACCTTCCAACAGGACAATGACCCTAAGCACACAGCAAGAGAGGATTATAGACAACTCTGTGAATGTCCTTGAGTGGCCCAGCCACAGGATTGAACCCAATCAAATATTTCTGGAGAAACCTGAAAATGTGCATCTGCCCCCATCCAACCTGACAGAGCTTGAGAGGTGAAGAGCCGAGGAGAAGAATGACAGATAATTGTCAAATGATGATGTGTAAAGCTTGTCGCATCAAACAAAAAAGATTTGATACTGTAAAGGTGCTTCAGCTGAATATTTAGTTAAGGGTAAGAACAGGGGCGGACTGGGACAAAATTTCAGGCCGGGAAATCTCACACTCAAATTTTGAAACCACGAACAATATTTTTTTTTTCTATGGCCATCATCATCACATAAAAAAAAAAAAAAAAAAAAAAAAAAAAAAAAAAGTTTAAATCCCTAGACTGGGGCTGTGCAAAATAATTAAAGGTTATCTCTTGAACTTCCATTTTCCTTTTTAGTCTCTTCATTTTCCCTGACATCTCTCGGTCTCTCAGGTGTATGTTTAATTTTTTCACTAATTTTCTTGTACCTGTCACTTTTTCATCAACACATCTCCACCTTGTTGGAAAACAACCACCTCATTGTAATTTGTTTGCACATAGTATACTTTTATTTTTAGGACAATTTAACCCAGATAGCAAGAGAGTGTGGGCCAAGTCTGGCTTACATTAGGCACTTCTGGCTTAATTCTGGCTCTGTTTTTTTTCACAGTCTGGTGTGAAACAAGATTTGGCTGAGCTCTGGCTGGAGTCTGACTAACCAAAAGAACTAAAAGCAAATTGAATCTATTTGGCTGAGCCGTGGCTGGATTTTGGTCCGCAAGAAAAAGGAAGATATTCGGATATTAGATATAGATCTGGGTGGGTTTTGGTTAGCCGAAGAGTAAATAAAAGATCTCTGGCATGAATGCGATTTAGAGTAAAACAGACTTGTGCAAGATGTGTCTTCCTAATTTTATAAATCCTTTACGATATTTATTCAAATAGCAGACGCTTTTGGATATTGTAATTAATTAAAGAAACGTTTATGTACTGAAACCTACTGAGAAATAAAACATGATTGTGTTTTTATCAGAAAAGTCCCCAGTACTGCTCTGTGCTTTCTGACTAGGTTTAAAACAAAGAAAAGTGCACTTTTAGATAAACAAGGCAACAAATCCACTTGTGTCTTGTCTTGTGGAGATAGAAAAACAAAGTTCTTTAAGACCCACGCATTACATTAGGACCATGTGTTTTTGTTTTATCTTGCCTAAATATCAAAATTAGTACAATAATAATATCTACATCTTGAATAAGGAAAAATCTTAAAACTGAACATGTTTTTTGCATTATCATGGGTCATGTTTTGTCCAAAGTAAAATTAAACATGCTATTATTAGGCCTATGGTAAAAGTATAGTAACCATATATATATATATATATATATATATATATATATATATATATATATATATATATATATATATATATATATATATATATATATAATTTTTTTTTTTTTTTTTTTTTTTTTGGTGGATTGATTACTATTTGTATAACCAAAGTTTTACTACATATACCATGGTGAAACTACATAGTGTAGCAAAACCATTGTTGATTTGTGGTTACTATGATTTAACTATAGTAACCATGGTTTTTGGTTTTATTTTTAGTCAAACCAGGTTAATTTTCGTAAGGGTTGTGTTGTTGTCTGCCTTAGCTCCCTCTAAACCTGTTATAAAACGATGTGAATATTTGTCTGTTAAATTCCTGTTCTTTCCAATAGTAGCTTTTGTTAATTTTGCAGTAATTGACTGCTACTTCTAACATTTGCTAGCAGTTTAATGTTTAACTGAGTAAACAAAGACAAAACTACAATAGTCTATTTACAGATGTAACTGACCTGCACTTGAAGTCCTGAACAGGACAGTTTTGTTTCTCTGCTCCACCTGTGCACTTCCACTCCATTCTCGAGTCTCGCGTCTTTTGGCGGATGCGCGGAACACGTGCGAGGCGAATCGCGTTGCCAGTCAAGACTTTTATCATTGAATAGCAAATTCGGAAATAATCACTTTAGTACGTTCAGCAGGCAACAATATTGAAAATAATAATAATAATAATAAAATAAAATAAAAAAATTAAAATAAAATAAAATAAAGATGTAGGGCAGCGGGCCAAATTGGCTGCCAGGCCACCGGGATTCTCCCGGTGCTCCCGATGGCCAGTCCGCCCCTGGGTATGAATACTTATGCAATGTACTTATTTCATTTTTTTTTTTTTTTTAATAAATTTACGAAGTTGTGACAATTCTGTTTTTGCTTTGTCAATATGGTGTATGAAATGTAGATTGATGTGGAAAAAAAGTTATTAAAAGCAGTTTAAAATAAGGCAGTAACATAACAAAACCTGAAAAAAATGAAGGGGTATGAATACTTTCGCAAGGCACTGCAAATACGTTAGAATATGTGGTTTGTACATGTTAGTGTTAAATGTACATTAGTTTTCAGTAGGTTAGTGTTGGATAAAGAGTGAGTAAAATATGTAGAATGTTACTTTATTTACAGGTCCACTGTTGTAATGATGTATACTATGCAAAGGAGTGTCTAATTGTATTTCTGGTCTTGTCTTTTGCAAGGTTGTGTATTTTGTTTTCTCTCTTTTTTATTTTATTTATTTATTTATTTATTTTTACCTTCTCGCTTCTATCTGTACCTTTTTCATCATTCCCTGAGTTGGATGTTGCATCATTTCCGTGGGTCACTGGGTAAGAGGGAAAATTGCACTCGTGCCACGATGCATGTTACAAAAATACACTGAGTCATTATGTAAATTAATAAACACTTATTTATTCAGTAAGTACAAAATATAAGCAAATACAAATCAAAGCAACTGATGACTAATATGGCAGCTAATATACAAATATGTGTGTGTACAGGTGTTATAAGCCATTTAAAGAGATAATTCACCCAAAAATGAAAATTTGCTGTTAATTTATTCACCCTCATGACAACCAAGATGTAGGTGGGTTTTTTTTTTTTTTCTTGAGTAGAACAGTAATGAAAATTTGTAGCTGAAACTATGGTCCTTCATTTGTGGTCCGTGATTCATAAAATGCAAGTAAACAGCTGCCCATTTTTAAGAATTAAAATAATAAAGAAAAAGCATATCAAACACGATACGTGGCTCCTGTGCCAGTGGCTCCTGACAATATATTGAGGTCTTATTGGCAGTCAGTCTGTGGAAGAAACTACCCTCTGCTGGATATTGAGTTCAGACCGATGTCTGTTCAGAGTTGAGCTCTACGTGTGTTTGTTCTGTCTGAGTGCTGAGATTCTCTCTGCAGACCAGCACACACAGAAGAGGCTCTGAAATCACTGTCAAATTCAGTAAACAGCAAGACATTGTGTACCAAGATATTGGTATGTGAAAGAAGAAGTTCTGAACACAAAGTACAAGCACATTTGGTAAATAAAGCACAACCAAGGTAACCATAGTAACAAGAAACAACAATACACCTGGTCTGTTATCAGTGGCAGGTGTGCTGGCAGGAGTGGGCGGAGCTTTGTAGGTGATTATGCCTGTGACAACCAATGAACATACAGGAGCCATAACTGAGCCTAAGCTGAGAGACACACCATGAAAGCCACCAAAAATCAATATTAATACACAAATTAAAGAGAAGAGAAGCACAATGATGGAGATTATGATGTAACAGGGGGTTGAGAAAATATGAGCAGAGATCAGCGGATATTTCAGAGTCAGAACTTGCTCCAGAGCCACCAGATGTTGCAGGTGAAGGCTACAGATTTTCAGATAGAAATATACAGCCCCCATAATGACTGTGTCAAGACCAGGGATAAAATGAAAAGAAAGAAGTTTTGACACTATACATGGGTACAGGAGCAGTTGAAACAGGTCAGTGAGGAGGAGGAGGATGATGAAGGCGGAGATCTGGCCTCTAGTCTTTCTCTGAAGGTGCACCAAATAAAAAGCCCAAATCAGACACGGCAGCCCCACACACACACCAGTGATGAAGAAGATGGACAGTCTGATTGCATTCAAATAATAATAGGGTGGATGAGAAGGTATTTCTACTTCATAGTGATCATGTCCATATTCATTCTCCATGGTCAGATTTTACTGCTGCTCTTTGAGTTCCTAAAAGACACACACACACACACACACACACACACACACACACACACACACACACACACACACACACACAGAACAGTTTAAATCAGCCTACAGTGATTAGCTCTCTTATCCTGGCCAAGCTGGTTGGATGGTTTGTGAAAGGTTCTGAGTTGAGACACAAATGTTTTTTTTGTTTTTTTTTAATGCTCAAAACAGATACTAATATGCAGAGACCAGCTCTATGTAGTATATGACCAATTTAATAAACTGATATAAACAGAAACTAGCCAATAGAAACTAGCTAAACTGACTTCTGTTTATTGGCCAAACTTGCACAGCTATTAGTTGCCAATCTCAAAATGAGCTAATGCATTGGGTGGAAATATCGGTCTGTCATTACTGAAAAAAAAAAAAAAAAAACCCAGCTGTGAGCTGCAAAAATAATTGTGGTGTGAGAAGTTAAAATGAAGAAACTTTCAGTTCTTTAACCAGCTTCCACCTCTATTTAGAGTTGACCGCTTGTGATCGGATCTCTCACACGCATACTTGTATATGTGGCTTTTGGGGACTCTCCATAGGCATAATGGTTTTTATACTGTACAAACTGTGTTTTCTATCACTTTACCCTAAACCTACCCCTCACAGAAGGGAAAAAAAAAAAAAAAAAAAAACTATTGGCATTATTTGATTTTTCCAAAAAAAAAACCAAACACCATTTAGTATAATTAAGCCATTTGGTTTCAGAGGACACAGGAAGTGCCATCATAAACCATATTTAGGTTGTAATATCAATATCACTATACACATTGTGTCTTCATAAACCATTTATAGAACAAACACACAAAAACATATCTTACTACCAGAAACAGGGCCACAAGCAGACAACTCTTTAGAGACACATAAACAAGCCGGTAAATACAAAATGTGTAGGCTCACATAATAGAAAAGAAATTAATTTATCCTAATGTTCCACAATAGTTTGACACTGTTAATTAATAATTGTGATTAAAATTCAGACTCGTAATTTAATACAGTTAAGTGTTTTGACACTATGCTAAAGTTTACCAGAATCACACTGTCCAGATAAATCTGTGTGTGAAACACTACATGATGTTTTTGCTCTGTCTCTCTCTATTTAAATTTCAGTGTACTTTACTGGCATTATGTCCCACCCACAGATGACAGCTTTGAAGCAGTGAAAATGCACATGCATTTCTAACCAATCCTTCATTAAAAAAAAAAAAAAAAAAAAAACCTCCCTGTCACGGAGCAACCCCGTGATCCCATGAATAAACTGTATACACGTACATCATATCTAGCACACACACATACACTCCACACAGCATTAACACGGTCTGTTTGCTGGCACTGATATCATGTATACCCAGACCTGTATAATACCTGTGAGTGTCCGAATGTATTGTGTATTATGTGTTTAAGATATGTGAGGGTACAATGTGTATTTTGTTTGTTGTGTGTAGTGCATATGACACTTGATGTGTTGGGTAACATTTGCCGCTACATTGTTCATTCATTTTTATTATAAACAACCACAATACACATATGTTTGATTTAAAGTCTTTATTTAAGATTAGGTTACACAACATAACAAATATAACGTACCTGCTTGTAATACACTAGTGACCAAACCTGAATTGTTTTAAACCCAAAGTATTGGATGTGCTATCTGAATGGGAGAAACCATGTTGGGTATGACGCCACTTGGGGGGTGGGGTATATTTGTTCTTTCATATGTTGTATTTTTATAATGTGATTTGTATAATTTATACTTGAATAGATGCTGTTTTATATGCATAATGTGATAAGAAGTGCATATGTAAGGAAGTAAATTTACATGTAGAATTGGTACATCCCGGGGTGTGGTCTAGACTATAAAATGGCTGCCGGAGTTGTACATGGGGCTTGTCACTCATCAGTAGTCATGGTTGAGGGTCAGGTTGGTTTGTGTGGAGGAGAGCAAGCAATAGAAGCTTGTGCTTAATAAGTTTGTCAACCAAACTATTCAACTGTCGCCATGGTCTTATTATGCCTCCGACCACAAATGCAATCTCTAACACAACCCCATGAGGAAACAGCTTATAAATTATACAAAATTATGTAGAATTTAAAATTGTTTTCTGCAAGGGTTAAGTTTAGGTATAGCAGGATGGCAGGTAGACATATGGCATTTCACACTACTTTATGCCATGCAATAAACCTGAAAACAGAGGTTTTATATTACAGAATTAATTATTGGTGATCTGGTAACATAGCGTGGAGAAACAGCATGGTGATCTGCACTGTGTGTAGTCCTCGAAGACATTCTGGACTCAGCAGTGATAGGCTATTCTTTTCTTGCAGGACGTGACAACAATTCCTCACGAAAACTTATCCTTTTGCAGTACATACATGGTCTCCAGACAGTAGTTTCACAACTTCACACTTACATATAATAAACAGAGTAAAGGTTATGCGTATTTGGCGTGCTGTCTGAGGGGAGGGCTCTGAGCTCAGAATTTTGGCCCGAACCCAGAGTACCCCCCAGGTTAGGACAGGAATAGTTATGAGTGTGGAGAAGGGGTGGCGGAGGGATGCTGGAAAACTGTCAAGGAACAGCAGTAAGTCTGCTGTGTATATATACACACACCTCTTATCTCGTTAACTGAGTTGATTCCTGATTGTGCTCCTCTCGTGTTAATTAGGTTAATTATCTGAACGTGCTCCTTCCGAACTTTGTTTATATAACATGATGTGAACAGTTTTGCTAACCTGTTGTAACATTTTTCTTGATACTGTTGCCTTTGACCACGTCTAGCATGAACATCTTTTCCACAGACAGTTTTTGGCTGTAGCTGTTGGCTGGTAGTGGGGAGAATGGATCACAGTCTTCTGCTCATCAGCAGTTAGGCAGGTGATCTGAAACCATCCACTGGGGTGTCCTGACATAGGGATCTTTTTTTTTTTTTTTTGTCTGCTTTTGCTTGGTCCATTAGTGATTTTCCAATCTATACTGCCTTCTGGCTCGTCTCATTGCTTTATGTGCATTGCTTTGTGCTACTTATTTCATTCACAAAATCCTAAGCAAAAACTTTCAAACTCTTTTGAGCTGAATTGAGGCTTATTGTCTGAGATAACCTTTTCAGTGATCCTATGTGCTGCAAACTTTTTTTTTTTTTTTTTCAGTTTCAGGATCACTGCAGTAGCTGTGGTGCTTCTCCAAATCAATGTACCACAACTATGTAGACTTCATTATTCTAAGTGAATAAGTCAGCACCTACAGTGTGCTTTACCCAGTTTGGAATAGGATGGGAAATGAGAGGCCCTTTTGGATTTGACATACAACGCTCAAGACAAATGGAACACTATTCAAACATGCTAGTGATCTGTTTGGACATACCAGGCCAAAAGAGAATGTGTTTCAGCATTTCTTCTATCAGCAGTGTGGGAATTACAAACTTTTCTCAATTGAAAACCATACCATCCATCTCAGATATTTCATCCCTATGGTTCCAGTAGTCTAGCATGGCTGTAGGACATCTCTTTCTCTCAGCTGGGCATCCTTCCTTGATCATTCTCCTTAATGTGGACATTTGCACATTTCTCTCTTTTTCTTCTCAGATACTGCAGAGTTTCGCATTACTGATTGGGAGAGCACTACTATTCACTTGCACATCCCTTCACTGAAACTGTCATCTGGGTAAGGCATCGATTTTCTTGAGTGTGTCTGTTACTGGAATATTCTTGCCAGGAACATCTATTTCGGTGGATCTGTACTTTTGCAATTGCAGCATCATTCATTCCATTATTGGTGGGGCCACAGACAATGCCTTTCTGATGATTTCTTCCAAAGTTTTATGAACGGATTCTACTGATATATGCCGCCCATAAGCATATTGGTGTTATCTTTTGCTCCTCCATCGTCTTCCCATAGACCAAAATGTCATCCACAATGGCAACAACTCTAGGCAGTTATTCATAGATTTTGTCAATTTTCTGTTGACAAATATCCTGAGCTGAGAAAATGCCAAACGTTAGGTGACAATATTGTTATCTACAGAAGATTGTGTTGATTGACTCTCCTCGATGAATGTATGACTGGTATGTCTGTGGGGTCCACTTATGTGGAGGAATTTGTACAATATTGTCCAGTAGTTGTTGGTCCTTCCAGGTGGGTAAGTGACAATATTGTACAAATTCCTCCGCATAAGAGCATCACTCTCTCGTTATCTGGACATGGTGCTGTGGATGTGTGGTTTAACTTTCATGGTTGGTGAGGTTAGTGATATCAATCTCTCGCAGTGCCAATCCTCCCAGTCTAGTCCTTCCAATATCACCAAGGAATCAGTGCCTACTGGCTTGTTGCTTAATCCAAAGTCCTGTCAAGTTATGGCTGCCATACCCAGATCTATGAAGGCCATTTCTGGTAGTGAAGCACAGCTCAGAATTCGCTCCTGCCTTGGAGTAGCCAATCTAGATGCACATCACTCAGCTGACCTTCCAGATGCTCCCAGTTCTGCTGGCTCTCCAGACACAACCAGCTCTGCTGGTCCTCTAGATCAGTGGTTCTCAACTAGTTTGGCCTTGGGACCCAAGTTTTCCCATGGTCATCAAGCTGCGACCCACTTTTTTATATAGGCCTATCTATCTATCTATCTATCTATCTATCTATCTATCTATCTATGAAGAGTTCCAATGCAAAAGCCTTTAAAAGCCATCTTGGTCAAAAAATGAGATAACAATTCTGAGTGAATATTGTCCACACATAGTATATGTTCATCAAGTAGTTTCACTTCAAATGCGGTAAATCCCAGCCTCAACCCATTAAGAAGTACCAGTACTTACATAGAAACCTATATGTAGTAGCCAGAAAGAAATGCTCATTTTAAAGAAAAACGTCAGATGTACTTAGAGGCTTGAACTCTTCATTTTATTTATATATATATATATATATATATATATATATATATATATATATATATATATATATATATATATATATATATATATATATATATATATATATATATATATATATATACTAGGGATGGAACGGTACACAGATGTCATGGTTCGGTACGTACCTTGGTTCGGGGGTCACGGTTCGATATGATTTCGGTACAACAGGAAAAAAAAAAAAAAAACAAATCTAAAAAAGTTGTTTAAAGTGATAATATATAACTTAATTCCCAACATATTTCTGGTATTATCTATCAAACTAATCTAACTAATTTGATCGTTCACTTTTAAAACCGCGAGGTCAGCGCGTTAGCATTTGTTAGCCGGCTAGCTTGTTACTCGCGGTTCCATTCGCATTTCTATTCGCGCCTATTATTGTTTTCTTTTTTCTCGCTCCGTTTTTCACAAGTTCATCAAACAACAGTGGTAAGTGGTAAGTTAAGTTGGTATCATTCATCAATCACGGTGAGTAATGACTTCTCCTTCTCTTGTTGTTTGCACTTCATGTCACATGTACAGTTTATCTCTCTCTGTCAGCGACGAGGGATTCACATGTGATAAATGCAGGGAAATAGTTAGGCTGACAGAGAAGATTTTAGAACTAGAGACACGCATCCAAACTTTAGTTGAGGATAGTAAGAATGTGAGGGCTCTCCACACCACTCTTCCGTTCCGATCAAAACATCAAACAGGTTCTCCCCACTCAGTGACGCACCCACTGAGAAACCTGATGAAAGTGCTCTAGTTATTGGTGATTTCTATTGTACGGAACGTGAAAATAGAGACACCAGCCACCATAGTCCAATGTTTACCGGGAGCCAGAGCACCTGACATCTTGGCAAATTTAAAAGTGCTGGCTAATGCTAAACGTAAATTCAGTAAGATTGTTATCCACGTCGGTGCTAATGATATTCGACTTCGCCAGTCGGAGATCACTAAAAATAATGTTAAAGAGGTGTGTGAACTTGCAAGTACAATGTCAGACACTGTAATATGCTCTGGTCCCCTCCCTGCTTACCGGGGTGATGAGATACATAGCAGACTGTCGTCACTCAATGCCTGGATGTCTAAGTGGTGCCCGCAGAATAACGTAGGTTTCATAGACAATTGGACGAGTTTTTGGGGCAGACCTGACCTGTTGAAAAGAGATGGTCTTCATCCCTCCTGGGGTGGTGCCGCGCTTCTCTCTAGAAATATGGCACATAGTCTTAGAGTTCGTACTTGACTGACTAGGGCCCAGGTCAGGAAGCGGACAGACTGGCTAAACCGACCGTCTGCTAGCCGCCTCACGTCACAGAAATCAGTTAATTCTCAGCACATAGAAACTCCTCCACCTAGATATAACACTATAGAGACTGTGTCTGTTCCCCGTACTAGAAAATACAGAAAACGTCCAAACCAAAGTAATAGTAACAATTTAATTGATGTTCAACAAATAAAAAAATGTTTACAATACAGAGAAACAATTGATAAAACTTGGCTTACTGAATATCAGGTCCCTTTCTACAAAAGCACTATTTGTAAATGATATGATCACTGACCATAAACTACATGTGCTTTGTTTGACAGAAACATGGCTAAAACCAGATGAATACATTACTTTAAATGAGTCTACCCCCCAAGATTACTGCTATAAAAATGAGCCACGTCCAAAAGGTAAAGGGGAAGGTGTTGCTACAATTTATAGCAATATTCTCAGTATTTCTCAGAGGGCAGGCTTTAAGTATAACTCGTTTGAAGTTATGGTGCTGCGTATAACATTATCTAGAGAAACATGTGTTAGTGATAAATCCCCTGTGATGTTTGTATTGGCTACTGTGTACAGGCCACCAGGGCACCACACAGACTTTATTAAAGAATTTTCTGAATTTCTATCTGAGTTAGTACTGGCTGCAGATAAAGTCTTAATTGTTGGTGATTTTAATATCCATATCGATAATGAAAAAGATGCATTAGTATCAGCATTCATAGACATTCTAAACTCTATTGGGGTTAGACAACATGTTTCAGGACCTACTCATTGTCGAAATCGTACTCTAGATTTAATACTGTCACATGGAATTGATATTAGTTGTGTTGAAATTCTGCAGCAAAGCGATGATATCTCAGATCATTATCTAGTCTTGTGTAAACTCCATATAGCTAAAACTGTAAATTCTACTCCTTGTTACAAGTATGGTAGAATCATCACTTCTACCACAAAAGACTGCTTTGTAAGTAAACTTCCTGATTTATCTCAATTCCTCAGCATATCCAACAGCGCAGAAAAACTTGATGTAACAGAAACTATGGACTCTCTCTTTTCTAGCACTTTAGATACAGTTGCTCCTTTAAGCTTAAGGAAGATCAAAGAAAACAGTTTGACTCTGTGGTATAATGAGCACACTCGCACCCTAAAGAGAGCAGACCGGAAAATGGAGCGCAGCTGGAGGAACACAAAACTAGAGGTATTTTGTATAGCTTGGCGGGAAAGTACCCTATCCTACAGAAAAGCATTAAAAACTGCTAGATCTGATTACTTTTCGTCTCTCCTAGAAGAAAACAAACATAACCCCCGGTATTTATTCAATACAGTCACTAAATTAAAAATAAAGCATCAACAGGTGTTGGCATTTCCCAAGAGCACAGCTGTAATGACTTTATGAACTACTTTACTTCCAAGATCAATACTATCAGAGATAAAATTGTAACCATGCAGCCGTCAGCTACAGTATCGCATCAGATAGTGCACTATAGATCCCCTGAGGAACAATTCCACTCATTCTCTATTATAGGAGAAGAAGTCTGGTCACCTTTATTTATATAGCGCTTTTAACAATACAGATTGTGTCAAAGCACTTAACAGTATCAAATTGGAGGACAGAGTGTCAGTAATGCATAATAAGATTAAACACTCAATTTTCAGTTAAAGGCATTTCATTATTGAATTCACAGATGTCATTGTCTAGCTCAGTTTAGTGTAAATAGTATATATGAAATCAAATTGATGATAATCGTTAGAAATTAAGTGTCCCCAACTGAGCAAGCCGGAGGCGACAGCGGCAAGGAACCAAAAAAAGTCCTTAGCACCCAGTGAATGTTCTAGTAAGGATCCAGTGTTGAAGAATTGTATAAACTTGTTAAATCATCTAAACCAACAACATGTATGTTAGACCCTATTCCATCTAAACTACTAAAAGAGCTGCTTCCAGAAGTCATAAATCCTCTTTTGGCTATTATTAATTCATCATTGTCATTAGGATATGTCCCCAAAACCTTCAAATTGGCTGTTATTAAGCCTCTCGTTAAAAAACCACAACTTGACCCCAAAGATCTAGTTAATTACAGACCGATCTCAAATCTCCCTTTTCTGTCAAAGATACTAGAAAAGGTAGTATCCTCACAATTATATTCCTTCTTAGAGAAAAATGGTATCTGTGAGGAATTCCAGTCAGGATTTAGACCGTGTCAATGTACTGAGACTGCTCTCATTAGAGTTACAAATGACCTAAATCTATCATCTGATCATGGTTGTATCTCTTTATTAGTTCTACTGGATCTTAGCACTGCGTTCGACACTATCGACCACAACATTCTTTTGAATAGACTAGAAAACTTTGTTGGCATTAGTGGAAGTGCCTTAGCATGGTTCAAATCGTACTTCTCTGACCGCCATCAGTTCGTAGTAGTAAATGAAGAGGTATCATATCGATCACAAGTGCAGTATGGAGTACCTCAAGGCTCAGTACTAGGGCCGTTACTTCTCACGCTTTACATGTTACCCTTGAGAGATATTATCAGGAGACATGGTGTTAGCTTTCACTGTTATGCTGATGATACTCAGCTCTATATTTCTTCTCGGCCTGGTGAAACACACAAAATTGAGAAACTAATGGAATGTATAGTTGATATAAAAAACTGGATGACGAGTAACTTCTTACTGGTAAATTCTGAAAAAAACAGAGGTGTTAATTATCGGACCTAAAAACCCCACATGTTATAACCTAGAACACTATCTAACACTTGACGGCTGCTCTGTCAATTCTTCTTCATCAGTTAGGAACCTAGGTGTGCTGTTTGATAGCAATCTTTCAATTGTAAGCCATGTTTCTAGTATCTGTAAAACTGCGTTTTTCCATCTCAAAAACATATCTAAATTGCGACCTATGCTCTCAACGTCAAATGCAGAAATGCTAATTCATGCGTTTATGACCTCAAGGTTAGACTATTGTAATGCTTTACTGTGTGGTTGTTCTGCACGCTTGATCAATAAACTACAGTTGGTCCAAAATGCAGCAGCTAGAGTCCTTACTAGAACCAGGAAGTATGACCATATCAGCCCGGTTCTGTCAACACTGCACTGGCTTCCTATCAAACATCGGATAGATTTTAAAATCTTGTTAATTACTTATAAAGCCCTGAATGGCTTAGCTCCTCAGTACTTGAGTGAGTTCTTATCACATTATAGTCCTCCACGTCTGCTGCGATCCCAAAACTCTGGCCGTTTTGATAATACCTAGAATATCAAAATCGACTGCGGGCGGCAGATCCCTTTCCTATTTAGCGCCCAAACTCTGGAACAATCTACCTAACACTGTTCGGGAGGCAGACACACTCTGTCAGTTTAAATCTAGATTACAGATACATTTCTTTAACCTGGCTTACACATAACACACTAATACACTTCTATTATTCAAATCCGTTAAAGGATTGTTATGCTGCATTAATTAGATCAACCGGAACCGGGAACACTCCTCATAACACACGATGTACTCGTTACATCGTAAGAAGAATGGCATCTACGCTAATGTTTGTCTGTTTCTTTCTTATTCTGTTTCTCAGTCCGTGTCCGGATCAGATGGTGGATTGGCGCCGGGAGATGATGTCTGCGACCCTGATCGTCGGCAGAGGTCGGACACCTGGTTGAGCCCCGGGGACATATCCTCAGTGAAGACCTCGACTTAAATACAATAAAACTAAAAATTAAACAAAATAACTATAATATAATAAAATACTAAGTACATAATACTATTGTTGTTAGAAATTGCAACAATATAAAAATAGAAATATAATACATTTAAAATTTAATTAATAAGTACAAAAATTAATAAACAATAATATCCTGGCCAGAGGAGAACTGGCCCCCCGACTGAGCCTGGTTTCTCCCAATGTTTTTTTTTCCTCCATTCTGTCACAGAGGGATTTTTGGTTCCTTGCCGCTGTTGCCTCTGGCTTGCTCAGTTGGGGACACTTAATTTCTAGCGATTATCGTCAATTTGATTTCATAGATGCTATTTAAACTAAACTGAGCTAGACAATGACATCTGTAAATTCAATAATGAAATGCCTTTAACTGAAAATTGAGTGTTTAATCTTATTATTATACATTACTGACACTCTGTCCTCCAATTTGATACTGTTAAGTGCTTTGACACAATCTGTATTGTTAAAAGCGCAATATAAATAAAGGTGACTTGACTTGACTTGACTTGACACACACACACAAAACACATCAGTTCCAGCATTGCTAACTTGACAGCACAGTTGGTACTTTATCAAAATAAAATACAGTGAACCAAACATCAGCGCATCTGCCTCTGTTTCACCGTTGGAACGCGACTGAAGTACAAAGCCTATAATTTACATAATAAATAATAGTTTAATTGCATTCAGATATGTTACATCGCAAGTATGGAAATATTATGGAATATTTGGATAATATTTGGAAGTTACTCAAAAAAAGTAATCCACTACAAATTACTTCTTAAAATTGTAATTTGATTACATTATTGATTACTGCATTTAAAAAGTAATCAGATTACTAATTACTTTACTTTCAAGTTTACTTTACTTTTCAAGTTATCAAATCTAAAAAATACACTAGAGAAACTCATAGTTCTTTCATTAATTTAATATTGACTGAAAAAAAACACAAGTAGGCCTATTATTTGTATACCCCTGATTCACTCCCAATATCAACAAAATTTTTTTGTTGTTGTTTTGTTTTGTAAAATAAAACAAATAGGGTGCGCTTTCTGCATTCTCAATCTCTGTGAATATCTTCATGAAACGAGTCACTAAAATGAACGAAAATGACATGAGAAATACAGTATATCTAAGGAAAGCTTGAAGTGTCTATTATTAAATGAAGTAAGTCATGTTGAAAACAAATATTCTCTTATAAAATAATCTGTATGAAACAACCGTGAGGTACAATCTTTCCCGTCTGAGCTCACCTACGTGTTCATGCCCACGTGCATCGCGCGCAATAAGATAATCATCCACGCGAAACCAAGCTTGAGACGCGCGAACATGTAAACGCTCACGTCACATCTGTAGAAAGATTCAAGTTAATCTCGGCTACTTTTCGTTTTTGGCAGAAGGCACGTTGTGAGGAATAAGCCTTGAATTGTGATGCTGAGGCGGTTTAATCCAGCGGTTGATCTTATTCTGATGAGTTATTTTTTACTTTATTAGTGTTAGGCTACTGTGACATAAACTTGTATACATTCACTTGTTGAACTTTTCCCAAACTATAATGCCAGACTAAAATACGTTGAGTGCAACATTTTGAAATATGATCAACCTTTCACTGTATCTAAATGTTGTAGGACTCGTCTGCATTTTAGCTCGCATTCTCCGGTGATTTATTAAAGGACATATGACACGCAAAACATGATTTTTGCCTCATATAATTTTTTTAACACTGCATTTGTAACTTAAGTAACGTAATTTTATTGACATAAGTAACTGTAATCAAATTACATAAATTTAAAATGTAACTCAATACTTTACTGCGTTACCAGGAAAAGTAATTAGATTACAGTACTGCGTTACTTTGTAACACGTTATACCCAACTCTGGTGCCGAATGAGAGAAGTAGGATACACGAGCACAAAGCTCCATTTCACAAACAGCTGAGTGCGCAAGCCTTTAAAGTATACTCCTTTGTCAGTCTATATGAGAGATGCGTTCAGAATCAGCACAGTCACTGTCTAGGGGGCTTTGTTTTCAAGTGCGCAACTCATGGCATTCACTGTTCTTCTGTCTGGCGGTTATCAAACAGCATTGCATTACTGCAGGCACCCCCTTCTGGATTGAGGGAGAATTGCCTGTATTTGTTGTAAGGCCTCATGCACCGAACCGAGATGTTCGTACCGTGACAGTTCGGTACAAATACATGTATCATTCCACCCCTAATATATATATACAGGTACATCTCAATAAATTAGAATGTAGTGGAAAAGTTAATTTCAGTAATTCAAACTCAAATTGTGAAACTCGTGTATGAAATAAATTCAGTGTACACAGACTGAAGTAGTTTAAGTCTTTGGTTCTTTTAATTGTGATGATTTTGGCTCACATTTAACAAAAACCCACCAATTCACTCTCTCAACAAATTAGAATATGGTGACATGCCAATCAGATAATCAACTCAAAACACCTGGAAAGGTTTCCTGAGCCTTCAAAATGGTCTCTCAGTTTGGTTCACCAGGCTACACAATCATGGGGAAGACTGCTGATCTGACAATTGAAAAGTCGTGACATATTGTCAAGTACGGTGACCCATACTCAAATTTAACCCATCCAAGTGCACACACATAGCAGTGAGTAGTGAACAAACACACACACACCGTGAACACACACCCGGAGCAGTGGGCAGCCATTGCTCCAGCGCCCGGGGAGCAATTGGGGGTTCGGTGCCTTCAGTGCCTGTATCGAAGGCAGAGAGAGTGCTGTTCATTCACAATCCCCACCTGCCGATGCGAGAATCGAACCGGCAACCTTCAGGTTACAAGCCTGACTCCCTAACCATTAGGCCTTGAAGTCACCATAGCATTCCTCTGGCTCTAATAAATCCAGTTTTAACACACTGTTTACATTGGGAGAACATTAAACAATATTTATTTTTAGTATTTTTCTTTGCAATAAGTTATCCAGAAGACAATCATTGACACCTTTCACAAGGAGGGTAAGCCACAAACATTCATTGCCAAAGAATCTGGCTGTTCACTGAGTGCTGTATCCAAGCATGTTAACAGAAAGTTGAGTGGAAGGAAAAAGTGTGGAAGAAAAAGATGCACAACCAACCGAGAGAACCACAGCCTTATGAGGATTGTCAAGCAAAATCGATTCAAGAAATTGGGTGAACTTCACAAGGAATGGACTGAGGCTGGGGTCAAGGCATCAAGAGCCACCACACACAGACGTGTCAAGGAATTTGTTAAGCCACTCCTGAACCACAGACAATGTCAGAGGCGTCTTACCTGGGCTAAGGAGAAGAAGAACTGGACAGTTGCCCAGTGGTCCAAAGTCCTCTTTTCAGATGAGAGCAAGTTTTGTATTTCATTTGGAAACCAAGGTCCTAGAGTCTGGAGGATGTGTGGAGAAGCTCATAGCCCAAGTTGCTTGAAGTCCAGTGTTAAGTTTCCACAGTCTGTGATGATGTGGGGTGCAATGTCATCTGCTGGTGTTGGTCCACTGTGTTTTTTGAAAACCAAAGTCACTGCACCCGTTTACCAAGAAATTTTGGAGCACTTCATGCTTCCTTCTGCTGACCAGTTTTTTAAAGATGCTGATTTCATTTTCCAGCAGGATTTGGCACCTGCCCACACTGCCAAAAGCACCAAAAGTTGGTTAAATGACCATAGTGTTGGTGTGCTTGACTGTCCAGCAAACTCACCAGACCTGAACCCCATAGATAATCTATGGGGTATTGTCAAGAGGAAAATGAGAAACAAGAGACCAAAAAATGCAGATGAGTTGAAGGCCACTGTCAAAGAAACCTGGGCTTCCATAACACCTCAGCAGTGCCACAAACTGATCACCTCCATGCCACGCCGAATTGAGGCAGTAATTAAAGCAAAAAAAGCCCCTACCAAGTATTGAGTACATATACAGTAAATGAACATACTTTCCAGAAGGCCAACAATTCACTAAATTTTTTTTTTTATTTTTTTTTATTGGTCTTATGAAGTATTCTTATTTGTTGAGATAGCGAATTGGTGGGTTTTTGTTAAATGTGAGACAAAATCATCGCAATTAAAATAACCAAAGACTTAAACTACTTCAGTCTGTGTGCATTGAATTTATTTAATACACAAGTTTCACAATTTGAGTTGAATTACTGAAATAAATGCACTTTTCCACGACATTCTAATTTATTGAGATGCACCTGTATATATGTAATTTATTAAAAAATAAAAACAAAGAAAATTTATTTCACAAAAATTAAGTTAAGACTGTTAAGAATATGACTAATATTGAATAAACATCCACTTTTGGGTCGTGAGCCATCAGTTGAGAAACACTGCTCTACACCACTTGAACTCCTGCTCCGCTTGCTCCATGGGGATCCTCCGTCCTGTCTGCTCTCAGTGTTGGTCTATTGGATATTAGTAGGTTCATGTCCCTAGCATCCCTACCTAAGTCTATACCCTTGCGTGGTAATAACTTTTGATGTGATCGACTCGAGTTTGAATCCGACTTTTGCCTACTCCCATTTTTTTCCCTTTTCCCATTACACATCAGATTGGAAATGCATTTATTTTAAATAAAAATGCAGGAAATATTCAAAAACTGGAAATAAAGTGCCTCACGGGTATTTAATAATAAAATGTATCAGGTATAGTGGTAGGGTTAGGGGTAGGTGTAGGGAGGACATTGTTGTCCCAATAAGGCAGCATCCATAACTAGAATCTATCACTATTTGCACTTGTAAATCTACTTGTACCAATCTACTTGTAAATAGCATCCGTTTCTAAGAAAATATGCTATTTTCACTAATTGTAAATATCATCTATCACTATTTGCACTTTATGCAAATAACCACTGCCTTCAAAGTAAATCCACAGCAGAAGAGTTACGCATCTGTGAGCAACATTGTGGTTTGGTTCCTGAATGAATCTATGTTTTGAATGAATCAGCTGAGTGAATGATTCAGTTGCATTCATAGGGTGCTTGTCAAATGGAAGGCTGCATCCTACTGAGGCTACATCCTTCCCAGTTCAGTCCTTCGGAGGCTTGTAGGCTAGAGTCCTCATCGGCATTAAACGCTAGAATGAGATGGTCTAGTAAGTGCACGTGTCTCCCAGTGGCTTACATTATTGGCAGTTTAGTGTTAAGTGAGTAATTTACACCAAAACAAAAGATAGCATCTGTGCTTTCATTTTTGAAATCATGATTTTTGTGTTACATTTCATAATAAATTCAGACAAGCTCAGTACTGACTCATTTTTTGTTAGTTTATTTTTGTGAATTGGAATGTGCACAAAGGATTGTGGGTGACTGAAGGTCACAAAGCATACATCCCATGCATCTTTCAGATTCAGCTAAATGAGGGATGCAAAACAAAGGCTCCCTTCCAAAGTTCCTTCCAATTGAGATGACCTTCAGTGACATTTGATGATGTGGCAGCCGAGATTATATGCAGCCTTCGTAGGATGCAGCCTTCCATTTGAGAAGCACCCATAAATTCATTTGCTTCATTCCTGAATGAATCAGTCCTTTTGAACAAATCAAATGATTCAGTGACTTATTCGTTAAAACAGTGATTTATCACCACCTACTGGTGGATTTGGTTTCATATTTAAAAACATATATAAATATGTCATTTTATATTTCCATGTTCAAAATGTTATATTTAAAACATTAACCTCATAACATTATTTATGCATTTATAATGTTTTAAATGCATTCATTCCAACCATTTTTATTTTTATTTTATTTTATTTATTTATTTTTTTTGAGTTGGTTAACATAAAAACAAGACATCAATGTTAATATGCCCCTTACCTTAAATATTCCAAAATATTCCAAAATATTTAGATTAAGTTACTCAATTTAAGCAATCTAACAAAATATGTTACAAAAACGTTACAGAGGAGAACTGGCCCCCAACTGAGCCTGGTTTCTCCCAAGGTTTTTTTTCTCCATTTCTGCAGATCTGTATTGTATAAAGCACTAAACAAATAAAGGTGACTTGACTTGACTCAAATTACTTTTCAAAGCATGCATTTTGTAATCTGTAGTGAAATGTATTAGAAAAGTAACCTTCCCAACCCTGTGTCAACATTTCTTGACAGTCTTTCATTTAACACTGTAGTCTGTCCATCTGGCCATGATAAAAAAAAAAAAAAAAAAAAAAAGAAAGGAGGAGATATCAAAGGAGGAGAGGCTTCATTACGCTGAATAAACTGCTTTTGTGGGAAAACTGCTTATCATTTAAAGAAATTTAATCTTCATGTTTGCCATTAAACATTCATTTTGGAATGATCTATTTTTAGAGTTTACACCCAAAAAAAAAAAAAAAAGCTGTTTTACAAGAGAAGCTATTAACAATTTTGTGACAGGTAGGATTCAGTTTACAGTACTTTTCATTCATTTATATGGTGTCTGCAAAATGCGATTGACTGTCGCACAATTCTAACAGAAATTGAATGATATGAAGGCTGTAATGTGATTAGCTATCAAGGCGCACATGATTCAAGTTGACCATTATGCTTTTTCCAGTGGTAGAACAGTAGACCCTGGTATCTCCCAATAATAACACCATTTCTGGTTTTGGTTATTGATCATAAAACGTGACATAAGATGCAAGTAGCTAAACTAAACATTTAACATTTGACAGCTGTTTTATGACAAAATTGTTAAACAACTGACAGAAATAACCAGGTATGCCAAATAATAAACATTTGTCAATTATTATTTTTTTTTTGGCATTATTATAATGTATTTCTAGTAACCACAGAGATATATATTCAATGCTAATTACAATGGAAACTATAGGCTCAATTCACCCTTCACAAAGACCCGCTTCCCTTAGTTACTGTTGCTCTCACACCTCACATCATGTTCTCACACAGTAAAAAAAAATCATCATGGAGCAAAGAGGAAACTGACAACTGACAAGACAGAGCAGTTTACTTATGGTATGAAACAAAGTCTTAGCTTTAATTAAAAAAAACAAGAAAAAAAAAAACAATAAATACCGTTTTGTGGCTCTTTAATGTGTCGTGACAGATCGCTGTAGCGCCTCAGTTCAAGCAGCACAGTAACCGATCATCACTTATTCTTTAGTAGTTATGGAATGAAATAAACATGAATGAACATCACAAGGTGTCTTGTTTCAACTGTGGAAAGACATCAATACACACTATTTTTCAAGTTCAAGTCTACCACTGGTAATCTACTCTTCTGTCTGATTTGTTTGTTGGACAAAATGGCAGTTTCGCTGTTATGACTGTCAGATCGCCAGTCAGTCGAACTACTGGCGAAGGGTCAATCCAACAATGCAAACACCATGATTATACTGCGATAACATATATTATTGTACAAATATATTCATTGTAACATTTAATCTGTTTTAAAAGTTTAGAAATCTGCTATCTGCTTGATAATTTATGTCAAGACTGTACAGTACATCAGTCCAAATGAAAAAAAATCTACATTATTTTTATACTATGAAGTTATGAAAGCTTACCAAACTTGCGATGAACTGTTTTACACTGTCTGTTCAGATGAGTGTGTGCAGAACCCAGCATGATTAGGTTTTTGTTTAAGTGCTTGCAGGAGAGGTGTGTCTTTAGTGCTTCTTTAAAATTGTGCTCTCAGCATTTCGGGTGAAGGGTGTCAGCCTTTTCCACCAAAGAGGAACAGAGATTGTAAAGAATATGGAGAGTTTTTTTTTTTTTGCCTTAATGTGAAGGAAAAACAAGACATCACTCATTCAGAGAATGGCAGAAGTTTGTCTTAAGATGACAAATCTAGGACAAGAAGTTGTGCTACATATTCTGAAGGTCATTTTTCCTGATGTTGTAAAGCGCAAACCTGCACAACTGGTCACTGGTGAAATGTGGGTGAAATATCTCAGTTGATCCTCAAACAAAACCCCCAGGTTGCTGTCCTGTTTGACTTTGATGTTGTAGACCCATTTGCAGAGTGATGTTGTGGTCAACTGACTGGTTTGTAGGGTTTACATGGAGCTCAGTCTTTGCAATGTTGTGTTGTAGATGACAGTCCTTTATCCAGATGTTTGAAAGGCATGCAGAGATATGATATGAGCTAAACCAGTGGGATTATCAGATTGAAATGATAGATATACCTGTCTAACATAGAAGTGGTACACTGTAAAAAGTAATTTGTTAAGTTGCCCTAATTCAATTAAGTAATCTTAGCTTAATTGAATTAAGTGTAATTTAAGTCTTATTTACTAATATATTAAGAGTATTCCTTGTTTTATGTTCTATTTACTTAACCCATTTAAGTTCAGTTAACTTAATTGAATCTGTGATCTGAGGAAAATTGAGAATACCTAGTTAAAAAACACTACACCTAGTTAAAAAAAAACCTCTCCATTCACATTTCAAAACATTTATTTTTCAAAATGCAGAAAACAAATGTTAATCAGCATGGTAATTTGTAATAGTTGTTCATTAACAATGTTAAGCAATGCAAAAATTAAATGTTAAGAGTTATACATTTGAGAAGCATAATATTCCCTGAAGGAGGGAATGGAGACGTCACGTCGATGTCACACGACCGACAAATTGGGATCTCGTTTCGAGAGACCAATCTACTTCGAGTGTAAACTAAACGAGCCAATGCACATTGGCATGCGATGATCTGATCTGAGGTCCTGAAGCTTTGTAACTTGAAGCTTTTGGGACAGAGAAATGCTAGGGCTGAGTCTGCCTCCTCTGGGGGGCAGTGCTTGCAGGTTCACCACCTGATCCCTGAAAGGGGTAGTAGGAACCTTGGACACATAGCCGGGCCAGGGCCTCAGGGTTACCTGGGAGTCAGTCGGTTCTTCGACCGAAAATGCGAGCAGGTCTCCTACCCTCTTGATGGAAGCTAGTGCAAGCAAGAGCAGAGTTTCATTGACAGAAACTTCAGCTCGACTCAGTGCACCCGTCATCTGGATCCAGTCCGTATCCAGATCAGATGGTGGAGCAGCACCTAGAGATGACCTCTACAGCTCTGAATGTCAGCAGAGACCAGGACAACTAGATGATCCCCAGAGACAGATCCCCAGTGAAGACCTCGTCACCTGGACGGCCATGGGGACAAGACCACAGGAACCAGATGAGTCCTCTACACAATCTGACTTTGCTGCAGTTGGAATTGTAAATGTTGGTTTCATTTAGCCAGAGAAGAACTGGCCAGACTGAGCCTGGTTTCTCCCAAGGTTTTTTTCTCCATTCTGTCACTGATGGAGGGGGGCCCGGGGTAAACTGAATCGCATAGCCGAATCTGATGGTACGCAGGAGCCAGTGAGACGGGTTGGGTAGCGCTAGCCAGGCACCCAGATGCTGTACTCCCTGGCCATAGAGACTCTTTTACACAAATTAAGGTGATCTCTTTTGGGTGAAACCTTCCTGGATGTAAAACATTTTTTAAATGATCTGCATATGCCGATGATGTTGTTGTCATTGTCAAGAAACAAGAAGATATTGACACGCTTTTAGAAAATATGAATGATTTTGGTGTATTTTCCTCTGCTAAGGTTAATTGGGGAAAACGTGAATCTGTAACAATCAGTGACGAGTTAAGTAAGAAACTTGTTTTGCCTCTTGTCTGTTGTGCTGCTGAGAGGTTTGCGATTGTGATTTTTTTATTGAATCTTTACCTTACTTTCACTCTCTGTTGTTTAAAGTGATAATATATAACTTAATTCCCACCATATTTCTGATATTATCTATCAAACTAATCTAACTAATTTGATCGTTCGCTTTTAAAACCGCGAGTGCAGCGCGCGTGCAGCACATTAGACGGTTAGCTTGTTACTCGTGGTTCCATTCACGTTTCTATTCGCGCCTATTATTGTTTTCTTTTTTCTCGCTCCGTTTTTCACGAGTTCATCAAACAACAGTGGTAAGTGGTAAGTTAAGTTGATATCATTCATCAATCATGGTGAGTAATGGCTTCTCCTTCTCTTGTTGTTTGCACTTCATGTCACATGTACAGTTTATCTCTCTCTGTCGGCGACGAGGGATTCACATGTGATAAATGCAGGGAAATAGTTAGGCTGACAGAGAAGATTTTAGAACTAGAGACACGCATCCAAACTTTAGTTGAGGATAGTAAGAATGTGAGGGCTGTAGATACTGCTTTGGATGCAACTAGCTCAGGGACTCCTGTGCATTGTTCGGTTCCGGTTGTGCCCGTGCAGCAGGGCAACTGGGTGACTGTGAGGCGGCCTAGTCGCGGGTCAAAACACCACTCTTCCGTTCCGATCAAAACATCAAACAGGTTCTCCCCACTCGGTGATGCACCCACTGAGAAACCTGATGAAAGTGCTCTAGTAATTGGCGATTCTATTGTACGGAACGTGAAAATAGAGACACCAGCCACCATAGTCCAATGTTTACCGGGAGCCAGAGTGCCTGACATCTTGGCAAATTTAAAAGTGCTGGCTAATGCTAAACGTAAATTCAGTAAGATTGTTATCCACGTCGGCGCTAATGATGTTCGACTTCGCCAGTCGGAGATCACTAAAAATAATGTTAAAGAGGTGTGTGAACTTGCAAGTACGATATCAGACACTGTAATATGCTCTGGTCCCCTCCCTGCTTACCGTGGCGATGAGATTCATAGCAGACTGTCGTCACTCAATGGCTGGATGTCTAAGTGGTGCCCGGAGAATAACGTAGGTTTCATAGACAATTGGAAGAGTTTTTGGGGCAGATCTGACCTGTTGAAAAGAGATGGTGTTCATCCCTCCTGGGGTGGTGCCCCTCTTCTCTCTAGAAATATGGCACATAGTCTTAGAGTTCGTACTTGACTAACTAGGGCCCAGGTCAGGGAGCAGACAGACTGGCTAAACCAACCGTCTGCTAGCCGCCTCACGTCACAGAAGTCAGTTAATTCTCAGCACATAGAGACTCCTCCACCTAGATATCACACTATAGAGACTGTGTCTGTTTCCCGTACTAGAAAATACAGAAAACGTCCAAACCAAAGTAATAGTAACAATTTAATTGATGTTCAACAAATAAAAAAATGTTTACAATACAGAGAAACAATTGATAAAACTTGGTTTACTGAATATCAGGTCCCTTTCTACAAAAGCACTATTTGTAAATGATATGATCACTGACCATAAGCTAGATGTGCTTTGTTTGACAGAAACATGGCTAAAACCAGATGAATACATTACTTTAAATGAGCCTACCCCCCAAGATTACTGCTATAAAAATGAACCACGTCCAAAAGGTAAAGGGGGAGGTGTTGCTACAATTTATAGCAATATTCTCAGTATTTCTCAGAGGGCAGGCTTTAAGTATAACTCGTTTGAAGTTATGGTGCTCCGTATAACATTATCTAGAGAAACACGTGTTAGTGATAAATCCCCTGTGATGTTTGTATTGGCTACTGTGTATAGGCCACCAGGGCATTACACAGACTTTATTAAAGAATTTTTTGAATTTCTATCTGAGTTAGTACTGGCTGCAGATAAAGTCTTAATTGTTGGTGATTTTAATATCTATGTCGATAATGAAAAAGATGCATTAGGATCAGCATTCATAGACATTCTGAACTCTATTGGGGTTAGACAACATGTTTCAGGACCTACTCATTGTCGAAATCATACTCTAGATTTAATACTGTCACATGGAATTGATGTTAGTGGTGTTGAAATTCAGCAGCAAAGCGATGATATCTCAGATCATTATCTAGTCTTGCGTAAACTCCACATAGCTAAAACTGTAAATTCTACTCCTTGTTACAAGTATGGTAGAATCATCACTTCTACCACAAAAGACTGCTTTGTAAGTAATCTTCCTGATTTATCTCAATTCCTCAGCATATCCAGCAGCGCAGAAAAACTTGATGTAACAGAAACTATGGACTCTCTCTTTTCTAGAACTTTAGATACAGTTGCCTTTACGCTTAAGGAAGATCAAAGAAAACAGTTTGACTCTGTGGTATAATGAGCACACTCGCACCCTGAAGAGAGCAGCCCGGAAAATGGAGCGCAGCTGGAGGAAAACAAAACTAGAGGTATTTCGTATAGCTTGGCGGGAAAGTACCCTATCCTACAGAAAAGCATTAAAAACGGCTAGATCTGATTACTTTTCATCTCTTCTAGAAGAAAACAAACATAACCCCCGGTATTTATTCAATACAGTCACTAATTTAACGAAAAATAAAGCATCAACAGGTGTTGGCATTTCCCAAGAGCACAGCTGTAATGACTTTATGAACTTCTTTACTTCCAAGATCGATACTATCAGAGATAAAATTGTAACCATGCAGCCGTCAGCTACAGTATCGCATCAGATAGTGCACTATAGATCCCCTGAGGAACAATTCCACTCATTCTCTATTATAGGAGAGGAAGAATTGTATAAATTTGTTAAATCATCTAAACCAACAACATGTATGTTAGACCCTATTCCATCTAAACTACTAAAAGAGCTGCTTCCAGAAGTCATAGATCCTCTTTTGGCTATTATTAATTCATCATTGTCATTAGGATATGTCCCCAAAACCTTCAAATTGGCTGTTATTAAGCCTCTCATTAAAAAACCACAACTTGACCCCAAAGATCTAGTTAATTACAGACTGATCTCAAATCTCCCTTTTCTGTCAAAGATACTAGAAAAGGTAATATCCTCACAATTATATTCCTTCTTAGAGAAAAATGGTATCTGTGAGGAATTCCAGTCAGGATTTAGACCGTATCAATGTACTGAGACTGCTCTCATTAGAGTTACAAATGACCTGCTTCTATCATCTGATCATGGTTGTATCTCTTTATTAGTTCTACTGGATCTTAGCGCTGCGTTCGACACTATCGACCACAACATTCTTTTGAATAGACTAGAAAACTTAGTTGGCATTAGTGGAAGTGCCTTAGCATGGTTCAAATCGTACTTATCTGACCGCCATCAGTTCGTAGCAGTAAATGAAGAGGTATCATATCGATCACAAGTGCAGTATGGAGTACCTCAAGGCTCAGTACTAGGGCTGTTACTTTTCACGCTTTACATGTTACCCTTGGGAGATATTATCAGGAGACATGGTGTTAGCTTTCACTGTTATGCTGATGATACTCAGTTCTATATTTCTTCACGGCCCGGTGAAACACACCAAATTCAGAAACTAACGGAATGTATAGTCGATATAAAAAACTGGATGACGAGTAACTTCTTACTGCTAAATTCTGAAAAAACAGAGGTGTTAATTATCGGACCTAAAAACCCCACATGTAATAACCTAGAACACTATCTAACACTTGACGGCTGCTCTGTCAATTCTTCTTCATCAGTTAGGAACCTAGGTGTGCTGTTTGATAGCAATCTTTCATTTGAAAGCCATGTTTCTAGTATCTGTAAAACTGCGTTTTTCCATCTCAAAAACATATCTAAATTGCGACCTATGCTCTCAACGTCAAATGCAGAAATGCTAATTCATATGTTTTTTTGACCTCAAGGTTAGACTATTGTAATGCTTTATTGGGTGGTTGTTCTGCACCCTTGATCAATAAACTACAGTTGGTCCAAAATGCAGCAGCTAGAGTCCTTACTAGAACCAGGAAGTATGACCATATTAGCCAAGGTTCTTTCAACACTGCACTGGCTCCCTATCAAACATCGGATAGATTTTAAAATCTTGTTAATTACTTATAAAGCCCTGAATGGCTTAGCTCCTCAGTACTTGAGTGAGCTCTTATCACATTAAAGTCCTCCACGTCCGCTGCGTTCTCAAAACTCTGGCCATTTGATAATACCTAGAATATCAAAATCGACTGCGGGCGGCAGATCCTTTTCCTGTTTAGCGCCCAAACTTTGGAACAATCTACCTAACACTGTTCGGGAGGCAGACACACTCTGTCAGTTTAAATCTAGATTAAAGACACATTTCTTTAACCTGGTTTACACATAACACACTAATACACTTCTATTATTCAAATCCGTTAAAGGATTGTTAGGCTGCATTAATTAGATCAACCGGAACCGGGAACATTCCTCATAACACACGATGTACTTGTTACATCGTAAGAAGAATGGCATCTACGCAAATATTTGTCTGTTTGTTTATTATTCTGTTTCTCAGTCTGTGTCCGGATCAGATGGTGGATCGGCGCCGGGACATGATGTCTGCGACCCTGACCGTCAGCGGAGGCCGGACACCTGGATGAGCCCCGGGGACATATCCCCAGTGAAGACCTCGACTTTAATACAATAAAACTTAAAATTAAACAAAATAACTATAATATAATAAAATACCTAACTACATAATACTATTATTGTTAGAAATTGCAACAATATAAAAATAGAAATATAATACATTTATACATTTAAAATTTAATTAAAACAATAAGTAAATAAATAAACAATAATATCCTGGCCAGAGGAGAACTGGCCCCCCGACTGAGCCTGGTTTCTCCCAAGGTTTTTTTCTCCATTCTGTCACAGAGGGAGTTTTGGTTCCTTGCCGCTGTCGCCTCCGGCTTGCTCAGTTGGGGACACTTAATTTCTAACGATTATCGTCAATTTGATTTCATATATACTATTTAAACTAAACTGAGCTAGACAATGACATCTCTGAATTCAATAATGAAATGCCTTTAACTGAAAATTGAGTGTTTAATCTTATTATTATACATTACTGACACTCTATCCTCCAATTTGATACTGTTAAGTGCTTTGACACAATCTGTATTGTTAAAAGCGCTATATAAATAAAAGTGACTTGACTTGACTTGCTGGGTTAATTTGAATCAAGAGTGGTTTTAAATATATTGGTGTTTATCTTGGTGATGATACTTTTCGAAAAATTGGGAAAATGTATAAGGACATCTTAAAAAATGGAAATGGATCTTGCCACACATGTGTTTTAGGGGTCGTACACTAGTGATCAACAGTATGTTGTGGCACCAATTATCATGTACAGATCCTCCAGCAGATCTGCTGGTCAAGAAACAGGTGTTTTTGGTAGACTTTTTCTGGGACTGTCTACATTGTTCCCATTTTGACTACACTGCTCGAGGCTCAATGTATATCTATCCCAACTGTGAAAATGATTAAGAGCAAAAGGTCACAATACTGAACTGATACTTATGGATACAAATAAATAAATAAATAAATAAATAGTACACCTTTGTATGTATATTTTATTTACATGTAGGACTACTATCTAATTTAGCACATTGTTACACTTGTACTTGGCATGCACTTCTTGTCCTCAACCAAAAAATTATGAAAAATATGAATTGTATAGCTAGTTGTTTTTTTGTTTGTTTGTTTTTTTATTATTTGTTGGTACACATATCAAGGCATTAAGAAAAACAAAAAAACAAAACATGTTTATTCCGGCCAATCTGTTTACAGTTCAGCAAAATGGACTGTACTTGGTTCTACAGTAGTCTACTTATGAGGGGTCCTGCTAACAGATACTAAACTGCAACCTTGGATCAGCATATGGATCATCTTGATGCAACAACTACCTCTGCTGCTGAACAAGTGAAATAGCCATACATAAATATTAAATTATGTGTGCCATCTATTTCACTAACAATTTAATATTCTGTTTTCATTTGCTCAAAAAGGTTTGCTCTCATGACCTAAGAGGTCATATTTCAAAGCAATGCTCTCATTCTCCCAAGGCATTATCTGCACTACAGAAAAAAATACTGGACTGGAGAGCATGGAATTAAACTGTGATATGAAATTACTAACATCAGGTGACACATTTATTGAACAGTGGTTTATTTAATGTGTTTAGCACGAGACAGGCAAAGTCAGTTATTTAAAGGGGAATACATTCATTCATTAAAAAAAAAAAAAAAATATATATATATATATATATATATATATACATATATATATGTAACTGTTATTAACTGTGTGAGTGGCAATCTCAGATCTGAACCCAGCAGAAGAGCTTTGGGTTGTTCCAACATCTTGTGGAATTAATACTTTAAAAGGCCTGGTCTCACAGACAGGGTTTAGACTAAGCCAGGATTAGGCCATAGTTCAATTAGGACATTTAAGTAATTTTTATTAATATGCCTCAGAAAGAACATTACTGCTGTACATCTTGAGACAAAACAAAAGTGGTGATACATTTTAAAATCAGTCAGTGCAAGTGTCTTTCAGATAAAACAGCTCAGATTTACACTTTAGTCTGGGACTAGGCTCAAGCCTTGTCTGTGAAATTGGGGGTAAGAGTTGAAGACTGTTTTGACAGCAAAAGGAGAGGCACTAACCAGTAAGTATAGTGTTCCCAGTACAGTGCTGAGTGAGTGTGTTTAAAACATTAATAAATTACAAAAATGTAACTTAAAATGCCTTAGTTTGCTAGTATCAACATTACCACTAATTACAGCATACAGTCCTCGTTTTGTGAAAGACATTCAAACCCTTACAAATTCACTTTCCCTGGATTTCTGACAGAGGTGAGATGGCGAGATTATTTATTGAGTGTACAGAGAATGTGGCACATAATGATGGTAAGATTTGAGATCGCTTTGGGACAGGCTCCAGCAAGCAAATGCGCTAATCCTTTTCGCTTTATGCACACACTAAATATGAAACAGAAGGATTCGTCATGCACTGCTTTATTTTTTTCTTTAGAGCAGTATAATCATTTAAGCTGCAAATGTGTTTATGTGAACTCCCCCTTATAAGACCTATATTTATTAGCAGCGCTGACCCATAGCCATTTAAACACATATGTATTTGAGCAGTATAGGGCTCCTATTCTACATGTTTAAATGACAATAATCATAATTTAGCTTTACTTTGTGTTTAAGGGCCATTACTCAGATTTTAATTGAATTTTTTTATTGCATATTTTAATTGAGTTCTTATTTATGTTTCAACTTTGTCTTAAATATTTCTGCCAAAATTTCTTTTGCAAAATAAAAATAGATACAAATTTAATTGCAATGGATAGCAGCCCAGATAATTTGCTGTTGGAATAATTTAAAGAGAAGTGATTGTGGTCATAAACACTAATATCTGAGCACAGTTTAAAACATTTTTAAGATCTCTTTTCTTGAAGAGAAATATTTTAGAAGCAGGAGACATTAGCAAAGTATCCATTTGCTCTTAAGTTACCCTCATTGCTGTCCAGTAGTAACAATTGTGATATTAAAAGATCTTATTTGTGATTTGTCTTTGTCATTTGAGATGTGTGACTTTGTATTTAAAGGACAGATGTAAGAGGAAGACAGTGATAGATTGGGGGTGCTCATGTGAGATGGACACAGTGTGTAACTGCGCCATTGATCAAAGCTACTGTTAGAGACACATCGAAGACAGAATGAGAAACAAACAGAGAGATGGAGAGAGCCAGGAGGAGTGGAGTGAATGACTTAAAGAGAGTAAGATAAAGATGGCCATTTCAAAATTCCAAAAGCTATTTAACATATCTTACATTTAAAATTCAAAAATTAACTGAACCCATGTTGACTTTCTGTGAGGAAAGGTTCTAATATTAAGTTGTTGCATTATATGTGGTAAGTAGATGCATTGTTAATGCATACATTTATTCATCAGTAGGGTGCTTCAGTTAAATGTTTTGCAGTAAAACTACACCTGCACCCTTGTTTCTTGTGTTATTTTGGTGATAATTTATTTTATCACTTCAGATGTTTTCAATCTTGTTATTACTAGTCTATTTAATATATGCATTAAAGTCAATGAATTTATATTTATATCTCACCATGGGAACATGATCTTGATTTTTTTTTCCCGCTTTATTTCACACCTTTCTCGACTAAGTACAGAGACCATGAGGTTATTGGTTATGAAAAACTTCAATGTCTTATGCAAATTACGCATATAGTTATAAGCTGTGCCATGTAACCCTGCTGTGGAAGTGGGGAAGATGAGGGTCATTAGGGCACGAGTTGGGCCTGAACTGCAAGAATTATTTTTGAGAGAGAGTGAGAGAAAAAGAGATCACTTAAATACATGAAAGTATAAAGTGATTAAAATGTTATTGGGTTGAGAGAATGGAGTGGAATATATAGCTTGAGTACGTTTCTAGGAAATGTGCAACTCAAATGCACACATACCGCTAAAATAAAGCGTGCTCCTGATTTTATTACTTTTACTGCAATTATCAAAGACATCAGTATTTCAAAGCTTCAATAACACAAGTGCATTTCATGGTAAATTATAAAACTCTTTCATCTTAAATAGTGTAGGAGGGATGCTGTGGAAAGATTTAGAACGAAAAAAGATTAAAACATACAGGGTGTTGTTTGTGCATAGATATTTCTGCATATATATATATATATATATATATATATATGTAATTTATGTTACTGTGTTTCTTATGCACAGAAGAAATCACAAATAATTCACTACAGCTGCATAGTGTCCTTCTGCCATTTACAGTATTCTATAACAACAGCAAAATAAACACAAACACAGTTAAAGGCTAGGTGTGATTTTTCAGCAACCAATGTTGATTACAATGCTTGATAGCTAATTTGATATAACCGCAAGCTCTATGAATGTAAGAAAACTGTCTAGTCACATTACACCAGTCACATTAAAAATACTGTCTCCAGTGGCCTGTACAATGATGGTTGTTTCGAGCTGACAAACTAAACCAATAGAATTAGGCTTTGTTGGTGCCATGACACTGATCATCAACTCATGCTTTGATCTTGAGTTCATATAGCGCATACACATGAAAGTGTAACATCAGTAGCGAAGAGGCAGTCACTCCTTGTTCTGAGTCTCTGGCCCATATTAGTGACAATATAATACATTTTTCCAATAATTGATTGATATTAACATTTAGACATGAATTATCATTCACATTCCAACACTCATACAAACATAAAAACTATTCAGTCATTATTCATAATGACATTTATAATCATGGATAAAGCATTATAGTCAAACATGTGGGTTACAGACATGATATGATGTTTGATTATAAGCCCTCTGTGCCATTCCAAGAGCAGTGAAGAATTCAGTCCTGTGAGGAGGAGGTCAAAAGGTCTCAAGAGGGAGTCTGGTTTTAGCTCTCTTTGCTGGATGGAAAAGCAACAATTTTTCTTGTGAGAGTCACGATGTGCTGTGTTTTTGACCATTTGTCTTGGGTAACTGCCTAAAGTTGACAATGTTTGGACCACATCATCTGTTTTAGGAGTTAGTTAGTTCACATCGGACTTGCTGGAACCAGGATCCCTTATTTTTTATGGTACTCCATGCTGACTTTGGGGTCCCCTGGAATTCTTGGGCAGTTTCAGTTCGGATCGTGTTATCACTGTTTGACTTCCTGTAAGGTCCTACAACTCAACTGCACCAGCTCGAACCTGCTCCACTTTCAGTTAACTGAAGTAGTAAATGCTACATAATGGCAAGTGGCAATACTGGTTAAATTGTTATTGTAGAGTGAATCCGTGAGTGAATGTATTCAAATTCTGAATGGATTAAAGCCTAGAGTACAAAGGGTGCTCCCTTCATAATCAGGGCCGATTTCAAACTGTGTTTTTGAGATTGCCTTTGGTACAATGCAGTTTTAAGGAGAAAATGCTGATGATGCTGTAGATCTAATTGACTGATGAATTTGTACATGGTTTGTTTTTAAGCACATTAAAGACACAAGACAGACATGTAAAACAACGTTAAAAACTTGATTTTCACCACAGGGGGTCTTTAAATATAAGGGTCTTTTGGAACACAGACAAAGGCAAAAAGTGACATTCCTTCCCATATTTCTATAGGCTCACCCCTACATTTTTACTATTGAATAAGGCCAGTATGGGTTGTTTATACATATATGTGTCCTAAATTTTCAGAACTCATTTAGGAGGTCTGTGGACTCTTTTGAGACCAGGCATTAGATGGTTTCACATGATGCATATTCATTAGTGTGTGAACTGTTTTTCTTTATTCAGCAGGGTTTTGTTCATTGAACTCTCCACTGACCTCATCAAATGTTTGCTCATTTCCAACAGTTTTCCATAATTCTGACAGCCTTTCCCTCAACTTTAATTAGCAATTTTCACAGTAAATATACTAATCGTGTTACTCACAGAGCAGAGGTTGTGCTGTAAAATTTTTTTGCCAATTTGGCGAGTCTAGTCTTCCGAAATGTCCATAGATTAGCTTCTAATTTGCATGCATTAGTGTAAGAGCCAATTACAGCTCATGCAGTTTGGGCTGAGTAAGCAAAATCGATAGCCCAAATAAGGAGTGTTAAAAACCAAAATAAGAAACTTAACAAGGATCAGTGGGGGAGCGGGCATACTGAGAATCTATCACACATCTTTTGAGACTCTCCATTGGGCTCTGTTATTAATGTCATTCTCTTGTAAACTATATGAAATGGAGCAGCAGAATAAAAATGAATGAATTTACATATTTCTTTCAATCAAGGATCAGTTAAGTATGTGTATATATTGATTTCTGCCCTGGGACCAGTGGGTTGGCACAAATTATGGATTTAAATTCATGAATGAATCATGCATGTTCTGATGTGAGTGAAATATTAATAACTGGGTGCTTCTGCTGCTGTATTTTCACATTCAGTGTTTCTAATCTTCAGTGTGTTTTTCCACAGGTTCTTCAAGATAACATAATCTCTCTTTAAAAAAAAAAAAGAAAGAAAAAAAAAAGTTCTGCGTTCTGTCCTATCTCTGTTTTGGAAGTGTCTGTTGTGTCCAGAAAAAAAGCTGATTGGTCATCGCTTCTAATTGGTGCAGCCGTGTCCAGCAACGCCTTAAAAGCCCTTCATCATTTCCTGTCACTCTATACATCTGAGAAGAGAGTGGGTGATTGTAATTTGTTTGCCTTGTGAAAATGTGAATGTTTGAAGTGTTTATGTTTGGTGTGTAGCATGAGTCAAGTCAAGTCAAGTCACCTTTATTTATATAGCGCTTTTAACAATACAGATTGTGTCAAAGCACTTAACAGTAATCAAATTGGAGGATAGAGTGTCAGTAATGTATAATAATAAGATTAAACACTCAATTTTCAGTTAAAGGCATTTCATTATTGAATTCAGAGATGTCATTGTCTAGCTCAGTTTAGTTTAAATAGTATCTATGAAATCAAATTGACGATAATCGTTAGAAATTAAGTGTCCCCAACTGAGCAAGCCAGAGGCGACAGCGGCAAGGAACGAAAACTCCCTCTGTGACAGAATGGAGAAAAAAACCTTGGGAGAAACCAGGCTCAGTCGGGGGGCCAGTTCTCCTCTGGCCAGGATATTATTATTTATTTTTTTACTTATTGTTTTAATTAAATTTTAAATGTATAAATGTATTATATTTCTATTTTTATATTGTTGCAATTTCTAACAATAATAGTATTATGTATTTAGGTATTTTATTATATTATAGTTATTTTGTTTAATTTTAAGTTTTATTGTATTTAAGTCGAGGTCTTCACTGGGGATATGTCCCCGGGGCTCATCCAGGTGTCCGGCCTCCGCTGACGATCAGGGTCGCAGACATCATCTCCCGGCGCCGATCCACCATCTGATCCGGACACGGACTGAGAAACAGAATAAGAAAGAAACAGACAAACATTAGTGTAGATGCCATTCTTCTTACGATGTAACGAGTACATTGTGCGTTATGAAGAGTGTTCCCGGTTCCGGTTGATCTAATTAATGCAGCCTAACAATCCTTTAACGGATTTGAATAATAGAAGTGTATTAGTGTGTTATGTGTAAGCCAGGTTAAAGAAATGTGTCTTTAATCTAGATTTAAACTGACAGAGTGTGTCTGCCTCCCGAACAGTTTTAGGTAGATTGTTCCAGAGTTTGGGCGCTAAATAGGAAAAGGATCTGCCGCCCGCAGTCGATTTTGATATTCTAGGTATTATCAAATGGCCAGAGTTTTGAGAACGCAGCGGACGTGGAGGACTATAATGTGATAAGAACTCACTCAAGTACTGAGGAGCTAAGCCATTCAGGGCTTTATAAGTAATTAACAAGATTTTAAAATCTACCCAATGTTTGATAGGGAGCCAGTGCAGTGTTGACAGAACCGGGCTAATATGGTCATACTTCCTGGTTCTAGTAAGGACTCTAGCTGCTGCATTTTGGACCAAGTGTAGTTTATTGATCAAGCGTGCAGAACAACCACCCAATAAAGCATTACAATAGTCTAACCTTGAGGTCATAAACGCATGAATTAGCATTTCTGCATTTGACGTTGAGAGCATAGATCGCAATTTAGATATGTTTTTGAGATGGAAAAATGCAGTTTTACAGATACTAGAAACATGGCTTTCAAATGAAAGATTGCTATCAAACAGCACACCTAGGTTCCTAACTGATGAAGAAGAATTGACAGAGCAGCCGTCAAGTGTTAGATAGTGTTCTAGGTTATTACATGTGGGGTTTTTAAGTCCGATAATTAACACCTCTGTTTTTTCAGAATTTAGCAGTAAGAAGTTACTCGTCATCCAGTTTTTTATATCGACTACACATTCCGTTAGTTTCTCAATTTGGTGTGTTTCACCGGGCCGTGAAGAAATATAGAGCTGAGTATCATCAGCATAACAGTGAAAGCTAACACCATGTCTCCTGATAATATCTCCCAAGGGTAACATGTAAAGCGTGAAAAGTAACGGCCCTAGTACTGAGCCTTGAGGTACTCCATACTGCACTTGTGATCGATATGATACCTCTTTGTGGCGGGGGTCGCTACAGTTTAACACACAAGCCCAGTTCATCTACTTGTAGAAGATTCGACTATGCCACCTGGGGAAATTTCACCCAGGAAATAAAAATAAACCTCAAAGTTTGTTATTAGGTCACACAGGTTCGGTTCTCCTAGAAGAGTAGGCAAGAGACGTAGGTACCGTATAAAATACAATTTATTAACAGGATGAATTCACAAATATAAATAAAGCACTTAAAATAGCCTCAGTAACACTATTCCACCCCTGGCAACGTTAAGGAGGCAGCAACAGGCAATGAATTCAGGAATAAACGGTACATAGAATCTGAATTTACACAACAAAACCAAAATGTAATTAACCTACAGGGCTGAGGTTACCCACAGGAGTGATCACCAGTGCTAGTTATCCAAAAGCACACTTCCACACCTCACTGCACACTCAGATCATACACCCAAACACTACAGAAGGGTCCACGGCTAATGTTGAAACAGTACCACCACCACAAAAGATCCTTCACCCGTGGGACCCCAGCTCCTGAAAGAAATCAAAAACAAATGAATAAATCTTATAAACAAAAGTAAATCAATTCACAAAAATCACATGAAGGTTCATAAACAATACTGGATAAAAATCACCAGTAGACATCACAAATCCACAATGCACAAATATTCAACTGAGAAAAAAAGAACAAAAAACAACAAAATAGATTTAGTTCAAACTACAAGCAAGACCGAACTCGCACGGAGCAATCACGTAGTCTGTACACTAGCTCCGATCATCAGGTAAACCGTCCTCCACCCCGAAGATGATACACTAGAAATCAGACAGCAGCAGCAATAATCGCCCCGAGCGAAAGGGAGAATCCTGAGGCAAATACAAACAATAAGACAAAACGGAGTTACTACACATCACCCACTAAAATTTCCCACTCGTACCATACACAAAACACTTACCAAACGAGAATAATGTGCTCTGTAATCCGTTCACAGGCCAGGATACACTGCTTTCATATAACCCACTGCTATCCTGAAGTACAGGGAACTGCACATTACTCAAACCACCCGCCAATCGTCAAACCGACTAAAGTTAGACCATCGATTTGCTACGACAGCTTTAACTCACGTACCTGAAAAGGGGGGGCAGTCAAATCCACTACTGAAGCAACCGACGGAGACACACACAGATGCAAAGACAATCTAGGACTCAACAAACAATCATTAGTGCCACACGAGCAATAATTAAAAGGTTAGGAAACTGCTATGTACTAGCAGCACATACCGAAAGCCCACCGTTGAAACAAACAGAAAGGGGAGGATCCGGACGTGACGCATCACCAGCTGCAACCAACCAGCTCTAAAATAGGGAGCACTCGTCGCTGATTGGTGATCACAAGTGCCAATCACCAACACTTACCACATTCGTACGGTCACATCTTCATTTACTGCTACGAACTGATGGCGGTCAGATAAGTACGATTTGAACCATGCTAAGGCACTTCCACTAATGCCAACAAAGTTTTCTAGTCTATTCAAAAGAATGTTGTGGTCGATAGTGTCGAACGCAGCGCTAAGATCCAGTAGAACTAATAAAGAGATACAACCATGATCAGATGATAGAAGCAGGTCATTTGTAACTCTAATGAGAGCTGTCTCAGTACTATGATACGGTCTAAATCCTGACTGGAATTCCTCACAGATACCATTTTTCTCTAAGAAGGAATATAATTGTGAGGATACTACCTTTTCTAGTATCTTTGACAGAAAAGGGAGATTTGAGATCGGTCTGTAATTAACTAGATCTTTGGGGTCAAGTTGTGGTTTTTTAATGAGAGGCTTAATAACAGCCAATTTGAAGGTTTTGGGGACATATCCTAATGACAATGATGAATTTATAATAGCCAAAAGAGGATCTATGACTTCTGGAAGCAGCTCTTTTAGTAGTTTAGATGGAATAGGGTCTAACATACATGTTGTTGGTTTAGATGATTTAACAAGTTTATACAATTCTTCCTCTCCTATAATAGAGAATGAGTGGAATTGTTCCTCAGGGGATCTATAGTGCACTATCTGATGCGATACTGTAGCTGACGGCTGCATGGTTACAATTTTATTCTGATAGTATCGATCTTGGAAGTAAAGTAGTTCATAAAGTCATTACAGCTGTGCTCTTGGGAAATGCCAACACCTGTTGATGCTTTATTTTTCGTTAATTTAGTGACTGTATTGAATAAATACCGGGGTTATGTTTGTTTTCCTCTAGAAGAGACGAAAAGTAATCAGATCTAGCCGTTTTTAATGCTTTTCTGTAGGATAGGGTACTTTCCCGCCAAGCTATACGAAATACCTCTAGTTTTGTTTTCCTCCAGCTGCGCTCCATTTTCCGGGCTGCTCTCTTTAGGGTGCGAGTGTGCCCATTATACCACGGAGTCCAACTGTTTTCTTTGATCTTCCTTAAGCGTAAGGGAGCAACTGTATCTAAAGTGCTAGAAAAAAGAGAGTCTATAGTTTCTGTTACATCATCAAGTTTTTCCGCGCTGTTGGATATGCTGAGGAATTGAGATAAATCAGGAAGATTACTTACAAAGCAGTCTTTTGTGGTAGAAGTGATGATTCTACCATACTTGTAACAAGGAGTAGAATTTACAGTTTTAGCTATGTGGAGTTTACACAAGACTAGATAATGATCTGAGATATCATCGCTTTGCTGCAGAATTTCAACACCACTAACATCAATTCCATGTGACATTAAAATCTAGAGTATTATTTCGACAATGAGTAGGTCCTGAAAATTGTTGTCTAACCCCAATAGAGTTCAGAATGTCTATGAATGCTGATCCTAATGCATCTTTTTCATTATCGACATGGATATTAAAATCACCAACAATTAAGACTTTATCTGCAGCCAGTACTATCTCAGATAGAAAATCAGAAAATTCTTTAATAAAGTCTGTGTGGTGCCCTGGTGGCCTGTACACAGTAGCCAATACAAACATCACAGGGGATTTATCACTAACACGTGTTTCTCTAGATAATGTTATACGCAGCACCATAACTTCAAACGAGTTATACTAAAGCCTGCCCTCTGAGAAATACTGAGAATATTGCTATAAATTGTAGCAACACCTCCCCCTTTACCTTTTGGACGTGGCTCATTTTTATAGCAGTAATCTTGGGGGGTAGACTCATTTAAAGTAATGTATTCATCTGGTTTTAGCCATGTTTCTGTCAAACAAAGCACATGTAGTTTATTGTCAGTGATCATATCATTTACAAATAGTGCTTTTGTAGAAAGGGACCTGATATTCAGTAAGCCAAGTTTTATCAATTGTTTCTCTGTATTGTAAACATTTTTTATTTGTTGAACATCAATTAAATTGTTACTATTACTTTGGTTTGGACGTTTTCTGTATTTTCTAGCACGGGGAACAGACACAGTCTCTATAGTGTGATATCTAGGTGAACGAGTCTCTATGTGCTGAGAATTAACTGACTTCTGTGACGTGAGGCTGCTAGCAGATGGTCAGTTTAGCCAGTCTGTCTGCTTCCTGACCTGGGCCCTAGTTAGTCAAGTAGGAACTCTAAGACTATGTGCCATATTTCTAGAGAGAAGCGCGGCACCACCCCAGGAGGGATGAACACCATCTCTTTTCAACAGGTCAGGTCTGCCCCAAAAACTCTTCTAATTGTCTATGAAACCTACGTTATTCTGCGGGCACCACTTAGACATCCAGCCATTGAGTGACGACAGTCTGCTATGAATCTCATCGCCACGGTAAGCAGGGAGCGGACCAGAGCATATTACAGTGTCTTGCATCGTACTTGCAAGTTCACACACCTCTTTAACATTATTTTTAGTGATCTCCGACTGGCAAAGTCGAACATCATTAGCGCCGACGTGGATAACAATCTTATTGAATTTACGTTTAGCATTAGCCAGCACTTTTAAATTTGCCAAGATGTCAGGCACTCTGGCTCCCGGTAAACATTGGACTATGGTGGCTGGTGTCTCTATTTTCACGTTCCGTACAATAGAATCGCCAATTACTAGAGCACTTTCATCAGGTTTCTCAGTGGGTGCATCACCGAGTGGGGAGAACCTGTTTGATGTTTTGATCGGAACGGAAGAGTGGTGTTTTGACCCGCGACTATGCCGCCTCACAGTCACCCAGTTGCCCTGCTGCACGGGTACAACCGGAACCGAACAATGTACAGAAGTCCCTGAGCTAGTCGCATCCAAAGCAGTATCTACAGCCCTCACATTCTTACTATCCTCAACTAAAGTTTGGATGCGTGTCTCTAGTTCTAAAATCTTCTCTGTCAGCCTAACTATTTCCCTGCATTTATCACATGTGAATCCCTCGTCGCCGACAGAGAGAGATAAACTGTACATGTGACATGAAGTGCAAACAACAAGAGAAGGAGAAGCCATTACTCACCGTGATTGATGAATGATACCAACTTAACTTACCACTTACCACTGTTGTTTGATGAACTTGTGAAAAACGGAGCGAGAGAGAAATGAAAACGGAGCGAGAAAAAAGAAAACAATAATAGGCGCCAATAGAAATGTGAATGGAACCGCGAGTAACAAGGTAGCCGGCTAACGAATGCTAACGCGCTGCACTCACGGTTTTAAAAGCGAACGATCAAATTAGTTAGATTAGTTTGATAGATAATACCAGAAATATGGTGGGAATTAAGTTATATATTATCACTTTAAACAACAGAGAGTGAAAGTAAGGTAAAGATTCAATAAAAAAGCGGAGCTACAATCGCAAACCTCTCAGCAGCACAACAGACTCAGAACAGACTCAGGAACATGAGTGTGTTGTTACTGCTTTGCTTGTGTACACTGAGTGCAATTAGTGTAATTTTGACCATATTGCCTGTTTGAAAGATGTTAGATTGCCCTACTGTACATAGTATTGGGAAAGTAAGTCTGATGATATTTTGTTCATTCACTTTTGTTCTGTGCTTTGTATAGGGACTTCAAGAAGTTGGTTGTATTTTATTATCTTTAATTATGTTTAAAAAGCAGGTGAATCATAGAAAGAAGTTGAAATTCCATTATGCCTATCACTATTGTTAATTTTACTGTTACTGCTTCCAAACACTTCTTTCTTGTTGTGTCTTTTACCCATAGAGAGGGCATAATATGAAACTGGGGCCTCATCATTAATTTTGCTATTCATCTTTGTGTAGCTATTCATCTTTTGAGACAACCATAGAAAGAACAATGTCTGACAAAGAACAGGAAAAAAAAACACTAGGATATAAATACACAAGGGCTAATAGGCAAACAATAAACACATGGGAACAATCAGGGACTAATCAAAAAGAAAATTACAAAGGGACTACAAACATGAAACAGGAAAAAAAAAAAAAAACGTTAACATGGCAGAAAAAAAAAAGACAAAATGCAAACTGAAAGTCCATATAACAAAACTACAAGGAACACAAAGGGAACATAGATCTATAGATCTGAGGACTCCCAGGTAAAAATTAAAGTGTACTTGAATGCACTAAAACGTAAATACAAGCAAGTACATTTGTAGTACATTCTTATTTTTTTGTGCTAAATAATATTTTAAATGTTATACACTATAAATACACTAATTAAAAGTATATTTCTACTTCAGTAGTATGCTTAAGTACAAAATTAGTGAGCAAAAAATAAAGCACTTCAAATATGTTATGGAAGTGTACTAAGTTTACTGAAATAAAATTTTACTGCACTTTTTTTCACTTGGGATGTCATTCTCACTAAGAAGGCCTGGTGAAAGAGGTCCTGATGCCATGTTCAGGCAAACCTTCCAGGGAGAAGCGAATGTACAGTTTCATGTACTGTCTGTGATGGACTGACCTTTCTCCAGCCTTCCTGTGACCCTACATAGGGTAAGTGGTTTTGAGAATGGATGGATGGAATTGTTGAAAGTTAAAGAGCTATCCACTTGAGTTTTAGTTGCCATGGAAATAGGAATGTCATACATTCTAAGTTCTCTCTAAATATTTGAAAGTTTTCAAGATAAATGTATCAATTTGCTGCACTTTGATCATTAAAAATGAGCCCCTTTTTAGTGACTGATTTGAACAGAGTGAAAAGTCTTTGCATTGACTTGTACCTGGACTTTACAGTAGGTTCAAACTTCTGTTTAGCTGGCCAAACATTTTGAATAACAATAATAATATTAATAATAATAATCATTTTTTTTATTATTACTTTTTTTAGCATTATCCCTAAGACAGTAATATTTTACTATTGTAATACATCTGCCTGTAAAATAATGAGTATTTCTTAATATATATACTAATGTTAAATTGCAATACTAAATACAATACTAAATGTTTAAATTTATTCACTTGCATGAGTGATTTATCACAAGCATGTCTCATTACAAATTTAGTGAAATGCTTTAATCATCTCTCCCAAAATTGTTTGTAGTGCAAATTTGAAAATAATCAGTAAATGATGCAGAGGAGCACAGTATGCTACCATGTATGTTAATTTATTTAAGCTCAGACTAATGCGTAACTGTCGCAGAGGCGCACATTGTGTTCCTACAGGTATGGTAATTTGTTTAACATGCATTTTGGGAATGCAGTGTGCGCCTCTGTGATAATTACATATTATTTTCAAATTTGCACAATGTAATAAATATACTGTCACAATTATGTTCTGTGTAGTTGTTTCATTGTCATTGTGTGTTTTCCCTATGCCTGTTTGCCTGTGCTTATTAGTTCCTTTTGCTTATTAATTACCATGGTTTCTGGTTAGCATGCACCTGTTTCAGTTCTTGTTGATTGTCTAGTCTCTGTATTTAAGGCCTTGGTTTTGTTTGTTCAGTGTTCAGTCTTTTATTATTTAGTGTTCATTCTATTATTATTTAAAGATTTTGATTTGGATTCTTCATCATCATGTGCTTCATTGCAGCCACCCCAGTGTGATGTGAGAGATGTATGTATGCATATATAATTAAATTCAAATAAATGTTTATATTCTTGTTATTTTAAATTATTTTTGTTCAAAAAGGTGTTTTTGTAACAAAAAAAAGAAAAAAAAAAAAAGTAGCAGTGACTGGGACAGATTTCCAGCATCACTCCTTCTTAAAAGGTTGCAATCTAATCCTGTTTACATGAAATTAACCTGCTCCCAAGCACAAGCTCATAGTTCTATTGCTGTAACAACAGCTCTGAGATGAGATTCAAAGAATAGAATAAAACAGGATCGAGTCAAATCGTCAACAGCTAAATCTAGATAACTCAGTAGTCCAAATATAAAGAACAGGGCACAGTGAAAATGAGAATGAAAAAATAATAAATATTACATATTTATATTATTATGATTTTTATATTTTATTTCAGTTCAAGTTTATTTAATTTCAAGTAGAGAATATGTTTTCTTATGGTTTTAGTTTATTTATTTATTTATTTTTTAATAACCCTGCCTCCTGCATACTTCAAGCAGGACACTTCAAGCAATGTTTGGTATCAGACCAAGCAGTGTCACAAGAAACAAAGCTGCGGGGTCAGTATCAGTAGGAAACCCTCCAAAATGACATGCTGTCAGCAAAGTGAGCAGCAGAGACAACATGTATCATCAGCTGAAGCGTCAATCTAACATGACTCTTCCTAAACTCTTCTACTATCATAGAAAGGTTGATATCAGCACAGAACAGAAATTTAACATAGACTTTGAATGTTGGTTTGATAAAGTCTTGCTTGAAAGCATGTTGCTTGAAATGTAATAGGATAAGGATTACATAGGGACCAATTAACACTTTTAACTAGTTGCTAATTAGAATGTTATATATAACATAATAATGTTATATTCAATCAATGCATTAAAAATGTGAAAGACAATTATTTGAGTGTTATTATTTAAGTCAGATTGTGTTTATCTACAGTTGTGAGTTAAAGATCAGGCCACATTTTGAGTCATCAATGCAGAAATACCGAAATTTGAAAAATACAATATTCATGATCGAAACCAGGGTTTGTAAATTAGAAAGGTCTGGGGTGGAGTGCTAAGAATTGTGCTATAATAACACCTACAAATGCAACTCATTATACATTATACACTACATATAAACTGTTTTGGGGGAATGGACACTGTTAAATTAGACCTTATTTATTACATCAATATTTGTTAATACTTTACTATAGGTTAAGGCTGGATAATTTTAATATTTGTTTTTCATTCATTCAAAAATACTGTAATAATTTTAATTTGTATGCATTGTTATATGATACAAACATTGTCTAGTGCTCTTATTAGTGTTTCAGCATAACTTTGTGACAGGTTAACTACTAAAACTGAATGAAATAGCATACAGCAGCTTTCTTGACGGCCAGTGTCTGCATATTGGCCATATTTCATTCTGTAACCTACTTGTTCTACAGATCTCTGTATAATGTTATTATGCTGCTGTTTTTGATAGCATTGATACATTTTTTTTTTTTTTTTTTTTTTTTACCAATAATATAATAATGATCATTGCATTTGTCTTACATAATGTGGTATCCTGCTAGCAATATTTTCCAAAATCCCATTGTTTTTGGGATTATTGCTCCGCTCATTACATTCAGAGAGGGGGAGCTGGACATCATTTCGCTGTGCAGTGAGCACCACTTGCCCCAAAAATGAAATAAACCAAAATACATTGAAATGTTTTGTTTTGGAAAATTAAATAAAGTTATCGCTAGCCCTAAACTGCAACTTCCCACTTTACTAGCTTCCTAAAGTCTTACATTAAGTGAAAAAATAAATAAATAAATACATAAATTCTATAGACATGTTCTATAGAAATCTAATTCCTGATATCAAGAATTAACATTTTAACTAGTAAAAACTGAATTGTTGATATCAAGAATTCATATCCTGAGAATGAATAAAAGTCAAAATGCCTTGCCATAGGACGTGTACATTCAGGCGAGTAAAAGAGTTGTTCTCTCTATGTTATTCAAATGTGCGATCTGTTATGCAAGGAGCGTTCTTTAGAACTTCCTCATAAAGATAAGCCAGCTCATAAACTTACGGTGAAACTCATTTTATATGTGCTATATATGGGCAAAGAGACTCTTATCAGAAACTGAGAAACAAAATAATTGCAACACCGTGAATAATGATAGCGGCATAATGCTTAACATAGGACAGTGTCATGTTATTTAACAACATGCAATCTTATATGCTGAGCCTGGTAATAACATGACACTTAACTGTACATTTAAATACTGACAAATAAACACTATTGTAACTGGGTATTGGTTAGCCTAATCTCTTAAACGACTTGATAAGATCTTAAATGGTATTCTTGATAATCAATATCTTACCTTCATAGCATGGAACACGTTTAAAATTTTATGACATTTTAAAGCCTTTTTATTATTTCTCAAGTTCAACTCTACAGCTGCGCAGTAAAATTCACTTTAAAGGTCCACTTTTCATTCATGAAGATGACATGAAATGTGCCAAAATGTGTCTATTGGTGGAAAATAAAGATTTTTTAAAATGAAAATGAAATTACCATTAGGAGATGGCAGATGATCATTTCAAATTTTTCACGTCTTGCATTTGGATTTATTATAAACTGAATATTATAACAAATTTTAGTACTTTACCACAATTAAACAATGCATTCAATATTTTGAAATATTTTTGATTTAATAACTACATCTTTTAAGTTTATCTTTAACTGTAAAAGCTGCTTAAAAAGGCTATATTCATCCAACACTGACTTACTGCTGCTGCAGTTTTGTTAGTCTGAATCACTTAATGCACAGCTCTATTTTGCTATCGGCTTGTGAGATGTTTTGTTTCATTATCAAAGTCAATCATTATGTCAATCATTATCGCGCCATGATTTATTTTAACGGATTCACTCGTGTACAGTTTTCGTCATTGTTGTTGTTGTTAAAGAGAAAGACACTAGAGAGCGAGCAGGACATTACAGGGAAAAGAAGGATTGGAACTCAACACAAGTAAAATTCCAGCCTGTTTCTCTTATGATTGTCATGGCTCAAAACATCTGGAGCTTATCCACTAACACACTCCTAACCATATCCATTAAAACTTTGCACCTTTTGAGCAACAGTTGTTTTAAATCACATGGCCTTTTGAAGAGATTTGTGTTATTACTTTTCTAAGAAATTGGATTTAACAGCTTTGCCTAAAAGTATGAAACGTAATAAAGTTTCATACTTACCTTCATAGACTTGTGTGTCTTGCATTAAAGTCTTATGCACTGATCCTGAAATCTGAGGTCTTGCAGTTAATATTGTTCATTCCATTCACACTTCCAGCCTCAAGACCAACCTTAGTTTCTTTGAAACCAAAGTAGCCTGTGAAAAACTGCCCAGGATAATCATTAAAGCTGATATGCATAATTCATGCACTATTAATGACACCAGAATTGCAAAGATGGATATCTATGCAAATATGAGAGGTGCTTCATACTGCCATGATGCTTGAGAGTTTAGTTCATTTGTTAAAGTCTACTGACTGTTTTCCACAGGTTGCTATGAGGTTGTTAGGTTGTTTTTGGGGGTTTGTTTACCAGTTACTGGTCAATGTCAAAAGGGTCGTCTGCCAAGTTTCTAGATATGGATCCGGTTGCTGCTTCAATGTAAGTTGGATTTCCCACTTATTTCATTGTCCAACAGGTTAAAAATTGGTTAGAGAAGTAATAGCTCTCTGGGTATATTGTTTAGGTATCAACTGGCAACAAGTTACACAACAAATTGTAACACACTCTAATTTTTAGTAATATAAATATTGATAATAATATTGGTAGAACATTTTAGAATCAGAATCAGAATCAGAAAGAGCTTTATTGCCAAGTGTGTTTACACACATAAGGAATTTGTCTTGGTGTTAGGAGCTTCCAGTACAGAAAGTACAAACATAGTGCAGACAACATATAATTAAGGTAATAAAAACACTAATAATGAAGAGAATAGACAATAAATTATAAATAACAATAGTAATAAAAATATATAGAAAAGAAAAATGTCCATAGACAGAACTGTGAATGTGCATGTGTCCTATGTACAGATGAAGGTTTGATGAGTTATTTACAGATGTACAGTACTGGGGTGTGTTATGTGTTGTTCAGGTGGGATATAGTCTGGGGGAAAAAACTGTTCTTGTGTCTGGCTGTTTTGGTGCTCAGTGATCTGTAGAGCCGACCGGAGGGCAACAGTTCAAAGAGAGAGTGAGCTGGGTGTGAGGGGTTCAGAGTGACTTTCTTAGCCCTGTTCCTCACTCTGGAGATATAAAGATCTTGGAGGTTGGGTAGAGGGGCACCGATAATCCTCTCAGCAGTCCTGACTGTCCGTTGTAGTCTTCTGAGGTCTGTTTTGGTAGCTGAACCAAACCAAACAGTTATAGATGAACACAGGACAGACTCCATGATGGCAGAGTAGAATTGTTTCAGCAGCTCCTGTGGCAGGTTGAACTTCCTCAGCTGGTGGAGGAAATACAGCCTCTGCTGGGACTTTTTCACAATAGAGTCAATATGATTGACTCACTTCAGGTCCTGAGAGATAGTGGTTCCCAGGAACCTGAATGAGTCTACTGCAGCCACAGTGCTGTCCATAATGGTGAGTGGGGGGAGTTTTACTGTCCTTTTCTATATGCATGCTCTATGTCCTTATGATAATAACTAGTACTAGCCATAATCCTAACCTTAACCCATATTAATTCCAAGTAAAACAGTGTAAGTGCATGAACTGCAAAATAAAGCGCAACTGTAATTGACTGTTTCTGTTAGTCCAAACCAGGGGTTTTCAAAGTCTAAGACCTTTTGACTCCCTTTTGACACAACTTACCCCCCCACCCCCACCCCACACACACAAAGATAAACACACAGCACAATGTCAGACTATTAACTCACTTTTATAATTATTTGTGTTAACATGAAAAGTGCAGTTATTTTCAGAGTAATAACAAGTAGGTTAATATAACGTTTTTAAAACTAAGAATAATGAAACAAAAACAATGATGGTTCGATATGAAGATAACAGATTTTTTAGCAATTTAAAATTGTAAGAACTGTCCATCCCAGTCAAAACAGTCAGATGATCTGTAACAGAGAGTGTGGAAAACTTTAAACAACGCCAAAATTTAAATATCTCTACTATTGATTAATATACTTACATAATTATATCCCTACCTTAGTGAGCGGTATGCATTTGTTTCCTCGCTGTGCAGAGAAGACTAATTCGTGGTTGTAGTGATGTCATAAACAGACGAAGGTCATCCTCCACTTGAAGACGTGAATGATATTTGTTCTTGATGAATGTCATAGCAGAAAATCCTGATTCACACAAATACGTTTAAATGAATGGTAAAAGTTTCCTCAGTGCTCTTCGTGTGAGTTCAGGAAATAAATTTTGAACATAGAGCCAGAAATTTCCAAAGTGTGGAATCATTTGCTCCAGTTCATGATTACTAGTCAGATCAATCAAAGCCTCTTCGTCTTGCATAGACAGTGCGTCACTTTCTGCTGGCTTGAACTTGAATGGATTGCGAATCCACTCATCTTGGATTGTCTCGTTGGAAAAATAGTGTGTGAATTGCTGACACAGACCCCTTAGGTGTTCAGCGACCAAAGGCTGAATAGGAAACACTGTTAGCCCTGCCTCTTGCATGAAGTCAGCCAGTGTAGAAAACATGTCCACACGAGTGGCCCATAGATCCAGCTTTCTCCGGAACGAGGACACTTGCTCAAATGCCGAAAACACATTGCAGTCTCTGCCCTGCAATGATGTATTAAGTGTGTTGAGGCATTTGAATATATCCGACAAATAAGCCAACCTTGCGATCCAGCTCAAATCACTCATGTGCTGTGCCAGTGGGGATTTAACATTTGACAGAAAAAGTAATACTTCCTCATGCAAATCAAAAAGTCGTGATATAACTCTGCCCCAAGACAGCCAGCAGACTTCGGTGTGCAGAAACAGCTGTTTGTAATGCGCTCCCAATTCATCGCATAAAATGTGGAAAAGACAAGCATTTAGAGGTCGTGCTTTTTTCAGGTTGACAGTTTTCACAGCTTCGTCGAGGACACTCCGAAGATCATTTGGCATCTTCTTAGCAGTTAAGGCTTGTCTATGGATTGAGTTACCTCTTTAACCCTCGATATGAGACCACTGTGGCGGTCCCTCTTTGATTTTGCCCCATCACTGCATATGCCACAGCAGCGTTCCCAGTCTATATCGTTCTTTCTCACTAATTCGTTTAATTTGTTGAAAATGTGTTCACCTGTTGTGTGGGTGGGCAAAGGACTACTAAACAGAAACTCTTCTTGAATGTCCATGTTTTTCACGTACCGCACATATGTTAACAGCTGAGCGCAGCTGCCACATCGGTGGATTCATCAATCTGGACTGGAAAAAATGGGCTGTGTCTGATGCTGTCTAACCCTTGCTCCTTCACATCCTGTGCCATGTCTGAGATGTGCCGACTTATTGTGTTATCAGAGAGTGGAACAGAATCGATCTTAGAAGCCGCTGCTTCTCCTAGCATCACAGAACACAGGTCTTTTGCTGCAGGCAGAATTAACATCTCTCCAGTGGTATGTGCTTTTCCTGCCTTGGCAATACACAATGCAACGTGATATGAAGCTTTAGTGGCCTTTCCATTTAATTTGACAAAATCTTCCACAATTTTTTTCTGACCTTGAAAGGTTTGAAGTTTTCTCTGGAAAAATTCTGGAGGTTTTCCTGCTACCTCAACATGCTTGGTTTCAAGGTGTCGCCGAAGTTTTGCGGGTCTCATGCTGTCATTAGCCAAAATATCTTGACAAACCACACATAAAGGTCGTGGTTCATCAGCTGGTCCTGTCCATGTAAATCCTAAACTCAAATACTGATCATCATATCGTCGTCTTTTGGGTTTAAGCCCTGAAGTTGAAGGCTTTGAATCGGGGGGTCTCAGAAACCGCTCCATTGTATTAATAAGCATATATCTATATTGGCGGGCTTGCCAAACAGCAGTGAATTCACAGCTATGGCCTTCTGGGTGAAAAATGTTTCTCATATTTTTGACTTATTATATTTTAGTATTGTTTAAAATAAAAACATTTAAATATAATAAAAAAAGACATATAATTATTAAACTCAATAGTTATATTTTTAATTTATTTACACTTTGAAAACCCCTGGTCCAAACAAATGGTCCCATCCCATTGCTTTAGATAACAGTTACCATGTAAAAGCACAAATAAACATGTTTTGGTGGTGCCACAGTGTTTAAACTTTTCAGAAAGTCAGCCTATGAATGGCTTGCTTTTTGTTCAGTCATGTCATCTTGCTTAATACAATTTAAAGAAAAGTTCAGTTCAGTATATATTTATCACCATACGGAAAGTATGTTTGCAGCATACGCTCGCACAGACATTTGACAATACACATAAGGCATATATAAATAAATTAAAATAATAATTTAATGGTATTATAATGGATAATTGTTTGGTCTAAGTGAACTACATCTGCATATGGCTACAGAGCCAGTACAAAGACTTCTACTTCTAAGAACATATACAGGCATGCTGCTGTGAGGACATTTGTTTTTGAACTTTCAACTAAGAAAACAAAACATCAAAAAGCTTAGAGCTCTGTGACATAAGAAATCAGCTGCATTCTTCCTCATGGAGATAAAGCCCACTGATAATACCCTACTCTCGTTCTGTAGCTGCCACTGTCTTAGGGTGTCTTTGAACATTTTACAACTTTTTTTATTAACCGTGTGATGTAATCATGATGGGAATGTGTGCTGGAGTTGCGGGTGAGGAAGACAGAAATCAGCAGTCACATATTCATGAAGTGGCATGCCGTTTTTATCTTATTCAGTAATTGCACTCTCTCACTCTCCGTTTCTCTCCCTTCTTAGTCTCTGTAGATTATCTCTGGTTGTTGTAACCGCTAATTGTTGTGGGCAATTGGGACATACACAGTTTTATTATCAGCTCAAGAAGACAATGTTTATGTAATCAGCATTGCTTTTTCTCCTGCTCTCCCGTTCGTCTCAAGTTGTTTTTCTACCCTCTGAATCACTTTTTGATACAGGGTGCCCACACGTGACAACAGATTACTGTGTTGTCATTGAACAGTGATGACCCCTTGTGTTGACTGCTTTGTTTCAATAGTGTAAACAAAAACGTGACATTTGTGAAAGTCGCTCATCATCAGGAATGCAAAACATTCTACAGCGCAGCCTTGGATTCCTCAGGTTGACCTTCAGGTTGATAGGAGTCAGGACCAAGATGTATGGACAGCAGTCGTCCACAATTTCAGAGCTGTAAAGAAGTGATCGCTGTATATTTTGGCACAAGGAAACTGCCATATTTGATACCACAAAAACCCCACCAAACTAGTTTTTCATAGCTGAACCTATTAACGAAAGTGGTCTGCACCTTGACACAGTTTTAAATCCAACACAAACCCAGCAGACGGAAATATCAAAGAGTTTTTAACTGGATAGAGTTGACTTATATGCTGTCAAAACAGATATGCTTCCTTAATGGGAATTCCAGTGAAAACTACAGAAGAATTCTATATCATGATCATTGCATATACTCTTAAAAATAAAGGTGTCTAAAAGGGTTTCTTACAGCAATGTCATACACTCTTAAAAACAAAGGTTCTTTATTGGTGTTGGTGTCCTACTCGCCCGCTCCGAGCGGGATTTGAGCCATAGTCTCCGGCATGGGAGGCGGGCACTCTAACAAGGAGGCTAAAGGCCACGGCCTCTAGAATCAGTCGCTAGAGTGCCTCTTCAGATCAGGGGAGTGAGGTTTTCCTGCACAGCACTTACCCACTGGCCTCTGCTACACTCACCCCCCTAAACCTCACTCCCATCCGGGTCACGGCACCAATGTTGCGGTCCTACTCGCCCCACACCGAGCAGGATTAGAACCAAGGTCTCCAGTGTGGGATCAGGGGAGTGAGGTTTTACCTGCACAGCACTTACCCACTGGCCTCTGCTACATTGGCATCAATAGGCATTTCTTTAATTGTTGGGCTGGATGTTTCTAAGAACGGTAAGGAATGCTCAGTTCGCACAAACTGTTCTCGCCCTGGAATTAGAATGCTGGAGTTGGCTAACCATGCTAAACCATGCTGGCAAAATGCGTGTAGTGACGTCGCCACTCAGGATTGGTCTCCTGTTTGTTGTCTGACTACTAGTTTCTTTCTGTAGCTGGCCAAGTGTGCTATTTGAGCGAAATTAACAGAAATATCTGATTATTTTCCATAACATGGTCGCTATTTACATCTCATACAGTATTAACACCAAGCCAACTCCCTCTGTGCCTGTCTTTCCGATGTTAAAGCCTGGATGTCTTTGAATTTTTTAAATCTAAATGAGAGTAAAACAGAGATTATTGTGTTTGGCTCTTCTTCAACGGGGGCAGTCGTGGCCTAATGGATAGAGAGTTGGGCTTATAACCCGAAGGTCGTGGGTTCGAGTCTCGGGTCCGGCAGGAAATACCACGACTGAGGTGAGACCCTTGAGCAAGGCACCAAACCCCCAACTGCTCCCCGGGCGCTGCAGCATTGGCTGCCCACTGCTCCAGGTGTATGTTCACTACTGTGTGTATGCACTTGGATGGGTTAAATGCAGAGCACAAATTCCAAGTATGGGTTACCATACTTGGCCACACACCACTTCCCTTCCCTTTTTCTGAAGTCCAAAACATTTCTCATGTAAATTCTGGTGTTTTATCTTCTTCAGTTAAATCAGGTGTAAAAAACTGGGGTGCCTTTTTCGATAGTGCATTTAAATTTGATAGGCAAATAAATTCAGTTGTCTAATCAAGTTTTACCAATTAAGAATGTTGGCTAAAGTGAAGACCTTCCTTTCTTTTAAGTACTTTGATACTGTAATTCATGCTTTTATTTCTTCTAGAATTGATTATTGTAATTCCCTGTATCTGGGAATAAACAGTTCTTCAATATCTAGATTACAAATCATTTATAATGCGGCTGCACGTCTTTTAACCGGTGTTCGTAAATACGAACATATTACTCCGGTGTTAATGTCTTTACATTGGCTCCCAGTACGCTTTAGAATTGATTTTAAAGTGCTTTTGCGTGTTTTTAAATGTTTAAATGGCCTCGCTCCCCCTTACCTCTCCGACTTGTTGTGTGAATATCATCTGGAAAGAACTCTTAGGTCTGCCAATCAGAGTTTGTTAACTGTCCCAAAGTCAAAATTAAAATCTAGGGGTGATTGAGCTTTTGCCATAGCCGCACCTAAACTTTGGAGCACTTTACCGATCCATATCAGAACTGCACCAACATTACATATTTTTAAATCAAAGTTAAAAACGTATCTCTTCACTATGGCCTATGACTTGTGATGTTGTTTGACTGATGTTTTCTTGGTTTGTATACATGTTTTTTAAAAGTCTTTTACAACATTGTGCAGCACATTGGTCAACTGTAGTTGTTTTTAATTGTGCTTTATAAATAAATTGAGACTTGAGACTCGAGAAGGCAAAGCCTGATGCATTTGTATGAGCTCTGTTATCAGCCCCAAAGTAGAAAACAAAACCATGTGTGCCGGCTGAGCCAGATTGGCATGAAATGGAACGATTAAGCAACAAGAATGGTTTGGCTCAATGGTGGAAAAGCAGCTTGTGGTTCCAGTAAGAACCATTAACATCCATGGAAACTCTTTAGGCACTTTGGAGGAACCCTTTCATAGCTCCTAGAACTATTGGTGGAAGTTCCCTCTTTTTGGCGTGTTCACACCACAGGAACTAGGAATGGTTTTAGTTCTATGAACTCCGTTTGGGGGAACTAAATTAGCTCCTAATTCAGAGCAGGGTCTAAAACAGTTCTATAGGAACTACCAGTGGCGTAAGTCCAATGGTGATTGGCCAAACGCATACGAAACACCAGCTACCCGGGATTTTTAAAAAGCCATGTAAAATTATTTACTCCACGAACATGGAAAACAGCGATAACGGCATTTACCTGTTGTCTGGAGCGTTGTGTTCTTTTCTCAGGCTTGATGATAACACTGCAAGTTGTCATGGGAGATTTAGTCAGATTTTCATGTTCTTTCAATCGCGTAAAATGTGCATTTACATTCCATCTCTGTTGTCATGAAACCAACGACACACACACACACACACAAAAAAACAGGTCCTATCACAGCGTCCATTCACCGGTTGTTGACGTTTGTAAATGTCGGCTGCTTCAGAGTTCCTGCTGCCAGTGTGAATGCAACCAGGAAAACAGCCAGAGGGGGAAATTGATTCTCTAGGAACGACCCTGCTGGTTAGTACCTAGAACTAAATTCCTAGAACTATGTGATGCAAAAGCGCCTTTGCACAAAATGTTCTTTATAGTGACTCTCTTCTCTTCAGATAATTAAAATGTCTTCACAGAAAGAAAAAATGGTTCTTTTAAAAGCGGTTCACTGAAAGGTTATCTAGGTCAAGTCAAGTCAAGCCACCTTTATTTATATAGCACTTTTAACAATACAGATTGTGTCAAAGCAACTTTACAGTATCAAACAGGAAAATTGTGTCAATAATGTAAAATGACAAGATTAAACACTAAATTTTCAGTTAAAGGGATACTCTACCCCAAAATTAAAATTTTGTCATTAATCACTTACCCCCAAGTCGTTCCAATCCTGTAAAAGCTTTGTTTGTCTTCGGAACACAATTTAAGATATTTTGGATGAAAACCGGGAGGCTTATGACTGTCCCATTGACTGCATAGTAAATTGCACTGTCAAGGTCCATAAAAGTATGAAAGACATTGTCAAAATAGTCCATCTGCCATCAGACGTGCAATCTGAATTTTATGATGCGGCGAGAACACTTTTTGTGCGCAAAGAAAACAAAATATTGACTTTATTCAACTTTTTCTTCTCCTCCGTGACACTTCCTGCAAGCGCATTCATGAGTTCACTAGCAGAGCACGATGCAAGCATGCCTTGATGACGCACGACGTAAATGCCGTGACCTGCTGACGTCTACATATCTACAAGTTGATATTTTGTTTTCTTTGCGCAAAAAAAGTGTTCTTGTCGCATCATAAAATTCAGATTACACGTCTGATGATGTCTTTCATACTTTTATGGACCTTGACAGTGCAATTTACTATGCAGTCAATGGGATAGTCACAAGCCTCCTGGTTTTCATCTAAAATATCTTAAATTGTGTTCCGAAGACGAAAGAAGCTTTTACGGATTTGGAACGACATGGGGGTAAGTGATTAATGACAAAATTTTCAATTTGGGGTGGAGTATCCCTTTAAAGGCATTTCATTATTGAATTCAGTGATGTCATTGTCCAGCTCAGTTCAGTTTAAATAGTATCTGTGCAATCAAGTCGAGGATATCTCTGGAAATTAAGTGTCCCCAACTAAGCAAGCCAGAGGTGACAGCGGCAAGGAACCAAAACTCCATCGGTGACAGAATGGAGAAAAAAACCTTGGGAGAAACCAGGCTCAGTCGGGGGGGCAGTTCTCCTCTGGCCAGATGAAACCAGCAGTTCACTTCCAACTGCAGCAAAGTCAGATTGTGCAGAGGACTCATCTGGTTCCTGTGGTCTTGTCCCGATGGCTGTCTAGGTGATGAGGTCTTCACTGGAGATCAGTCTTTGGGGTTCATCTAGGTGTCCTGGGCCCTCATTTATCAACAGTGCGTACGCACAGATGTGTCTGTAATGAGTGTGTAAGAACAGTTTCACGCAAAGTATGGGATTTACCAACTTGTACTTATACGTATAAATGTGTGTAAATATAAGTACACCTCTGAGCATGCTTACGCAGAGAATCTAGTGGTAGAATAACAATACTACACATAAAAAAACATTTAAGAGTGTCACAGTATGCATTAAGCAATCCACATATGTCCTGTGTTTACTTTAATTATATATAAATAAAAACCCCTCAATTTATCATTTTTGTACATTTAAACAGACAAGTTATATAACTGGTGTCAAATCCTAAGTAAGAGCCAGTAAGAGCCGCCAAACTCTGATACAGGGAGAGAATAGAGTCTCACTTTCAGCTCAATGACTCCCGACTCATGTGGCAGGGACTGAGGACCATATGTACCTTTGGAAATAAACCCTCTGCTGAGGTGAGAGGAGATCCGTTGCTGGCTGACGAGTTAAACTCTTTCTATGGCTGCTTTGAAAGCAATCACGGCTGCGCGACTCTGCCGATCAGAGCGCCAGAGAGCGTCAGTCAGAGTAGCGATAATCATGTAATCACCATATCGGAGGACGATGTTCGGAGGGACCTAAAGCAAGTGAACGTCAGGAAAGCAGCCGGACCTGATGGGATTACTGGCCGTGTTCTGAGGTTCTGCGCTGATCAGCTCGCTGGTTTGTTTACTTCCATCTTTAATCAGTCCCTTGCTACCTCTGTGGTCCCCACCTCCTTAAAAAAATCTGTCATCATCCCTGTGCCTAAGACCAATAAACCCTCTTGTCTGAATGACTATCGTCCAGTTGCTCTCACATTAATAGTCATGAAGGTCTTTGAGAGACTGGTAAAGAACTACATTTGCTCATCCATCCCTGATACTTTGGACCCTCTTCAGTTTGCCTATCGTCCCAATAGATCTACTGAAGATGCCATCTCTCACGTCCTGCACTCTTCTCTCACACACATTGACAGCAACAACGGGAACTATGTAAGGCTGCTATTTATCGACTATAGCTCAGCTTTCAATACTATTGTCCCCAGCAAGCTAGCTTCTAAACTCATAGACATCGGCTTTAATTCTTCTCTCTGTGACTGGATCCTGAACTTCCTCACCGGCAGACCTCAAGTGGTGAAAGTAGGCCAGTTCACCTCCAACTCCATCACCCTGAACGTAGGAGCCCCACAGGGCTGTGTCCTGAGTCCCCTGCTCTACTCTCTCTACACACAGGACTGCGTGTCTTCCTACAGCTCCACATCTATCATCAGATTCGCTGATGATACTGTGGTTCTGGGCCTCATTTCCAATAATGATGAGACCACATACTTGGATGAGGTAGAGAGACTTACATCATGGTGCCAGGACAATTGTCTCTCTCTCAATGTGAGCAAAACTAAAGAGCTGATTGTTGACTTCAGGAAGAGACAGCAGCGGCCCTACACTCCTCTTATGATCAGTGGGACCCCTGTGGATAGGGTGAGCAGCTTCAAGTACCTCGGTGTAAACATCTCAGAGGACCTGACTTGGACTACACACATTCAAACACAGGTTAATAAAGCCAGGCAAAGACTGTACCATCTGCGACAGCTGAGGAAATTCAGGGTCTCACCAACAATCCTGAAAACTTTCTATTCAGGGACCATAGAAAGTGTACTAACTCAGTGTATTTCAGTGTGGTACGGGAACAGCTCCAGTCAAGACTGCAAAGCCCTGCAGAGAGTTGTGCGCTTAGCTGAGCGCATCTCAGTGTCTGCTCTCCCCTCTCTGCAGGACATCTACCTCAAACACTGCGAAAGCAGAGCTGTCAAAATCATCAAGGACTCAAACCTCCCTAGTAACTGTCTTTTCACTCTGCTGCCATCTGGTAAGCGCTTCCATTGCCTGATGACAAAAACTGAGAGACTCAGGAGGAGTTTCTTCCCCCAGGCCATCAGGCTCCTAAACTCAAACTCAGTCTCTTAACATCAACATGACTCCACTTAATAATCACTTAACAATCAGTAACAGGGCTCGACATTAACGCTTGTCCGCTTGTCCGGGACAAGTGAATGTTTTGGACGGGCAAGTGAAAGAGAAATTTACTTGCCCAATCGGACAAGTAACTTGAAAAAGTCAATACCAAAAACAGTAATGACTGCCTTTATTTATGATATAGCCTTTGTTGTAGGGGTGTGCGATATATATCGTTTGCAATAATTTCGTAATTGTTGTTTTAACGAATGTATTGCAAGAATCAAACAAAACACACCTACAGAGTGCACGCATACATTCCTTAAAGTCGTCTAGGTTAGACTAGCGCACGTTCTTTCACTGCATGATTCAGTACTACAATGCATGAAGAATGATCAGAAAATTCAAGATATGGGAGCAGAAAATGTATATATTTATATAATTTCATATAGTTTCAGACGAAGATCGAGCGCCATTTTTATTTTATTTTTTCTCTCCAAAAACCATCATGATTACAAATGTGATTTTATGCAACAGTTCAATAAACAAGAAGTTAACATTAAGAGACTTACGTTTTAGACACCATATTTCCTGTTTCTGCTCTGTTTCACCATCAAAAATCATCCCAAACACAGCCACAGCGCTGTTTTGCGTCTCTGAGCAACATGACGGCGTTTCGTGCCTGAATGAATCAACCATTTAAATGATTCGGTTCAGTCGCAATGACTCACTTATAAACAGTGACTTGATGCCACCTACTGGTGGTCTTAATTTCACATTTAAAGTATCTTTTTCCATGTCCCTCAGAGCTGCATTAACAGTAGGTAAATATATCTGTTCCACTTCAGATGCAGCTTCTGTGTTTCCTCTGCATTGCAAAGATGAATTTGGTTGATACTGATTTAATTTGTTTGGTAACAGCCCAAATGTCTTATTATACTAACTGTCTGATTAAATTGAACTAATTAAAAAATTAAAAATTTAAGTTTGAAAATTCATATATAAAAAAAAAGAAGTAAATATTAGCATTTTATTTTTAAGTTTAATGTAAAATAATTATATTTTTAATTAACACTCCCTTTTTATTTTAAAATATAACAGTGTTATCACACTTTATTTTATTTAAAAAGAAAAATCTAACTAAATGTGTTTTGTATAACTACAATAAATAATTATATTTATATATATTTATAAAAAAAAAATAAAAAATTCTCTCCGGGCAAGTAACTTTTATACTCGGACAAGTAAATGACAAATTTACTTGTTCGAAGGACAACCACATGAGAATGCTTAATGTCAAGCCCTGAGTAAGATATTCATTATTCTCTACCTCATACTGACAGTGTGTACCCAAAGCCGAATACCTTATTCGGAAAGGCACGGATAATGGCTTCAAAACGAATAACGAATGTATCCGAATAACAGAAAAAATATTCGGCAGACACAATCACATGTTTGCTGGAACACCACTACATTAGTGAGGTTTGCGGTTGTTAAGATTTGTTCAATATTAATGGCTAGTACTGCTCTGATACACAGTTTCGTACAGATAATATCATGGTGATCATTGCGTTTGTCTAACGAATGTGGTCTCCTCAGCAATAAACTATCCTCCTTTTTTGATTGCTGCCTGTCAGTGCAGGCGAAGCAGTGTTGCCAGATATTGCTACAAAAACAAAAATAACCAACTCCTGAAAAATTCACCAAAATAAGTTTAAATCTTGTATTTTGCAAATAGGATACAGAAACTCTAACCTCAACCTTCATCTTCCCACTTTATTAATGCCCTAATTACTTTATTAACACTGTAACATTAAGTATTAAAACAAGTCCAGCGACGCTTATAATAACTATATCTGGCAACATGGTGGAGCGGAGCGGAGGCTGCACTTGCGCAAAGCTCCTTCACTCCTGCGTTTCGCAGCTGCTGCGAGTCAGCCACATCAATTTATTCAGCGACATGATTTTAAATAATTTTTCATATGTTTTCAAATTTTATTTTTGAACGTGAAACATTTACGGATGTCTGGACCTCATAGCTGGCTATGGGCCTGGATGTGTGAATGAGTGTAAACTATAGCCTATATGAATGAAATAGCCGCGTTGGGGTCTATGCACATCTCTCAGAAATCAGAGTTGGAGTTATATCAACTCGACAAAAATATCCTAAAAACGGTCCTAACTTAAAACCTTTTCGAAATCCAACTGTAAAAACGCATTACATTAGCCCTTTTCGTGAATGGCATTACATTTATTTATGCAAGATGAAGAAAAGCGATGTTTGATAAAGGCTTTTGGAGGGTCCAAACAATTTGTTGCGCTCTGTTGATAAAAAACTCATAAATGATCACAGACTCCCGCAACACATGATCTAAGTTACTTAAAGTTCAAGCCAGCTTTATTGTCATTCTGCTATGATAGGCTACTGAACACGTTCTTTCCAATTCAATTTTTTCAGCTTCTTTTTATTATTATTTATTTATTTGTTTATTTTTTCTACCAGTGCTCTTATTTAAGATTATGGATGCTTGTCTCTTGTCAAATTTGTACACAAAGTTTCACTGGAAAATAAGAAGAATAAAGTTATTTTTCTTTTTTGATAAAGTTTTAAATAGAAGATATTTACAAAGTTATAATTTCAATAAAAAATAATACTTTCTTTTAGTCATACAAGGCATATTTGTTAAATGAAAACTACAAATCGAACAGATTTGCATTTAAAATGGTATTTTCATGTAATTTGACGAACTTCCGGTTTAAGCCACGCCTACTTCCGGATCTATCCGAATACAGATACAAATAATTTTGAGATTGTCACAGATACAGATACAGATACAAAGAATGGCTCCGCTGCACACCCCTACTGACAGTGTCATTTGCACACAGCACTTTCTGTATTGCTGCTACATGACGACCATGTTCAACCTGTTTGCAAATTCCTCTCTTGTACATTCCTGCTTATCTTAATATTTAAGTCTACAGTATACTGTCATGCACATTTTATTTGATATTTTGTTCTTTATATTTTATTCTTTACTTTATTTCATTTTATCTATACCTATATTTAAGCATATTTCCTCTGTGTTTGTATTCCATAATATTTGCACTGTCCATGGAGCGGACCTGACTCACATTTCACTGCTGGTTACATATTCTCTATATAATTGTGTATGTGACAAATAAAAATCTTGAATCTCTTGAATCTTGAATCTATAAAAGACAGCTGTGACAAAAGTTTGTCTCAGTGCAATGGCTTATCTTGCGTTATTGGAAGACTTGGCAAACAATGCGCATTTTCAAAGATCGTACTGATCTGCTTGGCAAGAGCACAGAGTGGCTTCTTAGTAGGGATTAGGGTTTCAATCACGTGATTTTTTAAAGGGAAGTGTTCTCACCATATATGGTTCAATTGGAGGCGTTTCCGAATACAGATGACCGTGAACGTGAACGAGCATGGTACTTACGCACATGTGGGATTTATCAACAATGATTACTTATGGTGTGCGTAAGAACTGTGTGCACACGTTTGATAAATACAGATTTTCTTCTACTTAGGCACGTTCTAAATTTCATTCGTAGGACAAAATATAGGACCTTTTCTATGCATTGTTGATAAATGAGGGCCCTGGTCTCTGCTGATGTTCAGGGCTGTAGAGGTTATCTCTAGCTGCTGATCCACCATCTGATCTGGATACGGACTGGATCGGGTGGTTATGGTGATCTCAGAATAGGAAAGAAACAGACTAATATTAGCGTAGATGCCATTCTTCTTACGATGTAACGAGTACATCGTGTGTTATGAGGAGTGTTCCCGGTTCCGGTTGATCTAATTAATGCAGCCTAACAATCCTTTAACGGATTTGAATAATAGAAGTGTATTAGTGTGTTATGTGTAAGCCAGGTTAAAGAAATGTGTCTTTAATCTAGATTTAAACTGACAGAGTGTGTCTGCCTCCCGAACAGTGTTAGGTAGATTGTTCCAGAGTTTGGGTGCTAAATAGGAAAAGGATCTGCCACCCGAAGTTGATTTTGATATTCTAGGTATTATCAAACGGCCAGAGTTTTGAGATCACAGCAGACGTGGAGGACTATAATGTGATAAGAGCTCGCTCAAGCACTGAGGAGCTAAGCCATTCAGGGCTTTATAAGTAATTAACAAGATTTTAAAATCTATACGATGTTTGATAGGGAGCCAGTGCAGTGTTGACAGAACCGGGCTAATATGGTCATACTTCCTGGTTCTAGTAAGGACTCTAGCTGCTGCATTTTGGACCAACTGTAGTTTATTGATCAAGCGTGCAGAACAACCACCCAATAAAGCATTACAATAGTCTAACCTTGAGGTCAAAATGGTTCTTCTGGACTGAGTGTTCAATCCTGCTTCTGGAGGACCACTGTCTTGCAGAGTTTAGCTTCAACCCCAATTAAAACACCTGAAATAGTTGTTCAATTTCTTTGGGTTCACTTCTAGAAACTTTCATGCAGATATGCTAGAACAGGTTGGAACTAAACTCTGAAGGATGCTGGCCCTCTAGGAGCAGGATTGGACACTTCTGTTCTTCTAAACTATTTAAAATGGTGCACTTTTGGCACCTTTATTTTTAAGAGTGTAAAATAACCATTTTTGGTTTCACCATTTTTCAACTATTTTTTGTCCCCCTACAAAGAAGCTTTTGTGCAAACGAGTTACAAAGATTTTAAAGGTTCTTCCTGAAAAAAAAAAAGATTTTCTGTGAAACTGGGTTACCTAAAGTGAGTGAGCCTTTAAAGGTTAAAGTCGTTTTTGAAGTTCTGATTTTGCTTTTTTTATAATCTTATTCTGTTTATAGGATTCCCAAGAGTACCTGTAGTGGGAATCATAATCACTGTGAGCACTGCCTCTCTAATGGTTTGTATTGTGATCACCTGCCTTCAGGGAAAAGACTCTCACAGTGATTTACAAAGCATATGACTTCATGGTGTACAAAAGTCCCACCATTTTACAGCTGACTTGTGAAATGCCTTCAATATATAATGAAGTCAGCTGTATACAACTATACAACTATATCAAGACCTGGTTAAATTATTATTATTATTATTATTTTTTTTTTAAAGTGACATTTTAACTGAACAAGAAACATATGTTAGCCTATTTGGTGATGATTAGTTATGCGACTAGTTGGTGTGTTACTGTATAGGTCTACACAACAGCTGGAGGCAAATTCATCTATCCATCAACTGCTTCCCAGTGGCCAAAGCTAATAGCTTTAGGAGAAGTACTCTGACATGCAGTGCTTTGGGTGTCTCAGGGCTAGTGGTCCTTAATGGTTTCATCCATTTCTCTCTCACTTTGCTTCACATCCACTCTCTAAACTGTTCAAAGGCAAAATGTCCAAAGCAAACCTAGAAAAATGAATGAATGAATGAATGAATGAATACATCTTTATTATTTTTAACATTGTTGGGTAACACTTTAGAATACTGTTCCATCGTTAATGAATAACTACACAGGAACAAGTGACTAGTGCACTGTTAACACTGTAGTAACTACCATTACCTAACAAGAAACTCTGATTAATGATTTAGTAAGTAATAGCGCTCAGTTGAAACTGGTAGTTCACTATTAGCTAATCAATAACTACTATTTTATATATATATATATATCCTGGAGAACTCATAAGAACTACTGTATACAGGTTCATTATTAATGTGAATTTTTCATAATGTATAATTAATTCTAAAATGAAGATCATGGTAACCCACGAGTAATGACTCAAGAATTACCAAACCCTTCTGAAGGAACTACTAATTATTTGGATCAGTATTCTAAAGTGACAATCATCATAACTCAATATCGGCTGACATCATTGTGAGCTTTTGAGGTATATGTAAGGTTTTGGACAGTAATGACTCAAGTGTTACTACATCCTCCTTAAGAAACTACTAATTATTTGGATCAGTATTCTAAAGTGAAGATCACGGTAACCCACTAGTTAAGTGTCACCAAATCTAGCAAAATGAATTACTAACCAGGACCTTACAAAAATCTCAGTTTACAATGTTTACAATGACTTCAGTAATTACTAAGGAGTTATCATGATCTTCACTTTAGAAAACCGATCCAAAAAATTAGTAATTCCTTTATAAGGATGTAGTAACATCTGGATAACTACTATCCAATACTTTACAAAACCCTCAAAAGCTGATTTCTTTCATTACTAAGGAGTTATCATGATCTTCACTTTAGAATACTGATCCAAATAATTAATAATTCCCTCTGAAGAATTTGGTAATACTTGAGGCATTACTAGTGGGTTACCATGACCTTTACTTTAGAATTAATTAAACATTCATATTAATTATGACCCTGTAAACAGTAGTTCTTAGTAGTTCTTAGGGAGGTATGAATAAAATAATAGTTACTGATTAGCTAATAGTGAACGACCACATTCGACTAGGCACTATTACTAATCCATTAATCAGAGTTTCTGGTTAGTTACTAGTAGTTACTAGAGTGCTAATATTGCGTTACTCATGTGTTCTTGTGTAGTTATTCATTAATGATGGAACAGTATTCTAAAGTGTAACCCATTATTGTTTATATTGTAAAACTAAAACTATTAAAACATCATTGTTTGAAATAAACCTTATCTGAAATAAAATATGAACATTTTATTTCAGCTAGTTGCTAAGGCAAAATTTCTCATTTTTGTTTAGCTTAAGTACTAAAATAACTAAAAGTAAAAGTTAAAACTTAATAGAAAACTATATAGACATAATAAAATTGACAAACAACAACAACAACAAAACTACTAAGACTTCAACTAAAATTCAAAAGAAAACTATTTTTTTGTTTGTTTAAATATAATTGAATAAACAAAAATAATAAAACTATCCCAAAAACAGCCATTTGTAAATTTTAATGTGTCTGGCTATTTTCAGCTGTACAAAACAACTCGTTTTGCTGCTTGACATTGCAAAACGGTGTGTCTTACCATATTATTTTAATGTTTCATTTTAATTATGAACACACTGGTTTGTAGTGTAAACAGTTTTACTGTTTACTGCACTTTGTTATTCTATTAATTCTATTCTATCGCTAGACTGGAAGTCTCACACATTCACAGAAAACGGCTTTGAAAAATAAGTTGGATGATAGTATATCAATGATATACCACTATAACACTGAAAAGAACAGCTTCTCAGTGGATTCAGATTGCATAAGTTAAAAAGGAAATTCCTTTGCAATGAACTAAATTTGTGAAAATACAGTGAACCCTATACCTACTGTATAGAGAGAGAGAGAAATCTAAAAGGGCCTGAGTTTATTTGGAGAGTTCACACAGAAGCCAGAATTCTTGCAAACCACCCAGAAAAGAATAATCATGTCGCCCAGAGGCTGATAGACGCTATAAGTGAGAACACAGAAAATGGAAACATCCACACTTTGATTTCTCAAGCGTATCATCTCAGCCATGTGGATGTTCCCTCCACTCACACACTCTCAACACAGTGCCTGACCTGACAGAAACAGCAAAGACCACTGAAGCTATATTGTGGCTCATTTACAACTACTTCTCTGAGCGACTAGTCAGCTATAAAATAAAACGAGCAGTCATGCAAGCCCTATAGTAGACTTACAGAGAGGATGTGAATGAGAGGCATTAGACATGTAGTCACATGTGACAGTCACAGACAGTCACACACAAAGAGCAGTATAGTTACAAGAACAGGAGGAGGAGAGAGAGGGAAGGATAGGAGCAGAAAGAGGGTGGGGGAGCGCAGGAGAGAGTGAGGGAGACAGTAAGAGCGAGAGAGTCAATCTTTCATAGCAGGCGCTTCAGATCACCACCGCTGTGATTTGTGTCTCTCAGTATGCTTCCCACCGCAGCAGCACGCAGAGTTAGCGTTAGCTCCCGCACAATGACTTCTCGACCTTCTCCTCTCTCCTCATCCTCTCCAATTTTCTTTCCCTCCAAAACAAACTTGTTTATTCAAGGCTGATGGCTCACAGGCTTCAGGTTTTTCCATAAACTGGCATCGGACATAAGGACCACCACCAAAGTCTCTCTGTAAGGTAGGAATAGCAGCAACAATTTTATAACTGGACTGTCATCATGCTTGTGTGCAGTACAGTCTGTTTAATGTATATTTTGTTTGTTTTTGTTTTATATGATACATTTTAAGTTATTGTTTTTTATATAGAATTTTTTAATTGTTTTCAAAAAAAAAAAAAAAAACGGGAAAGTAAACCTCTTTCATGAGTTTACGTATATTGTTTTGCATTGTTTTTGTTGTTGTTTTTTTGTAATCGGATAAAACAGTAATAGTTTATTAGTGATAGTTTATTAGATATTTTTGGAGATGAAAGTGAATGTTATGAACTTGGAATATGTTTTTTGTTCATTCACACACAGATTTCATAAGTTTAGAAACAGATCAGCTAAATTATGTAACACCAGTGTTTCCTTTTCCTGGAGGCGCATCAGCAGTTCACATTTTGGAGGTCTCTCTTATCTGACCTATCCATTTCAGCACTTCGAGTCTCTACTAATGAGCTGAATCAGGTGTGTTTGATTGGGAAGAGTTTAAGTGGGGTTGGGAAACCCTGTGTTACACTGTGTGCTGTCACATGCTTTGATGGTCCACCCATTCTAGTGATGAGAGAATGTAAAGTCTGGCTATAAATACCTCCACCAAGCCCCTCCACATGTCCTGTGAGCACAAAGAGTGTCTATACATGGCTGTTAGTGATATACTGAAGTCCGTGCAACTTTAAGCATTTGTGAAAGAAAAAGTAAATGCTTTTCTCCTTAATTACACTGATGTCAGATTTGCTTCTTCCAGAGATCATTAAATTCTGAGCTTGGCATTACAATAATAAAGCATTACCTGACTATATGTGGTCTTTTTAAGGTTTCAGCCTTTGTAATTTTCATTAAAAGTCACTTTTAAGGGGTTGATAATGTTTACATTTGTATTGAGTTTAGCCATTTGGTGCTAAAAATAAATAAATAAATAAATAAATAAATAAATAAATAAATAAATAAAAGTCTACAACGTAAGTACAGAGTAATATTAATGAAAAATATGTACTATAGGATTAGGGTCAGGATTTGGTTTAGGGTTAGTTGCTTGGGTTAGTTACTTTAAATGTAAGTCTAGAGGATTTGGTTACATTTTATTTCAATAGTCCACTTTAGACATTCTACCAACTATAAGTAATTTTGCAAGTACATATCAACTAGCAGTCATTAGAGTATTAGCTCCTTAATATTGCCGTCTGCTTAATGCATGTCAACCTTATTCTACTAACCCTAACCATAACCAAACAGTCTACTACTAAAGCAGACTCTCAAAATATAGTGTAACCAAATCCGGTAGACATACATTTATAGTACAGACCTGATTTAGAGATCAAAATACTACTGTTGCTCTTTTTCGCTGCATATGTATACTGTGCACTGTATTCAAAACATAGAACACCCAGAGGACTTATATATTTTAAAATGTAATGGTGTATCCCACAATGCAATATGCTCAATTTGATCTTCCATTTCCAGTGTGACACAAGCACACTGCTATCTGTTAGCAATAACAGATGTAATTTGTATCTCCTCTTTTCTTAACTGCCAAAATATAAATACAAGTTATTTAAAATATTTTAATATAATCATCATCATCATCATCATCATCATCTTATGTTTCCAAGATGAAAACAGGACGCCCCTCAAATGCAACCAGATGAGATTATGTCGCAACAAATGTAGGCGAATAAAGTTTGAAAATTGTGTTGAAATTTATTGCTACATAAATAAATGCTGTTTCACTTACATTAAAAAAAAAAAAAAAAAAAAAAAAAAACCTAGGAGGCGGTGTACAGTACATACTGCACAGTATTCAGTAATTTAGTATCCTCTTTTGAACACCGAACACATCATTTGTGAACTGGCCTGTGCTTTGATCAGTTGAAGGTAAAGCTGCAGAAGTAATGATCTCTGGAGATGTCTAACGGCTGTTGGTGGTGGGGTTTGCATTAACAAGGAAAGGGAATATAATATTTAGCATGCTCTGAATGTGTGCTGCTAGCTGACGTACGGATGAATCCGAGAGAGATGGACAGAGCGGGGTGCGAAATGAAATTTGTGTGTCAGATTTCACCCAAGGCGTTCGCTGGTCTGCGCAACCGTACCTGTCACTTTGCTTTGATGTCAGCTCTATACAGCAAGAACACAAGCCATTTCCATACTCTCTCTCTCTTTCTCACGCTCTTTCAGTTCTCTGTATCTGTCTGTATCTGCTTCTCTCCTCCCTCTTTCCCCCATTTCTTTTTCTGAATTTAATAAAGGGTAAAGTTTGTTATATCCTGAGAAAGGATCTGCTGTGGCACAATACATTCACTATCATGTACACTGTGGCCCCTGAACCACTGTGTTCAAACTGCACACACACACACACACACACACACACACACGCACACACACACGCACGCACACACAAACACACACATCCACAAACATGTGGGCTCAGAGGTATTTATATCTATGGATATCTATTATGGAGGATTAAATGCAGGCAGCTTGTGAGAATTTTGGGGTTATTTGTGTGTACAGGAATTTTAATAACCACATAGATGCACTGATGTAAATATGTTGGTTAGATCATCTGTAATACACAAGGTGTGTGTATTGTGGACTGATGACACATAAAACACACACTTGATGTTTCTCCCAGCTGTCAGCCAATGTCTTTGCCACTTTGGCATTTTGTGGACTGGGAGTTCATGTGATAACACGTATACAATATAAGAGCAGTGTTTAAATGCAGACATGCTTTATGAATGACTACTATGTCAACACAATATTGGTTGAGTTGTGAGATCATCAAATTAATTACTGCTTTGGAACATAAGTCTTGAAAAGTCTGCATTTTGCAGGACTTGATGTGTCTATCACACTTTTAGTGATTTCTATTACCCAACCCAACCCCGCTTCTGCCAAATACAAGACAAAACTATTATCTAAGTCCACAGAAAATCCTTTTTCCAAAGTCTGTGAAGCACCTGTCACTTTGCTTTTTGAATCAGTGTATTACATGCATGTGTGTTTTGGACATTGTTATCCAATTATCATTTTTAACAGAAGCTGTTTCATCCATCTCTGTTTATCTTTGTGCTTCATTAAGAATATATAAGAAAACAGAACAAAATTAAGAAAATAAACTTTTATTATATAATTACAGAACATAATGTGTGTGTGTGTATATATATATATATATATATATATATATATATATATATATATATATATATATATATATATATAGTGAAAGCTTTCTCTAGCACTGCTTTGCTATGCGAATGGGGCACTGATGGGATTTGGTTCATCACTGACTGATAAACACCCGGTGGGATTTGGTTGATCGCTGAAGGCATAGCTTAAAATAACAGCATGAGCTTTTCTCGTGCCACGCTTACCAACATCTGAAGTTAGTCCTGCGGTGAGGGTCCATCGCAATCCTTTAGATCTCACTTGTGTAGAAGGGCCAACGTTTGGAATGAGAGGCTGTGTAGTTTGTTTAGACCCGTGTCCTCTGAACTCCAGAGTGTGGCTGACACTTATCATCAGCTAAGCAACTAAAGCCTGAATTGCTAAGATCCAAAATAAACAGTACTAATTGCTTCAGCAGTTCAAATTATGTCCAATTATTCACTAAGAATAATTGCTTTTTGTGTTTGGGAAATGTACCCAATTTTGCCAGTTCCAGCTCTCACTGAACTCCATGTTATTTATTTTATTTAGCGTAGTGTTAAAATGAGTTTGTAAACACTTTGAAAATGCCAAAATTTCTGGACTGATTACTAATAAAATGTTATGATCTTCTCCTAAATCTCAGTTACAGATTAACATAATCTGACTGAAGCGATAACAGACAAATAGTTGTACTCTTCAAAATTTTATTAAAGACATCGAGTGATTATTGATAGGGCTGGCTGGAAAAGTAAGTAAACCTCTTTGTTACAATTTCTTCAAAATCTTGGTGTGAGTCATGCTTCGATCCCAAAGACAGCAAAAGACCTCCAGAAAACACTACAGACCGCAGAAGTCTTAGTCTTAGTTCACGTGTCCACTAGCAGAAAAACAGTTGTTGACTGGTGTTCATAAAAGGACAAGTAGAAAAAAAAAAAAAAAAAAAATGTAACAATCATGATGTTCCACAACAGTTATGGGAAAATGTTCTGTGGACATATGTGATACATTTGAAGTTTTTTTTTTTTTTTTTGGCAAAGATGCTCAGAGTTTTATTTAGAGGAAAAAGGGCACTGTACACCCACTCCAAAACCTAATTTCGGCTGTGAATCATGGTGGAGGAGCATAATGGTTTAATGCTGCTTTGCTGCTTCAGGGTCTGGACACTTTGCGATCACTGTAAAACCATAAGTTATGTGTATCAAGACATTATACAGGAGAATGTCAGGACAGCAGTTCATGACTTCAAGCTCAAAAGTCATACCAACTAAAGTATGGCTTAAAAAAAAAAAAAGAAGAAAATCAGTGTTTTTCTGAGTCCTGACCTTAAGACAATTCAAATGCTGTGGCATAACCTAAGGGGAGCTATCAACACAACCAAGAAATATTGATAAACTGAAACAGATTTGTGGGTAGGGATGGTCCAAAATATAACAAAATCTTCTAGGCAGCTACAGAAGATATTTGGCGGAGGTTTTGCTCCTAAAGGGTGATCTACAAGTGATCTACAATCAAGGTTTTACTTACATTATCAACCCTGCACTGTGAATCATTACTCCATCTATTTAATAAAAATGTGAAAGTGCCATTATTTTTATTTCAATCATGACAACACAATCAGACATCAGAACAGTTTAGCATGGAAGTGGATATGACAATGACAATGTATTTTGTCTTGGTGGAAAAAATCTGATTATGCTGCTGCTGTTGATTATTGTTGCTGCTGCTGCAGAGCAAGTACTGCCAATTTATCCACAGACTAGCTACTGTGAGCATGTAAGACATGCTGCTGCTGCACTAATAGCGTACATGAAATTACCTGTAGCAGAACTATACAGGTGGATCTGGGGGAGGTGGAAGGTTTCTGATAATAACAGAACCAAACTATTTAAATGTTAATATATACCGAGGTACGTACCGAACCGTCATATTTGTGTACCGTTACACCCCTAATATATATATATATATATATATATATATATATATATATATATATATATATATATATATATATATATTATGTCCGGTACGTACCTTGGTTTTAACGTCATGGTTCGGTATGATTTCGGTACAGCAGAAGGAAAAACTAATCTTTTTTTTTTCTTTTCTTTTTTTTTTTTTTTAATAAACAGTAGTTTACTGAAGAAGTTGCTTTTTCTTTAAATACATTCAGTTATAGTTTAAATTTTCTTAGTGATAAAAATCTACCTCAGCTTATGCTTAAAACTATAGGGAGCCCTTTTACAATATAAGGTTACAATTAGGCCTAACAACTTAACCCAAACTTAAATTTAATTACTTTTTATTTTTAAATAGATGATCAATACTCAACTTAAAAAAAAAAAAAAAAAAAAAAAAAAAAAAAACACTGCACATAATGCAATTTTTATATTAACTTATAAATAATAAAAAAATTCTAGGCTATTTGTTAAAATATATTCAATTACACACTGGCTGTCATAGCATGTTTTATAACAAATTAATTTAAACATACATTAAATAATTAAGACTAACAGGTTTAGTAAAATATAATGTATATGGTGTAATATTTCGCGAAATGCTCCTCTCTAGACTTAATTTCTCTAGTGAACTAATGAGCTGTGGACACTGATGACTTGCTAAGGTAAATTAAATGCTACGTGACATTTTATTTCCACACTGTTTTGTTGATGTCTTTCCGCGGTTGAAACAGTGAATGAGCAATTACATGAGGCGTGAGATGCTCAGTCATGTGTTTTTGCTTTAAAACTAGTAGTAAAGAAGAAGAATGATCGCGTTTACTCGCGCTCCGCTCTGCTCAAGTCTGCTGCGCGTTACGGCTCAGATGCGGGAACCGGAGCTGATCGCGGCCGCTCGAGTCAATGCTTGTGTTGGGTTTATACCAGCACGTTTCTGAACCGTCCCAGAAGTGGCTCTCCAAGGCATTTATACAGCGATCTGTCATGCCACATCAAATAAATGTCTGGAAAAAAAATAAATACTGTATTCTTTCGGTACTGAAAGACCCGTAACGGTTCGGTAAGAATACGTGTACTGTTACACCCCTAATATGTGTGTGTGTGTGTATATATATATATATATATATATATATATATACTTATTTATGAGGTGCCAAACAGGAAATATATATCAAGTCAAGTTAAATCACTATTACAGTTTTTTACAATTGTTTACACACTAAAATACAAATTTCCACACAATTTGCAAAATTCTACTCCAGTGAGCAAAACACCTCCACAGATTTGCACAACATTACACACAATGTCTGCTTCACCCTTTTTGCAAAACATTACACACAGTGATTTGTAAAACTCTACACACATTTTCACACCTTAGACACAGATAAGGATTGTGAGGTTACTTCCTTGTCATTACAAAGCCCCGGATTGCCAATGACCACACTAATGAACGAATTGGATAATCACATCCACCAGGTGTGGAAGCACACATGTGCTAATTTGAAAACGCAGCACTCAGGTGTGCTATAAAAGGCAGAGCAGGTGAGTTCACCTGTCTTCAACAAAAATGGAAGGAGCTAGAAGAAGAAGAAGAAGAAGAAGAAGAAGAAGAAGAAGAAGAAGAAGAAGAAGAAGAAGAGTGAGAATGAGAGGGGGAGCTCAAAGAGGAGATGAAGGAGGTAGAGGAAGAGGAGAAGGAGATAGAGGAAGAGGCCTAGGAAGAGGTAGAGAAGGACTTGATGAGTTGATAGAACCTGAACAAAGAAGTTTGACTCAAGTTTGACAAACAAATTTGACTCAAGAAATCCGTGCAACACTTATTGACCATGTTATCAACCATGGACTGACACTGATGGAAGCTGGACAAAGAGTTCAACCAAATCTCAGCAGAAATACTGTTGCGTCAGTAATTCGGACACTTCATCGAGAAAACAGGTAAGCTAACCACACAGTACATTGAAACTGAAGCTTGCTGTACTTATCATCAATATTGTTTACTGTGACATTTGACAGTAGGCTGCATGTGTGTTTTTTACATAGGATTGAGGGTCGAGGACGCCAAGGTGGAAGGGGCCCTATGTTCACTCGTGCACAAGAGGCCGCCATTGTGAACATGGTTTTGACCAATAATTGTATCAGGCTGCGAGAAATCCAAGCCAATATCATCAATAACGACCATATTTTCAATAACATCCAACGAGTCTCTCTGTCAACATTAGGTCGAATCCTCAAGAAAAATCAAATATACATGAAGCAACTGTATTGGGTACCATTTGACAGAAATTCAGAGAGAGTGAAACATCTGCGCAATGAGTATGTGGAGGTATGTATTGTTCATCTTACTATGGTGTGGTATTGTGCACTGCTCATAATGTTCTGGCACAAAAAAATACTGTGCAATAGATATTGTATAGCATCCTATTGTCTTTTACTATGTTTCAGAGAGTCTTGCAAATGGATGCTGCAGAAATTCAACATGAATTTATATATGTGGATGAGGCTGGATTTAACCTTGCGAAAACAAGAAGAGGGAGAAATGTAATTGGACACAGGGCAATCACCAATGTGCCAGGGCAGCGAGGGGGTAACATCACCCTTTGCGCTGCTATTACACAAAATGGGGTCCTCCACCACCATGCAAATCTGGGACCCTATAATGCAAATCTAATACTTGCATTTCTTCACAGATTGCACGAGATTGTCACAGCATTAAACCAAGTGGACCAGATGCAGTACATTGTCGTTTGGGACAATGTCTCATTCCATCGGGCTGCTCTGGTCCAGAATTGGTTCCATGAGCACCCTGAATTTGAAGTCTTATACCTTCCCCCATACTCCCCCTTCCTGAATCCAATAGAAGAGGGTTTTTTTTTTTTGTTTTTTTTTTTTTTTTTTTTCTTTTCAGCATGGCGGTGGAAGGTATACGACCTGCGGCCCTATGACCGTTTGCCCCTTATTCAGGCCATGGAGCAGGCTTGTGATCATATCGAAGCAGCTTCTGTGCAGGGGTGGATTCGTGCCTTGCCAATGAAGACAGTCTGTGATGTGAATGAAATCTTATGGCCTGATCCAGCCAGACGGAGAGATGATGAATAGTTGCAGTATTCTTGTTGCTTTTACGGTAGTTTTTCTTCAGAGTCAAAGTGTATGTACTTCATGCAGTAATCTTTATTTGTCTACAGATTTTGTTTCATTGATTTCATTGTTGGTTGATTACTGTAACTGATTATGGTAAGAAATACTGTAAGTATTGAAATAAATACTTGAAATATTCAGTCTGCAGCATCAGTGTTGTGCAATGTGTGTACATTCTCCCTATATCTCAAACTAATCACGAAGAATGTTGTGGGTCTGTCACTTTTTTTTTCTTTTTTTTTTTTTTTTTTTTTTAACGTGTTTTATCACAGCAGTGTGAAACTGGCTGCAATAGTGTCTAATCATTGAGGACCGTGTTGGTTAAATGAAAACTAATAGCATTTTCACAAATGTGTATGTTTTGACTGAAGTGTGTCATTTTTCAAACAATCTATGAATTATGCAAATTGAGTGTGGTGTTTGGATAATTGTGATTATATTTTGAAAAAAAGAACCCGGTTTTCAAAATTGCGTGTAAACAATTGGGAAAAAAAAACTCTATTTGTATAGCACTTTTAACAATGCAAATTGTCAAAGCAGCTTTACAGCAGCTTCATATAAAGCTGGGTGGCTTTACATCAGCTCTACAGTATTTAGATAGGGAAATAGTGTCATTCTCCTCTGGCCAGACAAAATCAGCAGTTTAAATCTAGGCTGCAGCAGAGTCAGATTGCGCAAAGGACTCATCTGGTTCCTGTGGTCTTGTCCTGATGGCCGTCTAGGAGACAGGGTCTTCACTGGGGATCAGTCTCTGGGGCTCATCTAGTTGTCCTGGTCTCTGCTGATGTTCAGGGCTGTAGAGGTCATCTCTAGGTGCTGCTCCACCATCTGATCTGGATACAGTCTGGATCTGGGTGGCTACGGTGACCTCGGAATAAGAAAGAAACAGACTAATATTAGCGTAGATGTCATTCTTCTAATGATGTAACAAGTACATCGGGTGTTATGGGAAGTGTTGCCAGTTCTGGTTGACCTAATTAATGCAGCCTAACAATCCTTTAACGGATTTGAATTATAGAAATGCGAAAGTGTATTATGTGTAAGCCAGGTTAAAGAGATGGGTCTTTAATCTAGATTTAAACTGACAGAGTGTGTCTGCCTCCCGAACAGTGTTAGGTAGATTGTTCCAGAGTTTGGGCGCTAAATAGGAAATTGATCTCCCGCCCGCAGTTGATTTTGATATTCTAGGTATTATCAAATGGCCAGAGTTTTGAGATCGCAGCAGACGTGAAGGACTATAATGTGATAAAAGCTCATTCAAATACTGAGGTGCCAAACCATTCAGCGCCTTATAGGTAAGTAGCAAGATCTTAATCTATCTGATGTTTAATAGGGAGCCAGTGCAGTGTTGACAGAACCGGACTAATGTGGTCATACTTCCTGGTTCTAGTAAGAAGTCTAGCTGCTGCATTTTGAACCAGCTGGAGTTTGTTTATTAAACGCGCAGAGCAACCACCCAATAAAGCATTACAATAATCTAGCCTCGAGGTTATGAACGCATGAATTAATGTTTCTGCATTTGACATTGAGAGCATAGGTCGTGATTTAGATATATTTTTAAGATGAAAAAATACAGTTTTACAAATGCTAGAAACATGTTTTTCGAAGGAAATATTGATATCAAAAAGTACGCTTAGGTTCCTAACTGATGACGAAGAATTTACAGAGCAGCCATCAAGCATTAGACAGTAATCTAGGTTATTACATGCAAAGGTTTTTGGTCCAATAACTAACACCTTTTTGGGAAGTCGTGGCCTAATGGTTAGGGAGTTGGGCTTGTAACCTGAAGGTTGCCGGTTCGATTCTCGCACCGGCAGGAATAGAAGGTGATTGTGGGATTGTGAATGAACAGCACTCTCTCTGCCTTTGATACCATGACTGAGGTGCCCTTGAGCAAGGCACCGAAACCCCAATTGCTCCCCGGGCGCTGGAGCAATGGCTGCCCACTGCTCCGGGTGTGTGTTCACGGTGTGTGTGTGTGTGCATTTGTTCACTATTCACTGCTGTGTGTGTGCACTTGGATGGGTTAAATGCAGAGCACCAATTTCGAGTATGGGTCACCATACTTGACAATACGTCACGACTTTCACTTTTCAGAATTTATTGCTAGTAAGAAATTGCTAGTCATCCAGTTTTTGATATCAACTATACATTCCGTTAGTTTTGCAAATTGCTTTTCTGTTTGTGATGAATGAATGAATGAATGAATGAATGAATGATGCATTTATATAGCGCTTTATTGTGTATTGTCGTACACCCAAAGCGCTTTACAATCATGTGGGGGGGTCCCTCCTCAACCATCACCAGTGTGCAGCATCCACCTGGATGATGATGCGACGGCAGCCACAGGACAACGGCGCCAGAGCGCTCACCACACACCAGCTACAGGTGGAGAGGAGAGAGAGCGATAGAGCCAATTCAGTGGATGGGGATTATTAGGAGGCCATGATTGACAAGGGCCAGTGGAGGGAATCAGGCCAGAACACCGGGGTTACACCCTTACTCTTTACGAGAAGTGCCACGGGATTTTTAATGACCACAGAGAGTCAGGACCTCGGTTTAACGTGTCATCCGAAAGACGGTGCTTTTTGACAGTATAGAGTCCCTGTCACTATACTGAGGCGTTAGGACCCACACAGACTGCAGGGTGAGCACCCCCTGCTGGCCTCACTAACACCTCTTCCAACAGCAACCTAGTTTTCCCAGAAAGTCTCCCATCCAGGTACTGATTGCTAATTTACTAGTTGTCACTTCTGAAATTACTTTTAGGATTGGTAAATCACTCTGTGGCTGCTATTTCATCTATTTTCTGTGAGACTGGACTTTATTTTGTGTGCATTTGAAGGCACAAATTTAGTAAGAAAAACCTTTTTATTCCTGGTATCAATTTAGCAAATTCATTTATCTTTAGTAAATCAGGTTTAAGAGACTTAAGCATATGCATAGACTGCAGATCTGAGGGGTTATGTACCACATTTGTAAAGAGTGTCTGTCAGCATACAGCTGTTCTGTGCTTGTGCCATGTTTCAAATGGGTCAGGTGAGTGGCTGATGTCACCTTTGTGACTTACATGATGTGCCATACCATATTACAAACATATACACATAATACACAGATGCAAGCACTGGCATGCTCTTTCTAACTAAGGTATCACTTTAGTTTAGGGACCGATTCTCTGTATTAACTAGTTGTTTGTTAGCATGCATATTATTGGCATATTGGCTGTTTATTAGTACTTATAAAGCACATATTAATGGATGACTGTATTTCAGATCCCTTAATCCACCCCATACCTAAAGTCAACAACTACCTTAACTGTTAATAAGCAGCAAATTAGCAGTTTATTGAGGGAAAACTCTTAGTTCACAGTGAATATGTGTTCCTCTAACTAAATCACAAAGATGCACTGGATACATTGTCAAGGGACAGTTACTGTCATGTGAATGTCACAGAATGCATTGGAAAGCAGTAAAGCTTATGCAAAGTATATTTCCACACAGAAATGTGTGGGGTATGGAGACACTTTCAACCACAATGAAATCCCTTTTGCATATTCATAAGTGGATTACAGGCAGAGAGAAGGTTATTTTGGGTGTGATAAAACTTCATTTTGAGCCACAAGTGGTACTAACACTATCTGTACATAATGCACAGAAGCAAAAGCAATAAAAAGACTCTGAGGAGCAACAGTCATGTATCAGCTGTGAAACAGCTCTAGCCCCAAGAGCACTTCATTTAATTCATAACACTCTGCTTTATTTTCCCTTGATTCACATTTCATGAATCATATTCTTGCTCTTGCTACACAACAGAAAGCTTATGTAATTCTCCATTAACCTTGATATGGTTAAAACTTGTTTAGCGGTCACAGAGCCCATTTAGAAAGTTTCTGTTTAACAGTCAGGTGTTTCTTCTATACCTTCTCTCGGCTGATAGCTTATCTTGATTTCAGTTTCGGTGGAACTCTGGTTTGAAGTCTGATCATTATTTATTTTTTTTTTAAACAGATGAGCTCATTATAAAGACAGAGCTCAGGTCTGGAGCTGAGCAGCTGTTTCCTGCTGAAGTTAATTAAGAGGAGATATCTCACTCCACTAATTAAACTTCACTGCAGCAGCTGATAAGCCCCTCCAAACAACCAAAAAACTAGGGAACCCCTGATGTCAGTGGTGGATTATTGCTCTGTCCTCAGGGTGTCTTCTGAATATGAATATGTGTGATGGCCCGACTGAAGATATGATCCATGCTGTGTGTGAGACGTGTATCTGTGAGACGAAAGAGAAAGAAAGAGAGAGATGTAACTTTGCTGATACATAATAAGAAGAGATAGAGTCAGGGGGAGGTAGTATGACAAAGAGCAAAAAATAAATAAAATAAAATAAAAAAAAAAATAAATAAAAAAAAAGAGAGATACGCTCTCATAAAATGTAGAACAAAACACAAGAACACATGAGAGTGACAAAACTGAAATATTAGTAAAATTTGGAAATGCTAATGTGAATTAGTGTCTATTATATGAGAAGAAAAAAATAAGACAATGTTTCAGACATAAAAATATACTGTACATTGCCTTGATCCAGTATAATATTAATTATATTTTAATTCATATTATATTTAATATGAAAATACATTAACTTTTAACCGTTTTACTCTAAAATTATTATTATTATTATTATTATTATTATTATTATTATTATTATTATTATTTATTTATTTATTTTTAATGATATTAATAAGAGAGTGCAAAACAAATCAAAATTACAAACCATGGATTTACCCAAATACACTTTGATAAACTTATTGATTATAATAATGATTTATATTTTAGAGCTGTTGGGAAGGATTTAACAGGAAATTGCATACTTATGTCATGTCATATCCATACTAAAGAAAAGTAGCATAGCTGAGTTCTTTTGTCAAGATAAAAAAAGTGACTATGGATCATTCAGTGACAAACCTCCTGAGAATCACTGTCTGTAAAACTTTTATATATATATATAGATTTATCTATCCGCTATATTAAGGTATCATGTATCCTCATACCACAAGAATCAAACTTCCTTTAGGTCTGTGTTTCACTCATTTAATTTTCCTCCCCACTGGAGCCGTATTTGCAGACACAATAATGCTGCTTACTGTATATTGTAGTATTCTACTTAAAAGATTTGATTAAACATGATGTGAAGGCCAGCATATACCTAATCAACAATCTTAACTAAATTATTGTCTAAATCCATTAACAAAAACAAGTGAACTGTCTTTAACGGTTCACCATTAAATGGTTGGATAGGAAAGTTGGAGCTTTTGACATGGATGAAATTCTCAGAAAGCCTTGTGAAGAGTGTCCTGAGGAAAACAGAGAATGACTCTGTGACTGGAACAGAGCACACATGAACAGTGGCAGTAAACAAGGTCACAGGTCAGTTCTTCAATAGTTTTATCGATTGAACAGGCAATCAGTTGTTCTAGGGCCGATTCCCAAGTGTGACCACTCAAACATTAAAGCACATGTTTGTATGCAGTTTGACTCCCCATTTGACCCAATCATCAAAGACATACAAAGTAACTAAGGAAAACACAGTAATCTCATGTTTCTCCTTTTGAGGTCTCAAACTGAGCTCAGATTTGCCAAAAATCAGAGATCTCAACAACACTACTTCTCATCTTTCTTCCAAAACTAAATGATCTGAGCTATTTGTCATACGCATTAACATAATAGCTGTATGTTTTTAATGTAGATAAGCAATTGTCTGAGACCAAGTTACCTCTATAAACACAAACGAGGATATCTACAAGATATGAGAGAGCAACAAATGCTCCTCTGACTGACAAATGGTGTCATCAGTAACATCTGCAGAAGTCTTGCTAGTCATACTTACTCAACTGTGGACTGAGACGTCATGTGACGTTCAGTCATCTCAATGAATTTCATTTTTTCATTTTCTAAAATGGTTTCGAGGCAAATGTGTCAAGCCATTTAAATGTCACACTTCAGGTCAAATTAAGGACATGGTGTATAAACTCAACATAAAGACACCAAACCTAAGTATTTCAGATACAGTGCAGTAGTTATTTACAACAACTTCAATTTATGATGAACAGTATACTGTTGAAATGCGTTCTTTACTATGGTCTGTTGTTTTTTTCTCCAGTTTTCTCATTAGGGATTAAAAGCTTGCTGCTTGCGTTCTCATTTCATTAAAACTATTATCACATAAATGTATTCAGGGTCCTTAAGTCTTACCTCTGTCAAAATGCCTCTTCTATAAGACTTTTCCCAGCTTATATTAGCAGACAGTCTTTTCAACCACAAAGCTAACAAGAGATCAGAGGTCCTCGCTGGGTAATTTATCATCCTGCGCTCATGAAGGCGGGAAGCAGATTGATTCTCTGTGTCTAGTAAAGCAGCCCTTAAATGCCACTCCAGCAGCCTCTTAGAAACACAAACAAGATCATTAATTAAAACGCATTCATTATTTTATAATTCAAACTGTTATGCTGATAATACAATTTGCAATAAAATATTTGTATAAAATATGAAGGTATGTTGCATTCACATCTTATGATGTTAACTCAGCTTATATTGTGTTGCATTTCAGGATGATGAACATACAGTGTTATATACAGTGCTTCTGCTTTGTAACAGAGCTTGATTTCTGGGTTCTGTTGAGTATTTCCTTTTATAATGAACATCAATTTTAAATTGGTATTTTGTGTGACATGAGAATTGCTACAAACTTGATCTTTATGAAGTCTAATTTACCTGAGGATGGAGATCACATTTATAGCCAAAATTGTAATTAATCTACACAGAGTAGAACCAAAGTATTTCAAAAATTGTTGAAACTGTCTGTATTCAGTCAGATTAATGGACTAGAACATGCTGTTTATGTGCCTGTCATTGCATGTGGAACTAAAATCCAGTCCAACAAACTATTTTTCTTCAAGCAATGGGTGATTAGTTTTAAGTAGCTTCATAAAAGCTTATATAGCAAAAAAATAAAAAATAAAATAAAAATAAAAAAGTGTTGATAAACAGGTTTATAGTGCATTTTCAGAGTGTTTTATTGCTAACTTCAGCACCAGATCACAGCTCAGTACTAACACCCACACTTCTGTAACACAAAAGCGTGCTGTAACCTCTTCATATGGGTTTGCTCCTCTAGCACAGGACAGGCAATGAGTTTGAACGCAGTCTTTACTCTGTGCATGATTCAGTAACAGAAAAATTAATGTTCACTATATTAAAAACATTTGTAATACTAAACTGACCAGCAGTTTTCAAGAGTGGCCACCATCAGTCAATCAACCAATAAATAAATGAAAAGAAACCAAACAAACAAATAAACAAACAATTAAATAAATAAATAAACAAACACTTTATGCTTTAGAGGCACTGCATATGTATTAATTGTGAACTCTAATTTGTGCTTCTAGATGCTAATGATGTTGTTAATATGTGTTGAAGTCAGTTAATTACTGAAATGGGGGTCAGTGCTGTTTGAACATTAGTCCACTTCCAACATTCATTAGTTGCCCTAACAAGACAGTTGAACACTGTTTTTATTTGCTAATGATTTCCTTGCAGTCAGCAGGAGTTTGGGAGTAATCTCCCCTCAGAGCAGCTTTAGCAGCATTTCAAACAGACACAAAGTGAAGAGCTCAAGAACCTGCTTTTGGCAGAGCTGACAAGAAAATCTCTCTCTGACCCCCTCTGTCTCTTTCATGCACACACACACACACACACACACACACACACACACACACACACACACACACACACACACAATGTCAAGAGAATTCTTCCTGTTAGTGCAGAAGCCAGCAAATCCAGATCAAGAGCTACACTAAATGTTTGATATACACTAGATGGGCCTTCTCAGGACCACTTATATATATATAAATATATTTATTTATTTATTTATTTTAATGAATAGATGGTAACACTTTAGTATAGGGACCAGTTCTTACTATTAACTAGTTGCTTATTAGCATGCCTATTATTAACATATCGGCTATTTATTAGTACTTATAAAGCACATATTCTTCATGACCATATTCTTCATCTCTAATCCTACCCAATACCTAAACTTAACAAATACCTTACTAAGCAGTAGGAGTTTATTGAGGCAAAAGTCATTGATTAGAATAGTCAGTTACAGTTATTTTTTTTTTCAACTGCTAACAAGCATTGTTCAATACTGAAACCACGTTTTCAAAACTGTTTACACATTCAGCAATACAGAAGTCTATGTGGACCAAACTGTGAATCATTTTTCATTGCTTTCAGACAAAATGCATGCAATGACCACATTTTTCCAAATCCACAAACACTTTTGTCATTCATACTCTAAAATCTGAAAAAAAAAAAAAAAAATACTATACATTTTCAGCACATTTTTCAAATGCTAACAAACTGCTTTCAAAATTGTTAAAAACACTTTCAAAACAGAATGATGGTAAATTCCATGCATTTCAGCAGTAATTATTTTGAAATATAGAAAATCTTGGCAGAAAATGGCATCATAGCTGATTGCAATTTCAGCTCAAAGCCTACTCAGGTGTCCTGCTTTAGTTTCATTACCATGTTTTAGTAAAAAGGGATACTTGGAACTAATTTTGTTCGGAAATATGGATCAAAGAAGACAGGTTGGTGGGGAAAGAAGAGTGGTAGAGAGAGCGAGAGTGTGTGGAAGACAAAGGAGAGGAAGACCAAGAGCGGTGATCTCTGATGAGATAAGAGCCACAATTATTGACCATGTTGTAAACCATGGGCTGTATTTGAGAGAGGCCGGTTTACAGTTTTTTACAATCGCTATGACAATTTTTTTCAATACTTCTAACAATTTTCCTAAACTCCTAACACACCAACACACCTACAACACACAACTAACAAAACAGTTCATTTCATGCTCAAAATCACACATTGCAAATTAAACTCCAACACTAATTTTCAAATTACAATAACACAATACACTACATCTGCTAAAACATTGCAAAACATGTCTCAAAATCAAATTATTATTCCAAAACACTAACACATGTTCTATTTCAACAGGGACATTTAGTCAATCATAGCGCAATATCATAAAAACACTAACATCAAATGGAATTACAGAAACTGCATTATTTTAGGTGTCAGGTCTGACATTAATAGACAGTAAATTGCGTTGATCATAGATTGTGTTTTACACTACAGTTTCTTTTGAAGCCTCTCTACAATTTTGTTTTGATGGGTTTAGTAAATGCATGAACAGTATTTTGTTTATGTATTTTGCTGCATAAATTCAATACAAAAATTGAATGACCCATCTCAGAGTAGCTTTATAGAATGAACGGTTTATGGGGGGCATTATTTATTTGCAACATGACATTAGAAAAACAAGAAAGAAAACAAGAATGTCAGAAAACAACAACAACAGCAACAACAACAAAAATGCAACATAGCTGTCATTTATTATGTGAAAATACAAAATATATGAACAGAAAAAGCAACAGAAAATTTAAAAAAAAATCATCTAATCTGCCCGATCTTCTGCGTTTGGCCACATGTTCTCATCCACATCACATCTGATATCTTCTCTGGCAAGGCATCTTGGGAAGAATCTTTTGGTATGCCTTATCCATCCCTGGCAGCGTTCAGCTGTGATGTCTTGGCATGCTGCATCCAGGAGTGAGGGACTAGCCTGTGGAAGATGGTCAAAAACCTTCCACCTACAGGCTGAGAAAAACTCCTCAGTGGGGTTGAGGAAACTGGAGTAAGGGGCTAGGAATATATATGGAGTATATTGGCAAGTGGTTTCCCACCTGTACCTTTTCTACCTCTGGCACCAGTGTACCTTATTAGTACAATACTATGTCTATATTTTTACATGTACCAACATTTTGAAATGGATTACAATACATTACTGAAATTATTTTGTTTTAGGATCCAAAGGTTGCCTCCAAGAGGAGGAGAGGCAGAATCTTTTCAGATGTGCAGGAAATTGCCATTGTTGGCATGATAATTGCCAACAATGCAAAAAAAACTGTGGGAAATTCGGGACAGAGTGCTGGCAGACAATATTACGTTTGCAAATGTGAATATGGTCAGCACAACGACAATTGCCAGAGTCCTAGAGAAGCATAAAATAAGGATGAAGCAATTGTACACTCTACCCTTTGAGAGAAACAGTGAACGTGTGAAAGAACTCCGGTATCAGTATGTCCAGGTAAGACGTCTGTTCAGTTACCAAACAGGGTACATACACAGTTATGCATAATGTAAATTACTGTAAAACTGTCTGTAATTTAGAGGGTAATGGAGATGGAAGCCAGACGAACTCCATATACGTTTATCTTTGTGGATGATGCTGGATTCAACCTGGCAAAAACATGCCGAAGGGGAAGAAATGTGATTGGATAGAGATCAACCGTGGATGTCCCAGGCCAGAGAGGAGCTAACATCACAATGTGTGCAGCGCTGTCCAATGATGGTTTGCTGTTACACAAACCACTCATTGGCCCCTCCATTACAGAGAGGCTCATTTCTTTTCTGGATGACCTACATAATCAACTTGTGCCAGCAGAGGAGAGAGGGGCATCAAACTCCCCTACCTTCATTGTTGTGTGGGATAACGTGGCATTCCACACTCTGCTGCAGTCACAGACTGGTTTGCTGCACATCCTAGGATGTCAGTATTATACCTGCCTCCATACTCCCCTTTCTTAAACGCCATAGAAGATTTTTTCTCTGCGTGGAGGTGGAAGGTTTATGACCACCATCCATATGACCAGATGGCTTTACTGGAGGCAATGAATGCTGAGTGTGGAGACATTTCTACATTTCTCCTGAAGACTGCCAGGGTTGGATTAGACATTCCAGAAGGTACTTCCCAAGATACATTGCCAGACAAGACATCAGATATGATGTTGATGAAAACTTGTGGCCAAATGCTAGAGAGAGGGAGGACTAGAACCCTCACAGTACTTTACATGTTGTTGTTGATGTATTGACACCCCCCCCCCCCCCCCCCCCCCTTCACTATTTTACTTTTCACAAATAAAGTACTATATATCTGATTCATTCTTACTGTACATTTTGTAAATGTTTTTGGTATATATAATAGAAATAGGATGGAAATGCTGCTTTTCTCATTCATTCTTTGTGCTGTAATACAGTAGGTAAAATGAAAAGATGTTATTCTTATCCTATGATGAAATAGTGATGTGACAAATCATTCAAACTTCAAAGATAAAAGTTCATCATTAATTTAATGCTCCCTGTTGTTAGTATTTTTTAGATCAGTGTGTTATGAATGAAATGTATGTTTTTTGAATGAGAATTGTTCTCAGTGTTATGATGAAACAAGCTTATTTTGAGACCTATATGAAGTGTTTTGTTGGTTTGAGTGAGTTTTGGAGATGAGATGAACCATTTGGCCAAGATTCTTGTTGGTAATGCAGACTGTATGAACAGTTTTGAAAATGTGGTTTCAGTATTGAACAACGCTTGTTAGCAACCGAAAAAAACTGTAATAGTGAGAATTGGACCTTAAAATAAAATGTGACCAAATAGATGTAAATGTTTAATTATATAGATGTAATTGAGCAATTTTCCTCTTTCTCTGGAACTCTTATTTGCATGGTTTAAACTTTAAGAGTTTGCATAGGAAACAATTATTAGTGCTTCCACTAGAACACATAGATTAAACCTATATACCAGTGCTCTGTGCAACAGCCTCTTTCTAAGAGTTATAGCAGCAACAACTCAGCTCAGGCATTTATTGAAAACTGGATGTCACAAATTGTGTGCCTGTGCATATTTGAAGTTACAAATGCACAACTCTAAAAGTATGATGCAACTTTTGATTCTTCATGAATTCTCTTTTTGCATTGAAACATACGTTTTAAATTGCAAAGATTCTATCAAGAAAGTTTTGATTCCAAATGATTCGTTTTCAGTTCTTCAGATGATTGGCTGGGATCACATAGACATATTCGTTTTATTCTAGAATACATGATATTACAGAAGTATAGCTGTTTACCAACAGCTTTTTTTCTGGTGATCTGGTGATTTATTCATGTGCTCTGATGTTGGCCTATGGCATTACAGCAGCAGCTTCACAGAACAAAGAGCAAAACAAACACTGGTCTGGCAGAGCACCAGCACTTTGCAAGCTGAGAAACAGCGCTCGACTCCACTGTAAGACAGTCATCTGCTGAGGTAGCGGCTGACAGGAATAGATAACTGGCATTTGCCCCAGAGTGCAACAATGCTCAGATCCTGCTTGGATGTCAAGTTTCATCATACATCAAACGTCTCTCCTCTACTGCCATTCATCTTTGACTGATCAGTGAGTGTCAGTCTGGTGTGCTGTTCCTTATATCTTCTTCCCAGAGTTGGCCTAGATGATCCTTATGGAAGTAGAGATGAATCAGGCTGTGTGTGAGGAAACTGTCCAGACTCGAGTATAGTATGATGGACATGAGGTCTGCACGCAGTTATCAGAGAATTAAACGGCATTAATTGGACTCAGGATTAGAGCGAGACATTTGAAATGTCTCTGAGGACTCTTTAATTTCACTGGCAGATCTTGTATGAAATGATGATAATGAGTAATGAGACTGAAGTGCTTGCAAGGAACATGAAAAGAAAATTGTCATAATTTGCTCACCTTCTTGATTTATTTTTATTATTATTATTATTATTTTATTTTTTCGGCTGCAGAACAGAAATGCAGAATGTGGATTTTTGGAAATTTTTTTGTAATTTATTCAGTCCACAACATCAGGTTACATTTGGCACCTCATCTCCCAAGATGGAATTTTTTAAAAAAAAATACCAATATGTTTTTTGTTTGTAAGTTTTTTTTTTGTCCTTGTTGTCCTTTTTCAAAAAACCCAAAATGGGATATCGTCATCATTTAATCCCCTCTTGTTGTTTTAAACACATACATACAGTATGACTCTTTCTTATGTGAAACACAAAAAGAATTAGCCAACTGTGACACAGAAGCATATTTTCATACAATGAAATGCAAACATAGGCTATAAGCTTTCAAAAGTGTGTTTCCATGCCACAATCAGCAGTGTGTGATTTGTTTTTGGGGTTAGTCAGGTGTGCATGCTAATGTTGTGTTTTCCTCTGTGCAAAACACTTTTACATTGTACAATGAGTGACTAAATAAATTTACAAGCAAGCATCCCTTGAGCTCTGAATTACATAAGTGAGAAAGATCAGGGTTCTAGAAATCTGAATGCAGTGTTTAAATACACACAAACAAAATTATTAATATTCTGGGTTATTGTAGTTGTTTACCTGTCAGTGCACTGGATTGTATTCCAAATGGATTACATAGCTGAGAATAAAGGGAGAGAAGCAAGTGAGAGAGGAAATTATAAAGAGAAATAATACAGAGAACCAGCTTGCTTAAATACCTCCTAGAAGCTCTAACCGCTGGTTAAAATGGTCTTGATCCCGTCATGATGGTTTGTGTTGAACTTGTGAAGCTGTGAGAATTGATTTTTGGCAGAAAGTGAAAAACTCTTCTATTGACTTAAGGTCATTTAATTTTAGACCCATTTTAATTCAAGAATAATGCTATAAATGTAAATATATTGTTTATCATTTACATTGAGGATGTCACCAGAAGATGTATTTGCATTTTGAAGGCTTGTTTCAAAAGAAAACAAAAAAGGCTCAAAGCAACTGCACACCACACTATATGCGTTCAGTGCTTGATGGGATGAATAGATGAATAATGGCATGATAAACAAGCTGCCGGTGCACAAGAATAAATCAGCAAATACCATGGAATTGCCCACTTCAAGCACTTAACAACAAGCACAGAATCATCCATTGATTTTAAATGAGGGAAATTACATCATACCAAGAGATTCTTAAATGTGGTTGTATGCAGAAAGAAAGACTGAATAAATAAAACAAACAAATAAACTAGGGTACTCTGTAGAAAAAAAAAGATGTAGAAACGATTTTTACTCAGAAATTACTAATAAATTAATCATTTAATTCAAAGCAACATTCAACTGCATGTCACACCACCTGTTTACTGTGGTTGATAGTGACTCACCCACTATTTTATGAAACAGTTTTTGACAAGGATGTATTTAATACAGAGGAAGTGTCTACAATTGTAGTCTTACAAAATACAAACAAATGTGTTTCTGCTATTTATATACACCCACTGACATACAGCTGCAACTTTGTGTTCATCCATCTTCCATTCCCACTTATGCTCTGTAGACTCATGGCTTATGTCTAAAGGTCAAAACAAGGTAGCACCCTTGAAAGGTGGCCAGTTCATTACAGAGCTGTAATTTTGTTTTATTAAAACAAAATTTTATATTAGGGCAGGGTTATATTAGGTCAGATTACAGCCGAAACCCTTCAAACTGACCAGCGAGTCATACTCCACATTCAGTTGCTGATCTGTGTTTTTATCCATTGACCTTCAAAATCCTGAGACTTACAGTGGCAGATACAGGGGATCAAGTTATTAAATTAATTATGTCACAAATTCATTTGAGTACTTGAATTGTTCAGCAATTCAGTACTCCCTAAAACAACTCTCCAATGAGAGTTAAACAACTAAAATTGCTGTTGATGTGTCTAAAATAATTTATAATCATAATGTTATTGTCATTTCAGGTTTGACTTGGAAATCACCAAGTACTCTAATTCTCATCTAATTCAAATGTGCAAAATTCAACTCCAGCACAATCTCATGCAGTTTGTAACTATTTTAGTTTTTGGTATTTTGTTGGCTCATTTATATGAATCTGTATGATCAGATTCAGATGTTTTCATTTAATCTTCTTTCACTCCAGTCATGGTTATATTTAGGGGTTAAAACTGCTCTTTTACATTTACTTTTCATTTTGCTTTAATAGTGGTCCCATTAATTGGTCTCCATATTGAGGAGAGGAGCAGGTTAATTACACATGCCATATTTTTTATTCATTTAATTTCCAAACTCTTTGGTGTGCAGCTAATGAGAGTATTGGCTTGTCAGATATTTCTATCAGTATTTCATGAGGTCATGTTCTCATATAGTCTATAAATGGGAGGTGGAAAGGGTAAACAGAGGTTGATTTGCTGTAATTGACTCGTATAGCTCACACTACTGTCCTTGACCTAAGTCTCCAGGGAAAATGGATTTGGGTGGAATGAGATTCATGCAGAGGAAATGGGAAGACAGATATTTATTTAGTGCTGTACTGCTGATTGGTGTGATTATATGAACATGCACCTTCTGTGCTCTTTCAGCTTAAAGCTAGCATGAACTGCTTAAGTACACATAGTCTAAAGAGCTCTGAGAGATTTACTTACTGCAGTACATTTAGCCTTAGTTCTTATTTACTCTCAAAGACAGAATTTTACTTTTGCTGCAAATGGGATGTTGAATGCTTATTGTCATTTTTATCTACTATAATATTGTCCAAATCACATCAGGACACTTTGGTCTTATCTACACTTTATGTGTTATCACTGATTGGATTTCTGACCATGAAGAGAGCGGGTGTAAATGCCAAGAAATATATTCAAGACAAATTTTACTACACTTCATGAGGTGGTTTGAGACACATTCCAGATGCAACTAGTCAAGTGTAAATGCATTTGGATGTTAAAGCCTCATATGTAAATTTTACTCCTTCCAAAACAGTAAAAAATAAAGGTGTGAGAGCATGTTACACCAGCTCCCAGTGCCATCATATCCTGAAACTCAATATACAGTTTTCTTCATTAAATGTGGGGAGCAATAAATAATTTTTTTTTTATCAGTTCTGATGCTGCTCTCTCTCCTTTTGCAGTCTTTGATCTTGAAATCAGCTAATAATAAAATGCAGAATATCTGTTGTGACGAGAAAAAAACATTTAATTTCCATATAGTGCATATTTGTTTTGTGGATACCTGTCTGGGATGCATTTCCCAAGTATGGATGCAATTTTCATTGTTCATTTTTTTTTTTTGGTTTTTTTTTTTTTTGGAAATGTAGTTTAAACAAACATTCACAAACAGCATTGCAAAATCACATGGTTGAAACGGTACCACTTTAGTATAGGGACCAATTATCACTAATTGCTCATTAGCAGGCCTACACTCTCAAAAAAATAAAGGTGCTTTAAAAGGTTATTCACAGCGATGCCATATAAGAACCATTTTTGGTTCCACAAAGAACCATTCAGTCAAAGGTTCTTTAAAGAATCATCTCTTTCTTACCTTTTTATAATCTGAAGAACCTTCTTTCGCCACAAAGAACCTTTTGTGAAACAGAAGGTTCTTCAGATTTTAAAGGTTCTTTATGGAACCATTTAGACAAAAAAGGTTCTTCTATGGCATCATGAAGCACCTTTATTTTTTAAGAGTGTATTATTAAAATATTGGCTGTTTATTAGTACTTATAAAGCACATATTCTACATGACCATATTCTACATCCCTAATCCTACCCAATACCTAAACTTAACAACTACCTTACTAACTATTAATAAGCATCAAATTAGGAGTTTATTGAGGCAAAAGTCATAGTAAATTGTTTGTTAATAGCGAGAATTAGACCTTAAAATTAAGTGAGACCATTGGAACTATAGTTTTCGACCTGTGATTAGAAGTCAAGTCAAGTCAAGTCACCTTTATTTATATAGCGCTTTTAACAATACAGATTGTGTCAAAGCACTTAACAGTATCAAATTGGAGGATAGAGTGTCAGTAATGTATAATAATAAGATTAAACACTCAATTTTCAGTTAAAGGCATTTCATTATTGAATTCAGAGATGTCATTGTCTAGCTCAGTTTAGTTTAAATAGTATATATGAAATCAAATTGACGATAATCGTTAGAAATTAAGTGTCCCCAACTGAGCAAGCCGGAGGCGACAGCGGCAAGGAACCAAAACTCCCTCTGTGACAGAATGGAGAAAAAAAAAAAAAAAAAAGAAGCACTTAACTCATGCTCTTGGGCACAATAATCAAGCTAACACGCAGTAAGTGTATTTACTTGTCTCATTAGTGTTTAGCATAGTTGCCGTTGCTAGGAAATGCTTGTTTTGTTTACTGAGTGGAGACGTGCTGAAATCGTGTTTGGTCTCGTACTGTATCGCGTACCTTGATTGTCCATTTATTGTGATTAACAGGAAAGTATGTCCAGCTGAATTCAATTAGTGATTTGTTAGACGGGTATAAAAAAGGTTATTATACCGCGGCAGGCCTCGTGGGAAGACTAAAGAGTGTAAAGATCATTGACTCTATCGTGTGACTCCACCGGACAGGGACACCGGCAAGGGATAAGTTTCGCCTTTTATTTATCCTCTTTCCTATTACTGTTTCATTTCTGTTTTAGTTTTTATAACCATTTCTTACTTGTATGTTTGGCTCAGTGTTATTTTTTAGGATTTCTGTTAAACTGATGTAGTTTGATTTGTATATGTTATCTATTTTAATTTTAGTTACAGTTGTAGTAATGTTTGTCATTTTATTAGTTTTTTTTTTATTATGTCTGTATATGTTATTTATTAATTTTTAGTTTTATTTAATTTGAGTTATTTTAGTACTTCAACAAACTAAATGGAAATTAAATAATATTGAATTTATGGATATGTACATACGTAGTTGTTTTTGGTGTTTTGTTTTGTTTCATTTTGGCTTAGTGTTATGTTAGAATCTATTATACTCTTATACCTTTTGTTCTCTTAATATTTTGAATTGTTTGTAGCTTTATTTTGTTTTCATTTAAATGTTAAGTTTAGAAATTTTGTTGTATGCATTTGTCATTTTTATTTAATTTATTTTTTTAATGTGTGTGTATATATAGTATTTATAAAGTTTTAGCTTTTAGTTTTGGATCAATTTTAGTTGTTTTAATACTACAATTGATTGTTTCTGTTGTCTTCATTTGTAAGTCGCTTTGGATAAAAAGCGTCTGCTAAATGACTAAATGTAAATGTAAATGCAGTACATTTTATATTGTTTATTCCATTTGAACATGTATATGTTTCACTTAGGGGTGTAATGGTACACAACACACATCTCAAATGCATTAAACGACACACACATCTGATCTCATGTTTAAGACAACTTGGATTGTGCACTTATCCACCCATTGTCCTTCATTATTTTTCAGATACAACATCAAAGTACACTGATATAATCAATATTGTCCCTTAATAGGGGGAAACTCAGCATTTGAAACTGCATTCTGAACACAGTATTCCATGTACCGAACCGAAAGACCAAAACTTTCCGGTACAAATCTGTGTACTGTTACACCCCAGTTTCAATTTATATATTTTAGCATGTCATCAGTCAGCACCATTTGCATAAGAGAACCCAGAGTATGACATAACAGGGATCCTGCAATGAATCAAATATAAAATTAAGCAAAATGACAAGGAACAAAAATAGCAATATGTGACCCTGGACCACAAAACCAGTCTTAAGTGTCAATTTTTCGAAATTGAGATTTATATATTATCTGAAAGTTGAATAAATAAGCTTTCCATTGATGTATGGTTTGTTAGGTTAGGACAATATTTGGCCGAGATACAACTATTTGAAAATCTGGAATCTGAGGGTACAAAAAAATCAAAATATTGAGAAAATCGCCTTTAAAGTTGTCCAAATGAATTCTTAGCAATGCATATTACTAATCAAAAATGACGTTTTGATATATTTACAGTAGGAAATTTACAAAATATCTTCATTGAATATGATCTTTACTTAATATAGTAATGATTTTTGGCATAAAATAAAAATCTATAATTTTGACCCATACAGTGTATTGTTGGCTGTTGCTACAAATATACCCCAGCGACTTAAGACTGGTTTTGTGGTCCAGGGTCACATATAGCCATCAGGTGCCGTGCTCATTATAGCAGCATCTCAGAGATTTTGGTCACACTTTCAATTCTCGCTATTAACAAACCATTAACTACGACTTTTGTCTCAATAACCTCCTAATTTGCTACTTATTAATAATTAGTAAGGTAGTTGTTAAGTTTAGGTATTGGGTAGGATTAGGGATGTAGAATATGGTTGTGCAGAATATGTGCTTTATAAACAGGGCCGGATTATCCATAGACGGGATTGGGCGTGTGCCCTGGAGCACCAGCAAATAGGGGGGCACCAAGTGATTAAGATAATGACTAGACCTTTAAAATATTTTTCATGTTTTGTATATATATATTATTTTGCTGGAAGAGATGCAGAGGCATAAAAATGAACAGTTAATGATACAATATAGAGAGAATATAAAATACATGCATGCATATAAAGAATTGTGAATCGCGAACAAATAGGCTATTTGTGTTTGCGCTGAGGGGAGCTTCAAAGATTTCTACTTGCCAGCATTGAGTAATGAATCGCAGACATGTTGATTCCTTGAATGCAATGTTAATCAGAATCCACTCACTGCTCAAAATACTGGAGTTTTGTTCATTTCTGAGTTATGCAAGCTCATAAATCCTCTCCTTATAATATAGATTATTAAGGGAGTTTGCAAATGTGATATTAAATTAATACAAAAGTTCAATAAACAATAAGTTAATATTAAGTGATGTACATTGTATGACTTTAACAATATTTTTGCTCTTTTTATCTGATTTTGCTCTATATCGTCAACGAAAATCGTTTCAGACAGTCACATCTGAGCCTCTGCGCATCTCCATTCAAGCGCCGTGTTTCGTTTATGAATGAACCTGCGTTTTTAAATGAATCTAGTGAGTCAATGATTAAATTACCCATTCATTAAGACAGTCACTTACTTCGTTCCTGAATGAATCAGCCGTTCAAACGAATCAATTGAATGAATGATTTTGTGATAAAATCAGTGACTTGCCGCCACCTGTTGGCAGTTTTATTTTTATTTTGAAAGTGTAGTTTAATTTATTTAAATCATTTCAATCAAACAATAATTCTATATTCACAATTTTATATTTAAAACATTAATCTCACAACATTGTTATGAATTTAAAACATCCATGCCACCTCTGAGCCTCTGTAAATGTCTGTAAATTTACCTACATGCCACTTTTGTGTTCTTATGTGCCACCTTTGTAGTGTAAACAAATTTTGTTAATAATGATTTCTTTTGACTGGTAACTTATTCTTCTTATTCTACCTCTTCTTATTTATTTGTTTTTTTAAATTAGAAATGTTGGAAAAGCTTATAAATATAGATTTTTGAATTTGACAATGACATACTTTTAATAAAATTAGGGGAAAAAATGCCATTATAAAAATACAAAAAATGCCTCAGTAAATCACTTTAAGGAGTTAAATATCACCTTGTAATGGGAAGGCTAATTTTTGTTATTGATCAGATGGTGCTCCTTAATTTTTGACAGTGCTCCTAAACTTTTTAGATTGGGGGGGCTTCAAATGTGGTCACCCTAGGGCACTACACTGTGTTAATCCGGGCCTGTTTGTAAGTACTAATAAACAGCCAATATATTAATAACAGGCATGCTGATAAGCAACTAGTTAATAGTGAGAATTGGTCCCAATACTAAAGTGTTACTGAGATTTTAAATCACTTAATTAACAGTAGTTATTACTCCACCACATGCCTGTGACATCGTTATTGACAGTCCTATGTTATTAAACCAATGTGATTGTTTCACAGTAACAACCATGTTACTACAGTTTCGGAAAACAGTCATGACTAGCTGGTTTAGTTTCTCCAATAATGCATTATTCTATTAACAATCAACAAGTTACATTGTTTACAGGAAACGCGGCTCAGATCAGTAAATATTCATTAAGTGCCAAGTGCTAGCATTTTCTTGATAAATGAAATGTGATCACATGCTTTTCAGATGGTGATGTGAGTGATCCGATTTGGTGTTTGCTGACACTGAGGGATAATCGTGTTTCTGCCTACCTCTAAATATGGTTTTAATGGACTTCAGTGATTCTGCATACTCTATGTAAAGAGCCGACTGAAATGCCTAGATTATAGTGGTAGAGTGATGTACAGTATGCCATCGCAGTGGTCCTCTTCATTCACCACAACCTTGCATTCATCTGGGATTTTTGGGGTGTGTGTTTGTGTCATTACCTGATTTGCATAATCCCTTAAGTGAATAGGATGCCAACACAACGCAGTCAGCATGTGGAAATAAACAGTGTTATCAGTGGCTGTGAGTCACTCTCAGTGAATTCCCCCTTGTGTTTTGGAGATGGGCTACGATCAGGTTTTGACCGTAAATAATCTATCAGTATGAGGACTCTTTTTAAATTGTTTTCTCAAAGCAGCTGGTGAAAGGCTTCAGTGAGAGAAAGCTGTATAAACAAAGATATATATTATAAATTATATCTATATATTAATAAAAATATATAATAATCTATATGATATATTAATATGAATATAGCAGCTTGAAAGGATAGGGGATCTTCATTTCTGTACGTTCCTTTGGAGGATGTATTACTGATGCTATGAGAAGAGGACAGTCTCTCCATATGCACCCTCAGGGACTGAAGATAATCACTTATGTCCTGTTTACATAATCAGCCTTATTGTTGTAGCTTAAGTCCCTTGTTTCATTGACTTGAATTAAATCTCCTGAATTTCCTTTCTTTATTTATTATTTACAGCAGCTTTTATCTATCTTCATCTAACCGCATCTACCCTTACATATTTCTTTCATCCTCTCTCTTGCATCATTTTCTCTTACTCTGTGAAAGAGACTCTTTTGACTTTGTAACTCATGTAGTTCAAACATTTGAGACAGCATTGACACTTATATAAACAATTAATTCTTAACAATCAAATGTATATGAACAATGAATTAAATCTCCTAAATTACAAAAGATCAATATTTGTGCAATCCATGTTTGGTCACAATTTATTTTGAGAACCAATTCTCACTATGAACTAACTATTAACTACAGCCTTTGCTTTAATAATCTCCCAATTTGCTTCTTATTAATAGTAAGTAAGGTAGTTGTTGTAGTAGTTATGTTTATGAGGTGGATTAAGGGATCTAGAATATGGTCATGCAGAATAGGGCATTAATATGTGCTGTATAAGTGTTAATAAACAGCTAATATTCTAGTAATATGCATGTTAATAAGCAGCTAGTTACTAGTGAGAATTGCTCAATAAAGCAAAGTGTTACCAAATCTTTCTTTGTTTTTTTTGCAGTGGAAATAATACATTACAATAATGTCTCATTAGTTAATGATAGTTAATGCAGTATCAGCTAATATTAACTTGAATGAGCAAACATTTGTTGCAGCATTTATTAATATTTGTTGACGTTAGTTAATAAAAATACAACTATTAACTATTAAATACAATTTTTGATTTCAGTTAAAATTAACATTAAGATTAAATGTTAACAAATGGATCATTATTGTGTTATACCAAAAATACAATTTTCTTCGTATAGTCTTGGTGTATGTGTCAGGATTGTCTTGTGTGTCTTGTCTTTCCCTTCCTCTTGTATGCCCATATTTGGTTAGTTTCCTGTTCCTGTGTTTATTAGTTAATCATTGTCCAGCTGTGTATGTTTAATTATCTAGTTATGTTGTGTATTTATAGTGTGTTCTGCCCTGTGTTTCCTGTCGAGTAGTGAACGTCATCTCTGTTTGTCGCGTGAGTGTTTCCTGCCTGTTATTTGTACCCTTTAGTTTGATTTCATTAAAGACTCTTGTTTTTGGAATTACTCCTCATCTTCCCGTTCCTGGTATCCATATCCCGTGTAATCCGTGACAGTATGTTTATATGTTGGCAGTAACACATAGAAAGTGTTGCAAACTTGTGCTGAGCCTGAGAATGGGAATATTTCTGTATTTTGAAGTTAACGTCTAATTTTTCTGAGTTGTTCCTAAGTAGACAAAGAGAAAAAGAGAAATGTGGAGAATTTTAAAAAGGGATTTTGAAAATATGGAAACAAAGTCTTTGAAAGCTCTTTAGCATAAACTGTGTGCTGGGCTGCAAGCTGAGAAAAATTGTGCTTACACACTAATGTAATTTTATGTAATTCACAACCAACCTAATCAGAGGAAAACATGTCAAAACACATGGGTGCATTTCACTCATTTACATTCACTCATTTAGCAGATGCTTTTATCCAAAGGCATTTGCAGCCAAAACAATTTATTCTAAGACATAATGTAAAAAGTGCAATTTGAAGTTCTAAAACTGACTAGAGTACAAGCTTCTACAGAGATATGACAGAATAACAATGAAACAGTAACTGGGTCTAGACAGTAAGGGGTGCATAAAGTACCCGTAATTGTGTTTTAGATGTTTCTTGAAGATTGTGTGACTAGCAAGGGTCAGCGAATATGAAGACTCTGGAAAGGAACGTGAATGGATCAAACTGCCAGTTCTCTTTCGATTTTTCCACTCGTACTGCATCTGTAAGACGCTTGTATGGGAAAAACTCTTTTTTCCTCTTCAACTGAAGCCTTTTCAAACACGCAGTGAAACTGCACATCCATTGGTTCGTGCAGTGCTATAAAATCGAACCAATGGCTCAGCGGCGGCGCTGATTCACGTTGAAATGCCTCAGCAGCTGGATTGGACCTCTTGCAGCGCGCAGCTCGCAGTTCCGGTCTATCCCCTGCCGCGATCCGGCGATTATCTAAAAGAGCCTCACAAAAGAGCAAATACTAAAAGAGCCTTCCCTGCACGCTGATGACGGTCACGCTGAGTGTGTCATGCTTGGGGAAATCCCACGCTGACGCTGCGCTCAGCGGGGCTGACTGCTTTCATTGCGAGAGTTTCAGTCTCTCCTCTCTGCACTTGTGGTTAGCTTTCTTTTCAGAAAGCGACTCCGCCCCTCGCGCCCTCCCGTCCTCTTCCTCTCAGGGAGCTGCAAGGAAGAAACAGCGGGGCAGAGGATTTGAGCGGCCGGAGGCGAGCGAGCTCACGTCGGCTCATTGCCTGCGTGCCTCGCCGTCACCGCAGAGAGAGGATTTGCTGGTCCTCTTCACTCAACCTGATCAGCGTCCCTCTGCGGCTGCGAGCGACATGATCTCGTTCGGTGGGAGTGACGACGATATTGATGACAGCCTTTCTCTGCCGGCTTCGAACGCGGAGGAGTTATCGGGCTCAGTTTCTGACCTCGCCCTCTTACTGCCATCCTCATCATGCAGCGCCAGACCCAGGATGGACGAGGAGCTCGTCCGTGTGAAGACGAAGGCTGTCAGTGAGCTCAGGCTCGAGTGGTCTCCGCCTGAGGAGCCGTCTCGTAGCAAGCTGGACGAGTAGTTTCTCCTGGGACGCCAGCAAGCCCCCCGCCAACGCTCGTCCCCCTTCTTTCCCGAAATCCACGACGAGCTCACTAAATCTACTTGTCTTGCATCTGACCTTCTGCTTCCTCCGCCCTTACTTCTGTCGACGGCGCTGAAGAGAAAGGATACGAGCACCTGCCCCCTCTGGATGAATCCGTGGCCACGTATCTCTGCCCGCCCACAGCTATCGGATGGAAGGTGAGGGCGAACCATCCATCCAAGCCGTGCAGAGCCACGTCTGCACTCGCTAGACGCGCCTACTCGGCGGCTGGACAAGTGGCTTCGGCGCTGCACTCTATGGCTGTGCTCCTGGTCTTCCAGGCCAAGATGCTCACCAGCGAGGGGGCCGGTCTCGATGCGGCTTCACTCAGGGACCTGAGGAGCACGACGGACCTGGCCCTCCGCCATCAAAGCCACCGCCCAGGCCATTGGGCGGTCGATGTCCAGCCTGGTAGTGTTGGAACGCCATCTTGGGCTCACGATGACGGAGATGAAAAAGGCGGATAAGTTTCCCTTCCTCGACGCTCCGGTCTCATCGAACAGCCTGTTCGGGCCAGCTGTGGAGGGCTTTGCAGAATGGTTTACAGAGGCTCAGAAGTCGTCTCAAGCGATGCGACAATTCCTCCCGAAACGCTCCAGTTCTTCTGCTGCATCTAGTCATCCCAAACTGGCGCCGACTCAGCAGCCTGCCAAGCCAATGCCTCCCGAAATTCCTCCCGAAACACTCCAGTTCTTCTGCTGCATCTAGTCATCCCAAACTGGCGCCGACTCAGCAGCCTGCCAAGCCAATGCCGGCCACTCCCGAACCCCGACCTCCTAAGAATCGGCAGGATAGAGGGCGTTCCCGCTTGGCAAGATGCTACCCCTTCCCGAAGCGACAAGGACCCCGGCCCAAGATCGCCTTGGATCCAGTGCCTCAGAAGTCCTCCTGATCATCCAGGCAGAAAGAGGAGGGGCCCGATTCTCGCTACCACTGGACCACCCCGCAATCTGCCTCTAATGCAGTGGTGGACGAAGTACATAAATCAAGTACTTGAGTAAAAGTAAAGATACGTATTATAAAATATTACTCCAGTAAAAGTAAAAGTACTGCTTTTTCAATTTTACTCGAGTGAAAGTACAAAAGTACTCGATTTTTTTTTATACTTAAGTAAAAAAGTACTGATATAAAGATTTATTTTGCAATTTTATATAGACTACTTGATTTAATTTTTATTAGCACATTTTTTCATATTCCTACTGCTCAAAATACCTGGGATTAGGAAAATATAATTATATTTTCATAATGATTTTATTTTTTCTTCACAAACCTTGTCTGTGGTGTAAAAACACCCCTGGCCAAATGCCCCCAGAAGGCATCACTTCCCACTTTGATAATTACTGTAGTTACCATGTTCTGAACATCACATCCTTGCTTTTTCCCTCAGATGTAATCTATCTAGGTGGTTGAATAAAAATATTTGGACTTTATATCTAAAAATTTCCTCAACTTAGCACCAGCAAGCTTGTTAGCTGGACAGTTAGCATCAGCTAACAATATTTACTTATTTTCAGTATGGTTATGATTATGAATAAACATTCATATCTGTCTACTCGGCTAGTTGATCTAAACAATATAACAATGTATACTGTTGATAAACAATATAAAAACAGACGTCACATAGGGCTAAATGCGTAGCATTTTAATAAAACTGCTAACGTTACAGCAGCGGGGAATATGAACGTACATGAGTTATTTTATTTAATCTGTGTTATTTTAATGTTTCGTTTTTTGACCTAAAACATAGAGACACTGACATTGATCTGTCTGCATTCAAGCATTTCAGTGGGATTAAATAGATGACCCTTTACAGCAGATTTAGTTCACAAACAACTGACAGTTTCGACCTAAATATGATTGGTACAATAATTAATCCTAAAATTCGACATTAGTAACTTACTTTTCACAGCATCAGTCGTGCGCGCGCGCTCACAAGATCTCCCGGTTCTTACTTGTGAGTTCAGTTGACTGGAGACTCGAGCTAAACGGATCATTTGAATCAGTGAGTTGTCGACTCGAGAACAGCTGCAATCGGATCATTCCAATTCGTGAATCAATCATTTCTTGCGATTTGCGAACCGATTTAACAGGTTAATTGAAAAGAATCAGTTTGTTCATGAATCAGACACCGCGTCTCGGAGCACGTTATATATTATAAGGAGTAATGGTATGTTTTATGAAATGTAGTGAAGTAAAAAGTACGATTTTATGCTATGGAATGTAGTGAAGTAAAAGTTACTCAAAATAAAACTACTCCAGTAAAGTACAAATACCTGAAAAATGTACTTAAGTACAGTAACGAAGTAAAGCTACTTCATTACTGACCACCACTGCTCTAATGTGCCTCTTGTCACCCCGCTCAGCGCCGAGTGCAGAGGGATATGTGTTATCGGTTCCCCATGGGCCCGCTCTAGCGCCCGTGCGTCCGACTGCTGTGATAGCGGACAAAATAAAACATACAGTTTCAAAAAGAGAGCAAATATCCTCTTCTGCCTACCATAAGTGTCCTGCCCTTATGCAGCCAGTCTTTAGAGTCGATTCAACCTCTTGCCACGCGGACCGAGGCCTGGCAGGCCATCCACGGTGTGTCAGAGTGGGTAATGGCTACGATAAGACGAGGTTATTCAATCCAATTCACTTCCGCGGTGTGGTCGCCACCACAGTGCGCAGCGAGGACGCTCAAGTCCTGTGCACAGAGATGATGAATCTGCTGGTAAAGGGAGCCATAGAAGTTGTTCCTCCAGCCCAGAGTGAGTTAGGCTTCTACAGCCGCTACTTCCTCGTCCCTCAAAAAGAAGGTGGCCTGCAACCTATTCTAGATCTCAGACTCCTGAATCACGCCCTGGTAAAAAGGTCGTTCAGGATGATCACATTGAAACAGATCCTCTCGCAAATATGCCCAGGGGACTGGTTCATGTCACTGGTTCTGAAAGATGCATACTTTCACATCCAGGTAGCCCCCTGTCACAGATGATTCTTGAGATTCTCATTCGAAGGGGTGGCATATCAATACAAGATCCTCCCGTTTGGGCTGTCCCTGGCTCCCCGCACTTTTACGCCTCTGTGACAGATGGGAGTCCTCATTCTCAACTACCTCGACGACTGGCTCATTCTGGCCCAGTCAGAGGCAGTTTCAACAAGACCCTCCTCCTCAGCCACTTAAAATGCCTGGGGCTCAGGGTCAACTTTGCCAAGAGCAGACTGTCACCCAGCCAACGAGTGTCATTCCTGGGGACAGTTATCTACTCAGTACAGATGACAGCAACTGTCTCAGCGGAACGAGCCATGACTATTCAACACCATGCGGCCTCCTTCGAGGAAGGGACCGTCCACCCACTCAAGGCCTTCCAGAAAATGCTGGGCCTTATGGCAGCAGCTTCACCAGTACTTCAGTTGGGCCTGCTTCACATGCGGCCCATCCAGTTCTGGCTGAAGCAGAGGGTTCCATCTGCGGCTTGGCATCGCATAATGGTGACTCGGGCCTGTGTATCAGCCCTGACCCATTGGAGGGACCCCCTCTGGCTGAAGCAGGGTGTGATCTTAGACACGGCGCACAGAAGGAAGGTTGTCACGACAGACGCTTCCAACAAGGGTTGGGGAGCGCTGTGCGAGGACACACCGACCTTCGGTCTTTGGTCCGAGGAGGAGTCAGGTCTGCACATCAACTGCCTAGAGATGCTAGCAGTGTGACTTGCCTGTTAATTCTTCCTGCCGGACATAAGGGGACACCATGTGCTAATACACTCATTCCCTCCAATCGCTCTGCTACCGCAGGCACTCAGACGAGTCAGGGAGCAACGGCACAGACTTCTTCTAATAGCCCCCCTCTGGAGGAACCAGCCGTGGGTGTCAGAGTTATTCCAGCTGCTCGAAGTAGCTCCGTGGCCCATTCTCTTGAGACGGGACCTCCTCTCTCAAGCGAATGGCACGCTGTGGCATCCACGGCCCGAGTTATGGGCCCTGCATGTGTGGCCGATCAACAGGAGCCTTTCGACCTCCCAGAGCATGTCTTAAACACTATGGCAGAAGCTAGAGCCCCGTCTACCAGACGCCTCTATGCTCTGAAATGTTCTATTTTCTCGGCTTGGTGCCAAGACCGCGACTTAGATCCGGTTACCTCTGATGTGTCAGTGGTTCTTTCGTTCCTGCAGGAGATGCTGGATAAACAGTGTTCCTCATCCACCATCAAAGTTTATGCAGCAGCCATAGCGGCTTTCCATGCCCCTATTGCTGGACATTCGGTGGGCAGGAATAGTGCGGTGGTCCAGTTTATACGAGGCGCCAGGAGAATTAACCCCCCTCGTCCTCGTACAGTTCCACCTTGGGACTTACCAACCGTACTAAGGGCCTTGAAAGGCCCCCAGTTTGAACCATTGCAACCCACGAGCCTCAGATCACTCTAGTTTAAAACTGCATTGCTGTTAGCGCTGGCGTCGGTTAAGCAAGTAGGGGACCTACAGGCCCTTTCTATCAACCCTCCTTGCCTGGAATTCGGACCTAATGACTCCAAGGTCGTCCTGAAACCAAGGCTGGGTTATGTGCCTAAGGAGCTCTCCACTCCGTTCAGAGCCCAGGTCATAGTGCTTTCCGCGCTTTCCCCTTCGACGGATGACCAGGAATTGTCCCTGCTCTGCCCCGTCAGGACCCTGAGGGTATATATTGAGCGTTCTGCCTCATACAGGAGATCAGAACAGCTTTTTGTCAACTTCGGTAACCACGCTAAAGGTCGCTCTGTTACGAAGCAAAGAATTTCCAGGTGGTTAGTGGATGCTATCACCCTAGCATACTCCTCCTTGGGCTTGCAGTGCCCCATTGGAGTCAGAGCCCAATCCACCAGAGGCATTGCCTCTTCCTGGGCATGGTCCAGCGGGGTGTCCATTTTGGAAATTTGTGAGGTGGCCGGCTGGTCCTCGTCGTCCACATTTGTAACAACCTGGACGACAACCTGAACCACGTTTGTTTTACAACCTGGACATCCCTGCCTTACAGGCCAGAGTACTTTCTGCTTTGCTTGCCTCCGGCTAGTTAAGCAGTCTTATGGGTTCACTTGACCAACATTGTTCAAGTCCCTCCTTCACTTGGACGATCCATATTATATGGACAACTATACGGAACGACACCCAGGCCACGGATGACCCTGGTGGCTCAGCCTGTGCTTGGTGTATTTTATTAACTTCCCTGGGTCTTACTCCCACGTGAGTCATGGTTTGAGTCGTTCCCCGTCATAGCATGGTGTGATTGTACTGGTTCCCATACAAGCTTACAGACGCAGTACGAGTGGAAATATCGAAAGGGAACGTACTCGGTTACTATTGTAACCTCAGTTCCCTGAGATATGGGAACGAGTACTGCGTTCCTGGTCATGCTATGAGCTGCACGCCTCAGTCGCTTCATTCGAAGAAATCTGAGATCCGGCGGCGAAGCGGCCGCTTATATAGCCAGAGGCCCCGCCCATTTTGGCGGGTTATGGCGGGCTGCATAGCCATAGGCTTGCTCAGCGTCGCCGCTGAGCCATTGTTTTGATTTTATAGCACTGCACGAACCAATGGACGTGCAGTTTCACTGCATGATTGAAAAGGTTTCAGTTGAAGAGGAAAAAAGAGTTTTTCCCATACAAGCGTCTCACAGACGCAGTACTCGTTCCCATATCTCAGGGAACCGAGGTTACGATAGTAACCGAGTACGTTTTCTGTTTATCAGTTCTACAGACATCATTAAAACCCAATTTACTGTATTGCCTTTATTATGCCATATTAATATTCCAAAGGAAAAGGGGATTGTCTTCATAATCTGTTATCCAAAAGTAATATCTTGCACTATTTCTGAAACAACTAACCAGTTCCAAAAACCTTTAGTCTCATCCTCCATTTGTGTCATGTTACTTTAGCATCATTGAACAACCTGCAAAAATACATTCTTTATCAATGTCCCTAAAAAAAAAAATTAATCTTAAGAAATTACCCTGAACTAGATGAGGAAATGAGTTAAAAATGGAATAAATTTTGCTTTGGTGAAATATCACTACATCTAGTTTTCAGCCAGTTTGACGCGGCCAAATATGGACCAGATTGCAGCCACAGAATCAAAAGTTTGAGAAGAGACTCTTGAAACTGATGGATTTATTTGTCTTGCATCTGAGATGTGTATATGGGTATGTATATGGTCTATATAAGGGAAAAAAATTACACATAATGTTTAGTTAACGTACGTCACATTTTACAAATGACACTCAACAGAGAAATCAGTAAAAATACAAAATATATTCAACAAATTATTCGTAATCAGAATTAAGTTAACAATAATGATGCAAAAGTACAATAAATAATACACCACTGCAAGCAAAAATATATAAACACTCTCGTGGCATCTGAACATTTTTGCGCTGCTAATGATGAGCGTAATTGCGGCTACAATAAAAGTCAAAAGTCTGACAGGCTGCATCTGAAATCATATGCTCTCTTGAGTAAGTACTTATTTTGAAAAAGTAATTACTTTGTGACTGCTAAGAGAGCATGTTCTATTAGTATAATTATAGAACATCCGGGAAACAACTTTTGTTTCTCAATATGTATTTTTTGAGTCCTTGTGTTCTTCTACTAGCAGAACCTGATTTTACCAAATGCAACATGTTCTTGGATCAACATCTTTGTTGACCCTGGAACAACATTGTGATTAACCAATCAGATTTTAAGAACCAGTTTATAGTTTTTGTGAAGTTTAGGCTTTCAATCAGTGTTTGGTGCTTGTAGATCAGTGTCATTCATCTATCATTTCCTCTGATTTTAGGGATTACTCATGGATAAGGTTAGGTTTAGGTGTAGCGATATGGTCAAGAATAAATTTTTGGATTGAAATGTTGTTCCAGGGTCAACAAAATATGTTGACCTAGGAACACATCTAACTCAGCAAAATCAGGACGTGCTCTCTTACTAAGTCATTATCAACCATTGAAATTCACTTCCAATACACAAGAACACAAGTACAGAAGACACATGAAAGTATCCGGATGTGTTCCTGATCTCGAAGATGCATCGAACGCTGACTGGAGAGAATCAAAATCCCACAAATTCCAGAAGACACTGCATGTGGACAACGTACTGAAGCTTGTAAGCTTTAAACTTCTTGCTGCAAACTTGAAAATACATGACGGCTTGTAAATATTTAAAGTAAATAAAAGTAAATATTTGTTGTTTTATTTTGCATAACTTAAAGCCTGCATAAATTTTTAATTGGCATATTAAATAAAAAAAAAATCTTAACATTGACAAGACACAGTTGGGCATCAGGACACATCTCAGCTCTCACAAAGATGCTTTCTGTGTCCTTGCATCCTTCAGAGTTTATGACCGCAAGACCAACCAGAAGATGGCAAGACCGATCTCCACAAGAACAGGAGTCCATTCTTTGTGTTCTTAGAATTGAGAAACACCCAATGACTCAATCTCAATCTCACTGAGATCACTATCAGCAATTTCAGTTTTCAGGGTTTTTTGTTTAACTTTTTATATGCAGATTGGTTGTGTCTTGTGCAGGGAAATACATCTTCCTTTGTCAAGATAAATGTATTTTCTGTTCTCCTCTATTTATCCTTGACAGCCATTCAAGAGAGGGACCATACATAAGCAGGCCGTATCTCTGAGAAAATTATTTCATAGGCAGTCTCTGCCACCGGTCAAAAATATTAGCATAAAAATCATCTAAAAGTAAGAATTTATAGCAAATTATCTCAAAAGTGAAATGTATATAGATAATTACACTTAATTACAATAATTATTTATCTCAGTTGCCATTAGTAACTGTAGTAGTTAATATTACAACTGACTAATCTGTTCGTCCAGCAAACATTCAGTGTAATTTCATATAAACTCTAAGACATAATATTTTTGTGGCCAAAGAAAATAACGTTCTTACAGTACTAATGCATTAGAGCATGTAGCAAGATCGGCTCTTTAAGTGACATTGATCTAAAAGCAGTGACAGAATCAGAAACTCTCAGAATTTGTGCACAAATGTTTTATTAACTAAACACTAACACATAACTAGTCTAACAAACATGTACACACACTCAGATATACATACATAGAGAGAAAAGGGAAGTACAAGAGAATGAATGAAACCAAAAAAAAAATAAACTATGAATGGAAAGAGAAGGCCACAGCCTGGCACAGACTTAGTGGGTGCTTAGAAGACTTCTAGCCCAGCATCCCCATCTTCAGTTTCTCAGAAATCTGACTGTGATCTTGTGATCGGGGATCTTTATGAACATGTCCCACCTTCAAGATGTGAGTGAGCCCATAAGGAATGGTGATTTTGGAGGGACAATTTATGATCCTTTGTCTTCTAGCAGGGCGTTTTGCATTTTAGAGTGTGCTGGCAGTTTGTGTCCCTTCATTTTCTGAAATAATGCTATGAAGTGGTGATGTACCCCCATGTGTAGTGGACCAAACAAGGGTTATTTTGATATCAAACATGCAATTAAACATACTTATTTTTATGGTTAGACAAACATTCAGTGAATTTGTGTGAATCAGTTACAAGGAGGCTGATAAATCAGGAGCACAACCAGCACTAAGAAAATATAGAGAAATGGTCCTATAATCAGAGCTGCCATTAAATGATAATAGCGTAATAATATGAGCCATGATAATCATGATAAATCATAGATTATACCCACAGACTGCTTCAGGCGTGCCATACATTGTATTGGAAAAGCCTTATTAACAGTTGACTCATATTTAACCAGAGACTAAAGCATAGAGAAGGCAGTTTTTCAGTTCTCTCTTGGACAGAATAAGAGACAGTTGCTTTATAGTGTCACCACTATAAAGAAAGTATTATTTTGTTTTTTATTCATGAATGCATGACTGTACAATCCATCACCCCATATTTCAAACCAACTTTTGAGATATTAGATGGACATTTCTGTCATAATTTACTCCTCATATTCCTTTCTTTCTTCTATGTAACATAAAAGAATCCATCCTAACTAACATGTTTCTTACAAACGAAAAGCATCAGCATCATCAGAATAGTAACACTTTATTTTGAGGACCAATTCTCACTATTAACTAGTTATTATTGTATGTTAATTAATTAATTAATGAATTGATTTAGATAAACAGTTGAGATAAGCACTGTAGATCTCATTTGTAATAGTTTTCTTCTTCTTCTTCTTCTTCTTCTTTTATTTTCCAATTTGCCCACTGGTCTGACAATTAATATAATATAGAGATTTGATAAAACTGATAAATATTTTAATGAATACACTTTTCAACATCCTTGAAATCACATTTACAACACATTTTCATCGGGATTTAAACAAACCTTTTGCTGGAGACCAACTATCTTTGTTGATTTTTACACATTAAAATTCTAGTGCTCAAAAGACTTGTTTTGATGAAATACAATGCTGGGTAACACTTTAGTTTAGGGACCAATTCTTACTATTAACTAGTTACTTATTAGCATGCCTATTATTAACATATTGGCTGTTTATTAGTGCTTATAAAGCACATATTATGCATGATCATATTATACATCCATAATCCTACCCAAAACTTAACAAGTACCTTACTAACTATTAATAAGCAGCAGTCAAAAGTCATAGTTAATGGTTTTAAATGGTTTAAAATAAAGTGTGACCCCATGTTGTTATAGAAACTCACCCAGGAGCAAGACTTACACAGATAATTGTCATATTGAAACAGAGACAATTAATTGAGGATAAGCATGGCATTTTTAATCTTAGGCTGCAAAGGATTCATTCTATCTTTGAACATGAGATGTTAAGCATCTGCAGGCTGATGTTCAGTGATCTCATTCGTATGCATATCTGCTTGTGAGGCTGCTAACTGACTTGGATGTTGACAAGATGCTCTGCTGTCCACCATGTGAAAGCTTTCGACACTCAAGAGCATCAATTAAACAACCCATACTTTCACATCTGCCTGACAGCAAAACTGGCAAATCCATAAATCAAAGGAAGAACTGTTGTGTTGCAACTGGCATTTACTGAATGAACTGTGAGGGATGCGATCTGTTGGTTGTGGGGTGAATATAAATCTTTTATTCTTGATATCAAAAAACGACATTTTGTATAATAAAATATCTTGCCATAGGCTGGGAGAGAGGATGTGGAGCACTGTTTCATTTGTTGTGTGTGATATATTTCTCTGGGTCAGGTGCCCGCAGGCTAAAGATGAAAGTGGAGGAAGGTAAATTGTGTTAGTAATGAGAAAGCCATGAAAGTAACGACACATTGCTACGCGTGTGTTGCCTCTGAAAATTCTCTGTGCTCCATTTAAACTACTCCAAATTAATGTTATAGGATTGTAGTATGATTCACTATATTCATCAGCTCATCCAGTAGTCCCATTTAGAGTCTCTACACACACCGTCATGCTCTAGTGCTGTGTGTGTGTGTGTGTGTGTGTGTGTGTGTGTGTGTGTGTGTGTGTGCTGTATGCATCAGTGCGCGTGTGCCACATCTCTTTTCCATGTGGACTGTGTGCACTTCAGAGCAAAATTGATTTATGGTAAGAAATAATGAGACTCTCTCGTTTCTGGAGAACTTCTCATCTTTTAAACTGGAGCAGGTGTTAATGGAAATGCATTGATCGATTCTGGGAAAAGGGCTGAATCCAACAACATGGATTTTCAAATTTAAAGAGGAAGGTGTGCAAAATAAAACAAATGTGGATTTTGCATACTGGTCTTACATTTGCTCCTCATCTTCTTCTGTGCAGATGGAAAACTCATCTGAAACTGACATGTTTCAGTCCAAAATATCGAAAGAGAATGACTTGCTCTTGGGAACCGTCTACTCCATCTTTGGTAAGTGTCTGTCAAAGCAGTCTAAAAATACTGGCTAAACATTGTTTTTAATTCTGTAAGCACCTTATTATAAAGGATAAGCTTAATTAAGATAGTAATAGTGAATAGGATGGTAATTTAGAATCATGATAATACTGAACCAAGATTAGTGTTTTATGGGAAAATACTTTCTTTCTTGCTCTCTCTCTCTCTCTCTCTCTCTCTCTCTCTCTCTCTCTCTCTCTCTCTCAAATTATATTTATGGTTTGCTTCAAACCTTTAATTTTTATTTAACATTAATCAAAAACATTTCAGTCACACTTCATTTTAAGGTCCAATTCTCGCTATTAACAAACTATTAACTATGACTTTTGCCTCAATAAACTCCTAATTTGCTGCTTATTAATAGTTAGTAAGGTAGTTGTTAAGTTTAGGTATTGGGTAGGATTAGAGATGTAGAATATGATCATGCAGAATATGTGCTTTATAAGTGCTAATAAACAGCCAATATGTTAATAATAGGCATGCTAATAAGCAACTAATAGTGAGAATTGTTCCCTATTCTAAAGTTTTAGCAACATTTCTTTTCCCAAAGACAAAAACATTCATACAGAAAAAAAGAAAACTATTAAACTATTTATTTATTTATTCACTTAGAACAAAACTTGAAACCATGATTTTTGATTAGATGCACTTTAAACAAATAACATACTCATTTTGTTTTCAGTGTACAATGAATGAATGAATTTATTTATTTAAAAAAAATAAATAAATAAAAGTTTTTTTTTCCTTGATTGAAGTTTATTTTGCCTAACATCCTTTAGAGCCAAACAGAATCTGCACCTGCAGAAATCGCCACAGATTTAAACTGATATTAATAACACGTTCAGCTACTAGAAGTATAGTATTCTCTGTTTAACCCTTAAAATAACAATTTCTGTCTGCATACTACTATAACAGCCTTAACTTTTAAAGTCAGTTCACATTTATTTGTATAGCTCAGCAGTTCCCAGTCCTGTTCCCGGCGATCTTCCTACCTGCAGAGTTCAGTTCCAGCTTTGATTAAACACACCTGTCTGTAATGATCTGAAGAATGAGTTGGTTCAGTTCAGGGTTGGAGTTGAACACTATTATAGCAATTTTCACTATTGTTTCAAGGCAGTTTTTTTCTATTTATTATTATTATTATTATTATTATTATTATTATTATTATTATTATTATTGATTGATTGATTGATTGATTGTATATTTCTTTCTTTCACTGCAGGTGTGCTGTCTCTGATGGGAAACACCACTCTGTTGTTCGTAGCCTATCGTAAGAAGCTGTCTCTAAAGCCAGCCGAGTTTTTTATCATCAACCTCTCCATTAGTGACCTTGGCATGACCATCTTCCTCTTTCCCTTCGCTATTCCCTCTGCTTTCGCTCACAGGTAAATCTCTTTCACAGCAGGGATGTTTCTTGTAGAATAAGACTCTTCCCATCTCTCTTTATATATACATATCTTTCTTTTATCCTTAGATGTTTTTGTGTCCTCTTGAGACTCATTAAAGAGGGTCATCTTGTTCTCTCTCTCATCGGCTTAAAGGCATCAGCATAATAAAAGCAAATTAAATCAGATTTAACAGCTGGAAACACATGTGTGCAGCCTCTGGGTCCTCAGAGCCTGATATTTCTGATGGCTGACCCTTTTGATGATACTATTCCTTTTTTCTTCCTTCTTTTATTTGTGTAGTAAGCTCTTATCATTGAGCATGTGGTAACCACTCTGCTTTTGAAACCTCATGCAGAAAACGTGACCACTGGAACACAGAGACATACAAATTGAGGAAAATAAATATTGAATGTGTATTTAACATATTTCTTCTATGCAGATGATTGATTTATTATGCAATTTAATTATAATTCTCTTTTGAGACTAAGCACTTGATAATGATAATAACAACATAAAAACATACATAAAATGTAACATCAATTTCATGAGGTTAAATGTGGTTTGGTTTGTCCACTAAAAAATAAAAAAGTATTTCAATGAAAGTATATACACTTGTTGAATAAACACACACATACGTCCTTAGTCTGAGCTGTTATTCCAGATTTTTACTATTGGTTATTTCTACATGTCCTAACTTTTCATACAGTTATATTTACATTTATGCATTTGGCAATTTATTCCAAAGGGCATACACTGAATTCAAGATCTACATTCTATTATTTCACGAATTGCCTAGGAATCAAACCCATGGTTTTGGCATTGTTAGTGCTATGCACTACTGTTTGGGCTACAGAAATGCTTTTCCAACATCCGGTTTGCAGTAGAAATTGTGTAGTAGGCAGTGAGAAATGGACCAGTGTCAAGTGATGGTCAGGATTGTCTTGTGTTCCCCTTCCTCTTGTATGCCCATATTTGGTTAGTTTCCTGTTCCTGTGGTTATTAGTTAATTATTGTCCAGCTGTGTGTGTTTAATTATCTAGTTATGTTTACTATTATTTATAGTGTGTTCTGCCCTGTGTTTCCTGTCGAGTATTGAACGTCATCTCTCGCGGGAGTGTGTCTAGCCTTTTATGTACTTCCCTGTTTTGATTTCAGTAAAGACTTTGTTCTGATTTATTCCACGTCTCCCTGTTCCTGGTCTCCGTCTCCGTGTAATCTGTGACAGAATACTTGACCTATGCAAAAGTAAGTGGCGCTCCCTTCCCCGTGTTTTGTTTTCCGGTTTTGTAAAAGTTTTTTTTGTTGTTGGTTTTGTCTCCCGCCTTGATGGCAAGTCCGTCGCTCACGCCAGCTGGAAGGAGTACAGCCTGGTGAGGCTGCCAAGCCCGCCGCCCGTGGCGAAGTTAAGGCCGCCGTTCGCGGCTCACACAAGCCCACCGGCTGCTGCTCCCTCGGCGCTCCTGGACATGGAGCTGCCCCCGGCGTTTGCAGCTCCACTCCTCTCTCCTGTTCCTGCACCTCTAACGCGCCTACCAGAGCGCCCTCCAGTGCCTGCACCTCGAACGCGCCTGCCAGAGTGCTCTCCAGTGCCCGCACCTCAAACACGCCTGCCAGAGCGTCCTCCAGTGCCCGCACCACGAACGTGCCTGCCAGAGAGCCCTCCAGTGCCCGCACCTAGAACACACCGGCCAGAGCGCCCTCCAGTGCCTGCAACTCAAACGCGCCTGCCAGAGCGTCCTCCAGTGCCCGCACCACGAACGTGCCTGCCAGAGAGCCCTCCAGTGCCCGCACCTAGAACACGCCGGCCAGAGCGTCCTCCAGTGCCTGCACCTCGAACGCGCCTGCCAGAGTGCTCTCCAGTGCCCGCACCTCGAACGCGCCTGCCAGAGCGTCCTCCAGTTCCTGCACCTCGAACGTGCCTGCCAGAGTGCTCTCCAGTGCCCGCACCTCAAATGCGCCTGCCAGAGCGTCCTCCAGTGCCTGCACCTCGAACGCGCCTGCCAGAGCGCCCTCCAGTGCCCGCACCTCGAACGCGCCTGCCAGAGTGCTCTCCAGTGCCCGCACCTCAAACGCGCCTGCCAGGGCGTCCTCCAGTGCCTGCACCACGAACGTGCCTGCCAGAGAGCCCTCCAGTGCCCGCACCTAGAACACGCCGGCCAGAGCGCCCTCCAGTGCCCGTACCACGAACGCGCCTACCAGTGTGCCCTCCAGTACCTGTCCCAAGTCAGGTTATGTCCTCCGGAACTCCGTCTTGTCGGTCATGTCTTGTCGGTGGGGGTTCCGCTGAAGCAGGAAGCTTCTCCTGTCATGGCCAAGGAGGCCATTCCCAAGCCGCCTGCTTCTCAGGATGCCCCGACAGAAGCGGTTCCCGAGTCTACCCCTGAGAGGGCCCCTGATGCCTCAGGCAGCACATGGAGTGCTGGTAAGCCCCAGTCATGCCCACTATGGTCCTCGGATTCTGAGCCTAGCCCCATTGGGGCTCATGTTCCGGAGGACAACCCAATGAAGACTCCAGTTCCTGTTCCCCAGTCAAGCCCAAGAAGGGCTCCAGTTCCCGAGTCGAGCCCAGGGGAGGGCCGCACCGCCATGGCCTCCTGAGCTCCCTGCACCGCCATGGCCTCCTGAGCTCCCTGCACCGCCATGGCTTCCTGAACTCCCTGACCCACCATGGGCGCCACCCTGGAGGCTGTCTGTCTTGTCTGCGTGTTCTTGTTCCTGAAGGCCCCCCCCATTGGATGGTATATGGCACGAGGACGCACCTTCTGGAGGGGGGCATAATGTCAGGATTGTCTTGTGTGTCTTGTGTTCCCCTTCCTCTTGTATGCCCATATTTGGTTAGTTTCCTGTTCCTGTGTTTATTTAATTATTGTCCAGCTGTGTTTAATTATCTAGTTACTTTGTGTATTTATAGTGTGTTCTGCCCTGTGTTTCCTGTCGAGTATTGAAAGTCATCTATCGCGTGAGTGTGTCTAGCCTGTTATGTACTATCCTGTTTTGATTTCAGTAAAGTTCTGATTTATTCCATGTCTCCCCGTTCCTGGTCTCTGTCTCTGTGTAATCCGTGACATGATGAACTTATGAAATGAGGCAAAATTAATTAAACGGGAAATTATGTAGACATCAAATGGAACTGCGAGATGAATTTTCATTGAACTATTAAAAACCAGTGACTCTCTCCTTTTTGCTTTATTGTTGTTACATACTTTATTGCCACTGCTTCATATGTTATGTACAAAGTACCCTGCTTCATTTAGGATAAGAGACTGCTTGTGCCCTTTAAAAAAAAAAAAAAAAATCATTTTAATGCTGTTTTTCTACTCTGCCCCACATGATCCTAAACCAACCATAGAAATTTATTTTCACTGTTCCTTATTTTCTGATTTTGATCTCTGATCCATGAGGTGGAACATAATGCTCAAGTCACTGCATGCAGCAATTTGAACTTTTTTTTTTCTCACTCATCAGCACTCAGTATTCAATGTGCACACAACCAGATGCACAGTTTTAATGTGGCCAGTGACATTTTCAATTGAAATAACTTATAAGCAATGAAACTGTGGCATGTACATGAGTCCAGAACATCCATCCTGTTGTTTAAAATGCAATGTTAAATAATTTTCTTATTATTATTATTACAATGCAAAAACCAGTATTCAGAGAACATATAGACAGTGTTAGTATATACTGTATTATACTTGTCAAGTGTAGTACACTCTTAAAAATAAAGGTGCTTCATGATGCCATAGAAGAACCTTTTTGTCTAAATGGTTCCATAAAGAACCTTTAACATCTGAAGCACCTTTCTGTTTCACAAAAAATTCTTTGTGGTGAAAGAAGGTTCTTCAGATTATAAAAAAGTAAGAAAGAGATGGTTCTTTAAAGAACCTTTGACTGAATGGTTCTTTGTGGAACCAAAAATGGTTCTTCTATGGCATCGCTTGAAGAACCTTTTGAAGCACCTTTATTTTTAAGAGTGTATAAATGCAAAATTGGTAATTCATAAAATGTAAGTTCACAGCTATCATCACTTTGAGAGTCAAAAAAATCATATACAGGCAGCTCAAAATTAATACCCGTGGCCCCTGGCGACATATTGAGGTCTTATGAAGCAAAACAATCCTCCTGTGCAAGAAACTAAAAATTATTTCTAATTTATTTACATTATTTATCACATGTAATCCAGAGCCTCAGGCAAACAGTCCTGAGCACATTCACGAGAGTCTGGAGCATGAGCTTCCTGTTGCATAATGATGTGCAAGAGCACACTCACATGTTTTGGGTGAACTACCACTTTAACTTCACAAGACAACAAATAACTAACAATAATAAAAGAAAACAACAAAAACTGGATTACACTGAATAACAGGACTGAACGTCCCTGCTTTTAGTGAATGCACTAATATCTTGTTTTCTTTTCAGGTGGTTGTTCACGGAGGTGATGTGTATGTGTTATGCCTTCTGTGGAGTTTTGTTTGGTATCTGCAGCCTCAGTAACCTGACCGTACTGTCCTGTGTGTGCTGGCTCAAAGTCTGCTGTCCCAACTACGGTAAGACCTGTCTTTGTTTGCACATAATCAAGCTGAAGATGATGTTAAAATGTGCATCAAATTCATCTTCTGTCACCACTTATGATCAGATTTCACGGAGGGGATCATGTTCATGTATTTATTTACATACCTGTGGAATCAATACATGATAAATAAATACATGAACATGATTCCAAGTGGGATGATTTACACTCAACCAGTCATAATCACAAAAGGAATCGGTAAGACTTTATAATAATGTTCAGTTGTAAGTCATTTATAAGTGATTAGTTAATGATGAACTAATTTTCAAAACATGACTATGTGTTCATAAATGATTAATAAGTGGTGTTAATATTTTTATCTATGTTTTGTAGATTAAGTTATAAATCATTTACAAGTGATTAGATAATGATGAACTAATCATTTATAAAACGTTCACAAATGATTAAGTAATATGCTAGCGATTTAAAAATCTGTCGTAAGTTATCTTAAAAAATAGCATATCATGAAATAATCAAACACATCCTTCCTAAATGGTTAATAAGTTACTAGTTAATATATTATTAATCTTATAAATCATTGAAATGTCAACATTGTACTATTATCTCAATAAACATTTGTTAATCATGAACAAATGATTATCAAACCATTAGTAAATGATCGTTTTGTTAAAGTTGTAAGCTGGTCTGTTAAAAACAACAAAAATGCAATTATGCTGAAACCATTTTTTTTTTAAGAATAATAAATTATTTGCTGTCAAGTGAATAAACATGTGTAAATGACTTAAAGTCAGGGGATTCCAGTGGGTTGTGTTAAACCCTTGTGTTCTGTGTGGAGTGTGTGGGATCTAGTGATAATGTGAACCGGTTTTACCCTCCACTCAAGTGCACAGAGTTAAAATACTCCATGTGTGTCAGAGAAGACATCTATCTACACCCTCACCGGTCAGCCTTTACACTGCAGTACACACTACAAAGTACTCAAAACATGTTGTGTAAACGCATGAATAAATCATTTACAAAGCTTTCTGCATCCCCTAATCTAAAGTGTAAACTACTCATCAGTTGTAAATGTTTTACAAACCTTCCAGTTACAGGTTGTGTGTGCGTATATATATATATAACACACACACACACACAACCTGTAACTGGAAGGTTTGTAAAACATTTACAACTAATGAGAAGTTTACACTTTAAATTAGGGTATGCAGAAAGCTTTGTAAATGATTTATTCATGCGTTTACACAACATGTTTTGAGTATTTTGTAGTGTGTACTGCAATGTAAGTGATTAATAATATATTAACTAGTAACTTAACTAGTAACTATTAACCATTTACTAAGGATGTGTTTGATTATTTCACAATGATATTTTTTTTTAAGGTAACTTACCATAGATTTGTAAAATGTTAGCATATTACTTAATAATCATTTGTGAATGTATGGTTATGTTTTGTAAATGATTAGTTCACCATCATCTAATCACTTGTAAATGATTTATAACTTAATCTACAAAACCTAGATAAAAATATTAACATATCACTTATTAATCATTTATGAATGCATAGTCATATTTTGTAAATGATTAGTTCATCATTAACTAATTACTTGTAAATGACTTGTAAATGAATTAACAAAACAAATACAAATTGTCAGCATATCACTTATTAATTGCTTATGAATGTTTTGCAAATGATTAGTTCATCATTAATTAATCACTTAGAAATGACTTACAACTGAACGTTATTATAAAATGTTACCAAGGAATCTGTTGTAAGTCTTAACTAGTGAAGCAAAGACTTCCTCATTAAATGTGGCTGATGAAGACAAATACTGACGTCAACCCGATTTTCATTTTCATCCAAAATGCAACGTCTGTCCGACGTCATGTCCAACGTCAACCTGACATTATAAAGACGTCCGGTGCCTGCTTGGAAGGCACTCTGTCTTCTCCCATGGCTGTTTGAGAGCTCAGCCAAGCTACTCATTGGTTAGATGCAGATGTGATGTGCCATTTCTTGTAACAAATTCCTCAAAGAAACTGTGTTCTATTACCACTAAACAACTGTTCTGCTAAGCCAATGTGGAAAAAATGCACAGTGCATGGCAACAGTCTTTTTTACTATTTTATCACTCTCACCTCTTTTTTTCTGAATTCCTGAAGTCTTTTGCTGATTCACAGACCCTCATGACAAAAATAACTTTCAAAAAGAAAACATTCAATCAAGTATTTTGATTCATCAAATTGTTTGGCAGATATACAGTAGGGCAATACATTTTTAGAAATGTTCCATAATTACTAACTGACCTATATAATTGGAGCACATTGTCAAAACTTGGTACAGTAGTACTATCTGATGACACTTGACAAATGTCTAGATATTTGATAAATGCACATGAGTGTACAACTCATCACAAAAAAAACAGCATCTGTTGTTTAAAATTGGCTGTTTTTGTCACATTCTCCACATGTGTGCCACTTGTGGCTATATTATTCATTTAGGTCTACTATTTTCTCTCTTAAAAAATCAGACAATTAATTCCAAATGTCCACTGTTTTAGAATCGTTGTTTTATGTGATGAATACAAAGCAGATCTCACGCCTTCACATGTTGTTGTTTTGATGAAATTCAAAGAGGTACAATCTGTAAATTTGGTGAAGGACACATGGATGCAATGCTCACTGCGTGCTTATTTAACAAACAAAATGAAATGGATTTTTTAATAAGGGCTTTTCAGCTGGGAAATCTTTATTAGCTGGCCTAGAAATAATATCCCTAACAGTACCTGTCAGGGTCTGATACTGTTATTAGCTTATCTCCAAATGACAAAACAATAAACTGTGTAGCCAGTCTTTTACTTAAATTCTCATTGCATTGTGTTTTGCTATCTTTAATTAATAGTTTTTTGCATATTATCATCTTGTTGGGTTGTTGTACATTTAGCTTTTTTTCTTAGCTATTCAGTTTTGTGTTTAACTAATGTTGCTGATGAATGAGGCTGGAGGTTTATTAAGGCTATGAGACCTATCTGCAACCCAGGCTCACTGGAAATACGTGCCTCTACATACATTTCTGCAACACCATAATTATGTACCTTACAGCAACGTTTCGCAGCAGTTTCAAAGTCAAATGTCCAGAGAGTGGCACTAAAACACATGTTTAATACGTGACTATGGCACGTTTTTATTATGTTTGTACAGGCACGTATTGCAGTGTTTTTATTATGCTGCTTGAGGTACGTTTTGCGGCCTTTCAGAATTCAAATATCCAGTGAGTGTCGCTAAAGATTAATGCTCTAACATGTTGGAAATATCCCCTACACCAAACCCAAACCTAAACCTACCCAATATTGTTAATAAATGCAAAAGTAATATAAAAGCATATTTGCTGATGCAGCCATGCTATTTTAACTTCCTTATGCAGATTTGAGCTGTTTTGTTGCACCGCAGTTTCACTGGATTCGTACCGGAGCTCTTCATCACCTAAGTGTACTGCCATATCTCGTGAGCTACCGAGTAAACCTACTGGATTAGAAAACTCATATACAGGTGCCTCTCAATAAATTAGAATGTCGTGGAAAAGTTCATTTATTTCAGTAATTCAACTCAAATTGTGAAACTCGTGCATTAAATAAATTCAGTGCACACAGACTTAAGTAGTTTAAATCTTTGGTTCTTTTAATTGTGATGATTTTGGCTCACATTTAACAAAAACCCACCAATTCACTATCTCAACAAATTAGAATATGGTGACATGCCAATCAGCTAATCAACTCAAAACACCTGCAAAGGTTTCCTGAGCCTTCAAAATGGTCTCTCAGTTTGGTTCACTAGGCTACACAATCATGGGGAAGACTGCTGATCTGACAGTTGTCCAGAAGACAATCATTGACACCCTTCACAAGGAGGGTAAGCCACAAACATTCATTGTCAAAGAAGCTGGCTGTTCACAGAGTGCTGTATCCAAGCATGTTAACAGAAAGTTGAGTGGAAGGAAAAAGTTTGGAAGAAAAAGATGCACAACCAACTGAGAGAACTGCAGCCTTATGAGGATTGTCAAGCAAAATCGATTCAAGAATTTGGGTGAACTTCACAAGGAATGGACTGAGGCTGGAATCAAGGCATCAAGAGCCACCACACACAGACGTGTCAAGGAATTTGGCTACAGTTGTCATATTCCTCTTGTTACGCCACTCCTGAACCATAGACAACGTCAGAGGCGTCTTACCTGGGCTAAGGAGAAGAAGAACTGGACTGTTGCCCAGTGGTCCAAAGTCCTCTTTTCAGATGAGAGCAAGTTTTGTATTTCATTTGGAAACCAAGGTCCTAGAGTCTGGAGGAAGGGTGGAGAAGCTCATAGCCCAAGTTGCTTGAAGTCCAGTGTTAAGTTTCCACAGTCTGTGATGATTTGGGGTGCAATGTCATCTGCTGGTGTTGGTCCATTGTGTTTTTTGAAAACCAAAGTCACTGCACCCGTTTACCAAGAAATTTTGGAGCACTTCATGCTTCCTTCTGCTGACCAGCTTTTTAAAGATGCTGATTTCATTTTCCAGCAGGATTTGGCACCTGCCCACACTGCCAAAAGCACCAAAAGTTGGTTAAATGACCATGGTGTTGGTGTGCTTGACTGGCCAGCAAACTCACCAGACCTGAACCCCATAGAGAATCTATGGGGTATTGTCAAGAGGAAAATGAGAAACAAGAGACCAAAAAATGCAGATGAGCTGAAGGCCACTGTCAAAGAAACCTGGGCTTCCATACCACCTCAGCAGTGCCACAAACTGATAACCTCCATGCCACGCCGAATTGAGGCAGTAATTAAAGCAAAAGGAGCCCCTACCAAGTACTGAGTACATATACAGTATATGAACATACTTTCCAGAAGGCCAACAATTCACTAAAAATGTTTTTTTTTTTTTTTTTTTTTTTTTTTTTTTAATTGGTCTTATGAAGTATTCTAATTTGTTGAGATAGTGAATTGGTGGGTTTTTGTTAAATGTGAGCCAAAATCATCACAATTAAAAGAACCAAAGACTTAAACTACTTCAGTCTGTGTGCATTGAATTTATTTAATACACGAGTTTCACAATTTGAATTCTAATTTATTGAGATGCACCTGTATGTGAAGCTGTATATGTGACGACAACGTTCAAAGGTATCAGTTTTCAAATCGTGCAGGATGTTAAAATTGTTTTGAAGTCATAACATAAAATTCCGCAAGTAATTTTGTGAAAATTAGCCTTTATTAATCAAAACTGTACCTGTAAATCATACTTTGTGTGAAAAGGAATAAAAGTTGTCGGAGTTTTACTGCCTCTAGTGTTGATTTCAACTGGAAACTGCAGTGAATCGTACATATAGGTACCTTTATTCAGTTTTGCAGAAATGTATGTAGAGGCACGTATTTCCAATGAGCCTAGGTTGACTATCTGGGAGCACACTAATTTGTTAATTAGAAGTGTCTTTGGTCAGAATTGGCTTAAAGCACATGTTTTCCATCCTTTGGCTGCAAATCTGCCTGGGATAAGTATTTTAGAAACTATTATTTATTAACCGTGTGTCCGGGGGCAGCTGATGTGAGCCAAGTGATTACGATCACTATCTTCACCCCAGACTGCACTTATGCAAGAGATATTGTTCAGCTTTCTTAGAAATAAAAACAATAATAATAATAACAGTTGGCACATTCACTCTTTTCCTCTTGTGACCACTTTTTTTTTTTCTCACAGTGAAGGAACATTTGTATTATATAATGTAAGAACATTATTATATTATATATTTTGTATTATATAATGTAAGAACATTATGTTACAAAGTGTATTTTTTTAATTTGTATAAATTTGTACAAATTAAATGTCAAGAAACACTTGGAGGTTGGATGGAAAATAATTGTTGGATAAGAAGTAATTCTCTTGCAAAAGTAATGGCCATGAATAATCATTCTATGGGCAAGAAGCAACAACCCACTAATAACTTGGATGAGATAAACCTCTGATGTCTTCATTAAACAGCAGACAAATATGATCTTCTGCCCTGGATAGCTGTTTTTCAAAAGCGACCGCATGTACCTGTAGCTCAACTGTTGCTCGCATTGATTTATCATGTTGCTAGGTTTGATTAACAGAAGGTGTGTGTACTGTACTAATATAAGTCAAGCTCAAACCACTTAATTCAGTTCAACTAATTCAGTCCTTGAGGGTAAATTTAGAGTATGCATTGGAACGTAGATTGGAAAGTAGATGAACAGTTGCAAAATCTAGAAAGTAGTATAGAAATTTAGAATAATATACATATATATATATATATATATATATATATATATATATATATATATATATATCAGTTTTCTGGAGGCTCTGCCTTCTTTGCTTGCACTGATGGCCTGCTAACATCTCACTGCAGGAGTTTGATGGGTTCAAGTGGACAAGAGACAGTCCATGATGCTGCAAATGAACATTTCAGCAGGACACAGCTGGACAATAATTCTTTTAGTTTTTGTGTGAAAGTCAGGTTAGTAATTGTGTTGAAAATGTCAAAGCCAGTCTTGTTCCTTACAAGGATGAAAACAACGTGCCCATTGCTCAAGAGAAGGACAGCAACAAAAGGGGATGGAAAAAGTCAAAGAATGACAGAAAGAAACTGCTTGTAACTTGAAAGACTTCATAGAATTTAGACCTATATATAACCTTTACACCTATATAACAACAAAAGGTTGTTACATAACACGTCACATCAGATGGGGGCTCATGGTCATACTTTGTTCTACAGTGAATATATTTTAAAATGGATTTGTTTTTGAATGTCGGTAACACTTACAGGGACCAATTCTCACTATTAACTAGTTGTTTATTAGCATGCCTCTATTATTGACATATTGGCTGTTTATTAGTACTTATAAAGCACATATTCTGCATGACCATATTCTACATCCCTAATCCTACCCAATATTTAAACTTAACAACTACCTTACTAACTATTAATAAGCAGCAAATTAGGAGTTTACTGAGGCAGAAGTCATAGTTCATGGCTTGTTAATAGCGAAAATTGGACCTTAAAATAAAGTGTTACCTGAAAGTCTTTCATAATTTCTTTACAGCAAGAGCCTTGAAGCAGAAGTCTCAAACAGGGCGATGGATATGTATTCAGGTGAGCAGCAGCTCAATTTCTGCAATGCAGCAGCTTTGAAACTACCACCCACCCATGACTCTTGCTATTAAATGTAACCCAACACAACAAATGATTGATGAAGAGCCTTTTTATTCTGATTTCTCTGAGCAACATGTCAAGGAGAGCCAGGCTGCTGTGATAAGAGCGCTGTCTTACACAATTTAACTAACTGGCATCAGGGACGGCACATCCTATAGGAGCAGCGTTGTGATCATTTTGGCAGCACGTCTATTTTTGCTGCATTGCTCACCCTCAATTAAAGTGATAGTGCATTGTTTACGGTCAAAATCATCACGGTTTAACACTAGAAAACAATCATTTCAAAAGATAAAAGATGTTGACTGTCACAAAATGGCATTCAGGACTGTGTAAAACAAAGAAAACAAAAACACACTGTTGCCAGGCGTTGATTAAAAATAAAACACACAAAATATGTTACAATTATTATAAGTATAGCTTAAATCAAAATATTTTTATAATGTAAAAACTACTCTACACAGTATGTCACATGGTTTAACACTTTATATGGTTATATGGTGTGTGTGGGAGAAGGAGACATTGCTTCAGTATGCTGATGATCATAAAGAAAGATGTGTGACAGGCAGGTATACATAGTCAACAGCATTTCTCTTGTGCAGTAGAAACACTGCAACTGTGAAAACACAACATGCATGCGCTGCTTCTGCTCTTTATACTTGTAGCTTATGCGCTGCTTCTGTTCTATTACAGTGTGAAACAAGAAATCTCTGCCAAATAAATAATAAATCAGATACATATCAAAATATAGGGATTAAGACAGTATTCTTGCTATTTTTAAAACAGGCCCACACTTTGTATTATTTATACATTTTGATTTTAAAATGCATATTAATGACCAAAAAAATACCAGGAAAACTTTGTGGCCAATTTGAAATGCATTTTATTTTGTTTTTTTTTAAATGTACATACAATTTTTTTGCCATATCATTTGAACACACAATGAGCCAGATTTACTAAACAGGGCAAATTAGCATTAGAGTGCAATTCCATCAAAGCGCCGATGGGAGGGTAAAATTCTGCATGTGATTTAGTGTCAATGTGCACATTAAAGAACACAGACACAGATAATTTCCATAATGACCAGTCCAATCTACCAAGAGCAGCGCAAATTACCGCCTACTTTAATACATGCTGTTTTTGGGCATGAAATAATGGTGCAAATAGCAGTAATTTGACGAGTGCAAACATTTGTAAATCTTGTTGCGTGATTCATTTTAATACTCCCATCCCATAAATTTTGCGTCTGAAAGGGAAACTCCTACAAATGCATATTCAATAAGGTCAGGCGCAAAAATAACTGTGTCCATGCCTTTTCAGCGCTAATTCTTCACTGCTCGTCTTTAATAAATCCTGACAGTACTATTTTAATGCCAAAAAACGGTTTACACTGGCGCAAGCTGTTAGTAAATCTGGCACAATGTCTCTAACAACTCCTCAGTTTTTCCATGCTCAGAAACTCTATTCAGATGGCCCTCAACAGAATTTATTTCTGGTTTGTACCTTCAAACTCTAGGAGAGCAGCAATAATTCAGTCCCATGAAATGAAAATGAAGTGAAGACCTCTAAAATCTGAGACCGCATAAAATGATTATATAACATGCTGGAATCCCATGGAGAGTCAAGCGAGTGCTGTGCATAGACACAACCTCTCACTAAAGCAATATAGTTCTGGCTCTAAAATCTGACTGAATGAGCCATGTGTGAAGTTCTTCAGTAGCACACCGTTACCTGTGTATCAACTGAATTCTATATGTTATATTAGGTTGCTTGACTGTTAGAAAAAAAATGGGCAAAAATGACATCTATTTAATGCACAGAACAGCTTGTTTCTATGCCAATACCCAAAATTAAACTTTATATCTTAGGTATACTATAAGTACCAAAGAGAAGTGTTTCTCAAATCTCATTCTTGGGAACCCACCTGCCACAATGTTTTAGATCAGGGTTCTCAGACACCCTATTCAAGAAACTAATGAGTTGAATTAGGTTTTTTAATTAGTGAGACATCTAAATAAATTTGGTAGGCTCATCACTGAAACTAGAGTTGATAAACACTGCCTTATGGTGCTACTATTAACCCTTTAGAAGCAAATAAAATACAAAGCTGTGGCTTTGAGGGTCCTGCCCCAGTGACCCCTAAAGATGCAATTTGTGCATATTTCTGATAGTGTTGGAAACTGTAAGCAGCCAATAATTAAACTAATATTTTGATTTATTTATTTATTTTGGAGGGGTATACATATTGTTTTTTGACCTTTTTCCATTTTTATTGAACGGGACAGTGTGAGGAAAGAAAAGGCTTCACCTATTCATGTTGATTGCATTTAATTATACAACGAACATTATTGTCTTTTATAATATAAAAGCTCTTTTTATAAAAGCAATAAACCACTCAAAGTTGTGCTTCATACTGATTCTGCCACAGTGAAGAGGTTTTAATAATGAAGCTCGTGTTGCCTATTACTTTCATAATCAATTGGATTTTGAGAATGCTTCTCTGCAGAGTGTTTTCATTAGTTATGAGGAATCATCTGTATTTAAACTTACTATTACACTTTAATGTCATAAGATGTGATTGTGTAGGTGTGAAATGCCTGTGATCAGGCTGTTGCAGGTCACATTATCATACATGGAATCTGTTTTCCAGTTTGACAAAAGTGGTCACCTTTATTCTTATGATAGGTTTCTTTCTATGAGAGACATTGAAGGAATAGTTCACCCAAAAATGAAAATTGCCCCATAATTTACTCACCCCCAAGCCATCCTAGGTGTATATGACATTCTTCTTTCAGACGAACACAGTCAGAGTTTTTTTTTTATTTTTATTTGTTTTTTTGTTTTTTTTATCCTGGCTCTTCTAAGCTTGGTAATGGTGGTGGATAGTGGCCATTATTTTGAAGCTCCATAAATCGCATCTATCCATCGTAAAACTAGCCCATATGCCTCCGGGGGTTAACACATGTCTTCTAAAGCAGATCGATGGGTTTTTGTAACAAAAATATTTTTATTTTTAAAATTATATACTCAAATCACTGACTTCCGGCAACGGCCGTATGCGCGTTCGCTAGAGAGTCGAGTTCCGGCTTCTTGGCTGACCTCTGATTCGACGTAAGACGTAAGCAGCATTCTGTCACGGAACAGAAACTCAGGATCCAGTTGCGAGTGAATAAATAGTCTTTATTAGACAATTCCAAAAACACAGCCACAGTAGAAGTGTCGATAATCCAGTTGTGCAGAGTCTTCAGCTCAGGCAGAGAAAACCCTCCAGGGCGAAGGAACAGCAACCAGGCGAAGACAGACTCAGGAACTTGAAGGACTGACAGAGAGTGAGACAGGACATGAACAACAACGATCTGACAACACACCACAGAAACGCCAGCCAGATATAGGCGGGCAAACGAGCTACACCTGTGACTGCTCTGATTACCTTGTCAGGTGCATGGTAATAAAGCAACGCTGACAAGCCCAACGAGCAGACCTATACACACACAGAATGATCACACGGACCCATGAACCGTGACACATTCGTTCTTATAGTGAAATCCTCTGACATTTTTTTTTTTACTTCTCGTTTTCGACTTTTAATTCGTTACCGGTGTTTATTATTGCTCTATCCTCATTCGTCTATTCTCTCCTGAGCTTACGCTACGAATGCGGCTTACGTCATACGTCGAGTCAGAGGTCAGCCAAGAAGGCGGAACTCCACTCTCTCGCGAACTCGTGGAAGGCACCTTTTACTGCCCGAAACAAGTCTTGTAGCTCCTCCGCCCTCACCACCCTCGATGATGGGGCCGCTTTGACGTGTGCTGGCATCCCCTCGGTGGAGCGGTCTGTGGCCATGCAACTGTGTCCAACAGCCACTACCACTATGCGGGGTGACCCGTGTCTCTCCTCACAGGCCTGTAAGTTTTCATCAGGTCTAACTGGCAATGCTTATAGAGCTTGTGGGGAGGCGGCTTCTGCCCTCCACGCCATGGCTTTACTGCAGGTCCACCAGGCCAAAGCCCTGAAAAACCTGCATGAGGGTGGTCATGACCTGGCGGTTCTACATGAACTGCGTGCTGTGATGAACTTCGCGCTGCGAGCGACGAAGGTGACTGCACAGTTTCTGGGTCATGCAATGTCCACGTTAGTGGTCCAGGAGCGCCATCTCTGGCTGTGTCTAGCTGACATGAAGGAGCATGAGAAGGTACAGTTCCTGAATACTCCCGACGCTGTCGAGAGCTTTGCCCAGCAGTTCTCAGCAGCACAAAAGCAGACTGAGGTGATCAAACACATCATGCACCAGAGGAAACCTGCTGCTTCCACCCCGGCTGCAGCCCCTCAGCCTGCTCATCGCTGTGGGTGCCCCCCTGTGGCCGCCCCCGCTCCCACACAGCTGCAGCAGCCTTCCACCAGGCAGCGTCATGGAGCCGGTCGCAGGCAGGACACCCAGCCCGTCCAGGCCCCCGCCAAACCTGGCGGCAAGTGCAAGAGGCCCTGAGACAGGCGACCCAGAGATGGAGGAGACTGCTCATCGGGAGATGGTGAACGCACCACCCCCTCCCCCGGAGGAGGGCCGGGGGGAGAATCGTTTGTTTCGTTTTGTTTCTGTTCCGCTGCTGGCCCAGCAGCCAGCGGTACCCAAAACTTCTATAAAAGAGCGGTTTCCTCAGTCTCTGGGTCTCAGGGGAGGAGAGTTGTGAACCGTGCATCACGGGATCACGTCCCTCTTCCTCTCTCGCCAGCGGGCAGCAGTGGGTTGCCCAAGAGCACCCCTCCTGCTCAGTCGTGGATCCAGGTAAGGACTGTAACTTTCGAGCCCCCACTTTATGTCGTCACACGCTGGGCTGTCACAAGCCTCAAGCTGGGTCCCTGCGTTTCCTCCCGCACGAGGAGGAATCAGGTGAGTGTTACACTTCGCACCCAGACCCCGCCCCCGGCCGTCACAGGCCCAGGGCCGGGTCCCTGTGTTCCACCATGCTGCACCACCGCGGGTACATTAGTGGCACCACTGGTTCCATTGGCACGGTCTCTCGGAGCCTGGGTAGCGCTCCCCAGTCCATCTCGGTGGCTCCTGCAGACAATCAGACTCGGCTACACGATTCAGGTCGCCCGGCATCCCCCCAAGTTCAGGGGTATCCGGTTCACTTCAGTCAAGACCGTCGATGCCCCTGTCTTGCGTGTGGAAATCGCACTCCTACTGGCGAAGGATGCGATAGAGCCAGTCCCTCCAGCCAATATGAGGTTGGGGTTTTACAGCCCTTACTTCATTGTGCCCAAGAAAAGTGGTGGGTTACCACCTATCTTGGATCTGTGAGTTTTGAACTGTGCACTTCACAAGCTGCCGTTCAAGATGTTGATGCAGAAACGCATTTTCGAGTGTGTCCATCCCCAAGATTGATTTGCAGCGAGCGACCTGAAGGATGCGTACTTTCTTGTCCCGATCCTCCCGTGGCACAGGCCATTCCTGCGATTCGCGTTCAAGGGTCGGGCATATCGGTACAATATCCTGCCCTTCGGGCTGTCCCTGTCGCCTCGCGTCTTCACCAAAGTCATGGAGGTGGCCCTTGTTCCCTTGAGAGAACGGGGAGTGCGCATTCTCAACTATCTAGACAACTGGCTCATACTCGCACAGCACGCCTCACCCAGGAACATGCTCAGTCAGTGCTGAACTGCCTCAAGACTTTATCAGGCAGGACAGCAGTCCCACTGAAGTCCTTTCAGAGTCTCCTGGGGCATATGGCTGCAGCTGCGGTGGTAGTTCCGCTCGGTCTGCTCCATATGAGACTGCTTCAGCACTGGCTCCATGGCCGAGTCGCGAGGTGGGCGTGGCAATGCGGTATTCACCGGGTTCAGATTACATCGGCCTGCCGCAGAACCTTCATCCTGTGGACGGATCCCTCATTTCATTGGGCAGGAGTGCCCCTGGAGCAGGTATCCAGGCATGCTGTGGTATTCACAGACGCCTCGGCCACCAGCTGGGGAGCCACATACAATGGGCACGCAGTCTCAGGGGTTTGGACTGGTCCCCAACTGCATTGGCATATCAATTGCCTCAAATTTCTAGCAGTACGCCTGGCCCTGAGCCGGCTCAGAGGGCGCCATTGGGACAAGGATGTTCTGGTCCGCACGGACAACACTGCTACCGTTGTGTATATCAACTGGCAAGGTGGTTTACGCTCCTGTCGCATGTCGCAGCTCTCCCCCCACCTCCTCCTCTGGAATCAGAAGCATCTGAGGTCCCTTCATGCCATCCACATCCCAGGAGTGCTCAATTGGGCGGCCGACGAGCTGTCTCGAGCAGCACTTCCAGCGGAGTGGAGACTCCATCCCCAGGCGGTTCAGCTGATTTGGAGGCAGTTCGGAGTTGCTCAGGTAGACCTGTTTGCATCTCCAGAAACCACCCACTGCCAGTGGTTCTACTCCCTAACCGAAGCAATGCTTGGGACGGATGCACTGGCACACAGCTGGCCCCAGGGCTTGCGCAAAAATGCGTTCCCCCCAGTGAGCCTACTAGCACAGACACTGTGCAAGATCAGGGACAATGAGGAGCAGGTCCTGTTAGTGGCTCCATATTGGCCCAACAGGACCTGGTTCCTGGAATTCATGCTCCTCACGACAGCCCCTCCCTAGCCGTTTCCTCTGAGGAAGGATCTGCTTTCTCAGAGACGGGGCACCCTCTGGCACCCGCGTCCGGACCTGTGGAAACTCCACATGTGGTCCCTAGATGGGATGCGGAGGTTCTAGGTGACCTACCCCAGGAGGTAGCACTCACTATTGCTTCAGCACGAGCACCGTCCACTAGACGGGCCTATGCTCTGAAGTGGAACCTGTTCATCGAATGGTGTTCCTCTCATCATGAGGACCCCCGGAGATGTTCGATCAGAGCCATTCTTTCCTTCCTGCAACAAGGGTTGGAGCATAGGCTGTCCCCCTCCACCTTTAAGGTTTATGTTGCTGCTATTTCCGCCCACCACGACCCCATAGAGGGCAGGTCGGTGAGGAAGCACGATCTGGTCATCAGGTTCCTTAAGAGGGCCAGGAGGTTAAATCCTCCTAGGCCTCCCTCCCTACCCTTTTGGGATTTAGCATTGGTGCTAAAAGCCCAACAAACTGCCCCCTTCGAGCCTTTGCAGTCAGTCGAGTTGAAGTTTCTTTCTATGAAAACCCTACTCCTGACTGCATTGGCCTCGATCAAGAGGGTGGGGGACCTGCAGGCATTTTCGGTCGACGAATCGTGCCTTGAGTTTGGGCCAGCTGAGTCCAGTGCAAAACTGAGAACCCGGCCCGGCTATGTGCCCAAGGTTCCTACCACTCCCTTCAGGGACCAGGTGGTGAACCTGCAAGCGCTGCCCCTGGAGGAGGCAGACCCAAACCTAGCTTTACTCTGTCCTGTACGAGCACTGCAACAGTACGTAGATAGAAGTCAGAGCTTCAGGACCTCAGAACAGCTCTTTGTCTGTTACGGAGGACAGCAGAATGGGAAGGCTGTCTCAAGGCAGAGGATGGCCCACTGGATAGTGGATGCCATCACCTTTGCCTATGAAGCACAAGGTGTGCCCTGCCCACTCAGGCTGCGTGCTCACTCCACTAGGGGTGTCGCATCGTCCAGGGCACTGGCTCGCGGTGCCTCGCTAGCAGACATCTATAGAGCTGCGGGCTGGGAGACTCCTAACAAGTTCACTAGGTTCTATAGCCTGCGTGTCGATCCGGTTTTCTCCTGTGTTCTCACCTCAAATGGATAGTGGCACTAAGAGGCCCGGTTCAGGGTCGGCTTGCAGCGTCTTTAACACCTAAATTCTCCAGAGAGTTCCCTGACCGAGCAAACCCTGTCGAGTCCTCCAGCACTCCGGTGGCCAGACGTGGCGGAGTGTCCGGCGCCAGGCCTTCTGCCAATGAATTCTTGAAATCTGGTGAGGCTAGTGCCCATATGCACCCATATGTGTATTTCCATGGTACGCTTATTAGACCTGTGTTTTTCTAAATTATACAGGCTGAGCCATCTCAGAGACTTCCATGTGCAATAAGGCCCTGCAGGGTTACTTCACATGAGTAAATGTCACTTAACCCCCTCTGGGAGGAGGTGACAACGCAGTGTGCCTCTTCCAGGTGTAAGGGCATGCTTTCCCAGTGTTATCCAAGTCCTACTGTCTGGGTTGCTCGAGGAACAGCAGTAGTCGACTTCTCTGTGTAGAGCCCAGTCCTATCGTCTGCCTTATAGGAAGGACCAGGAAGCCTACACAGGGCACTGGAGGGGGCAGCTCCTGTGGCGCTTTGGTAGGGATCCCATTCGTCGGTCACCGACGTGACTCGGAGTGACCAACTGAAGGGGAATGTCTCGGTTATGTATGTAACCCTCGTTCCCTGAAAGAGAGAATGGAGACGTCACGTCCTGTCGCCACAGTCGCTGTACCACCGCTGAGCTGCTGGGTCAGTGGCTCGGCTCCTCAGCTAAAGCATGAATTAATGTGGTGCACCTGCTGCCTCTTATACCCGCAGCTGCGGGGTGTGGCAGCCAGATGCGAATGCCGCATGCCAATGCCCATTGACTCGTTTCGTACACTCGAAGTGGATTGGTCTCTCTGGCGAGATCCCATTCGTCGACCACCAACATGACGTCTCTGTTCCCTCTTTCAGGGAACGAGGGTTACATACGTAACCGAGACGTTATGCTGTGTGAAGTTGTCGCTCCAGGTCTGACATCTGCTTTTGTGCTCCATGGATGTTTAAAATAAATAATATTAGTGAATCATAAATTAATTTTCATTGTCAGTGGGTAATTTATTGTCAGGCTTGTGTTTGTTGTGTCTTGTGTTTTCCTGTCTTTGTGCTCCCCATGACTTTGTGTTCCCACTTGTATGCCCATATTTGGTTCTGTTCCTATTCCTGTCCTTATTAGTTAATTCAGTTCCAACTGTGTTTGTTTAATTATCTAGTTTACGTTTAGTATTTATATTGTGTTCTGCCCTGTGTTTCCTGTCCGGTATTGAATGTCTTCACCCTGCTCTACATGTGTGTTCCTGGCTATCTTGTCAAATAAAGACTGTGAATGTGAATCTCCCAAGTCTCAGTGCTCCTTCGTCTCCTCGTTCATGCACTGTAGCAGTGGAATCGTGACAGAATACCGGACCTTAACCGAAAGTGAGCGGCGTCTTTTTTCCCCCGTTTTGTTTCTGTTTGTTTTTGAAAGTTTTTTTTTTTTCCTTGTTATCCCTTCGCCCTATCCCGTAGAGATCTCCGATGTCCGCCGAATCGTGACATTTATTGTATTTATATTTATATTTTGTATTGTATTTATTTTATTTATGGTTACACTTTATGTTAAGGTGCCCTTGTTACAATGTAATTATACATTTAAGTACTGAGTAATATTAATTAACTACATGTACTTACTATATGGATAGGGTTAGGATTAGGGCTACTTGCATGTAATTATGAATAATTTATTGTTATTATAATAGTAAGTAAATGTAACGTGTAACAAGACACCTTAAAATAAAGTGTTACCTTATTTATTCATTTAAACTGCTGAGGTTTGTCCAGATGAGATGTGCCTGATCTTGCTCTTAAAATGTGATTCTTGGGACATTTACTCAAGAACATCAAGGCATGTCGCAATTCCCCAGTATTTAACCTTATTTATAATATACCACAACATCATAAATCTCATCAATCAAATGTGAGAGTTTCTATAACAATACTTTCATGATCATTTCACATTTACACTTTGCTCATTGTAGTCACTTTGATGGTTTGAATTGTAAACATGATGAGAAGCTGCTTTAATAGCCGTTCAAAAATAACACTTTTTTTCACATTTTTCACAGAAGCTGCCTTCTCTCTCAAACCATCTGTCCATGCTTTCTCTTCACTTGTGATGAGACTGTGACTCTTTTCCTTTACGTAGCCAGATCGTTCCTGGAGGGGTTCATTCGTATTCTGTGTTGAACCATTTGACTGTAAAGCAGTTGTTTACCTAAAGGACAGACTGTATTGTGTTGATTTTTTCTAGGAGCTGGTTTGCACTTTACATAGTTTGTGGAGTCAAACAGCAAACTCTGGATGTCGACAGCAGGTGTTCCTTTCTTTCAAAACCAAGATTATATAAATGAATTATACATTCAATTATAGCTTAGCTGTTTCATGGTAAATGGATCATATCTACTCACCCTCATGTTGCTCCAAGTTTAAACCCATAAGATTGTCTTTCACCTGAGAAACCTGGGAGATTTGTCTCCCTCCATGGAAACTACATTACTTTTATGCTTTAAAAAAAAAATCAATCAATTTGTATCAATTTGATTTATATGATACATAGGCTTTTATTTGCATATGAGCAGGGGCGGACTGGCCATCGGGAGAACCGGGAGAATTCCCGGTGGCCTGGCAGCCAATTTGGCCCGCTGCCCTACATTTTTTATTTATTTATTTATGTATGTATGTATGTATGTATGTATTTATTTATTTATATTTTATTTTTGTTGTTGTTGTTGTTTTTACTGCCTGCCGAATGTACTAAAGTGATTATTTCCGAATTCGCCATTCAATAATAAAACTAATAAATCATGAATCGGTTAGTCGTGACTGGCAAAGCGATTCGCCTCGCGCGTGCTCCGCGCATCCGCGCGTCCGCCAAAAGAATGCGAGACTGGAGATTGGAGTGGAAGTGCACAGGTGGAGCAGAGAGGCAAAACTGTCCTGTTTAGGACTTCAAGTGCAGGTCAGTTACATCTGTAAATAGACTCTTTTAGTTTTGTCTTTGTTTACTTAGTTAAGCATTAAACTGCTAGAAAATTTTAGCAGTAGCAGTCAATTGCTGAAAAATTACCAAAAGGACATTATTACTAATGTAAAGAATAGGAATAGCAGACAAATATGCACATCGTTTTATAACAGATTTAGAGGGAGCTAAGGCAGACAGCAACACAACCCTTACGAAAATTAACCTGGTTTTACTAAAAATAAAACCAAAAAACAAGGTTACTAGTTAAAGTACACTCTTAAATTGAAGGTGCTTCATTCACGATGCTAGAAGAACCCTTTTTGTCTACATACTTCCATAAAGAACCTTTAACATCTGAAGAACCTTTCTGTTTCACAAAAGGTTCTTTGTGGCTAAAGAAGGTTCTTCAGATTATAAAAAGGTAAGAAAAAGATAGTTCTTTAAAGAACCTTTGACTGAATGCTTCTTTGTGGAACCAAAAATGGTTCTTCTATGGCATCACTGTGAAGAACCTTTTAAGCACCTTTAGTTTTTGAGAGTGTAACCACAAATTAACAATGGGTTTGCTACACTGTTTCACTATGGTATTTGTAGTAAAACTCTGGTTATACAAATGGTAATCAATCCGCCAAAAAAACATGGTTACTATACTTTTACCATAGGCCTAATAATATGGTTAATTTTACTTAAGACAAAACATGACCCATGATAATTCAAAAACATGTTCAGTGTTAAGATTTTTCTGTAAAGATATATTCAGGATGTAGCTATTATTGTACTAATTTCGACATTTAGGCAAGATAAAACAATAACACATGGTTCTAATGCAATACAGGTGCATCTCAATAAATTAGAATGTCGTGGAAAAGTTCATTTATTTCAGTAATTCAACTCAAATTGTGAAACTCGTGTATTAAATAAATTCAATGCACACAGACTGAAGTAGTTTAAGTCTTTGGTTCTTTTAATTGTGATGATTTTGGCTCACATTTAACAAAAACCCACCAATCTCAACAAATTAGAATACTTCATAAGACCAATAAAAAAAAAATAAAAAAAAAACATTTTTAGTGAATTGTTGGCCTTCTGGAAAGTATGTTCATTTACTGTATATGTACTCAGTACTTGGTAGGGGCTCCTTTTGCTTTAATTACTGCCTCAATTCGGCGTGGCATGGAGGTGATCAGTTTGTGGCACTGCTGAGGTGGTATGGAAGCCCAGGTTTCTTTGACAGTGGCCTTCAGCTCATCTGCATTTTTTGGTCTCTTGTTTCTCATTTTCCTCTTGACAATACCCCATAGGTTCTCTATGGGGTTCAGGTCTGGTGAGTTTGCTGGCCAGTCAAGCACACCAACACCATGGTCATTTAACCAACTTTTGGTGCTTTTGGCAGTGTGGGCAGATGCCAAATCCTGCTGGAAAATGAAATCAGCATCTTTAAAGCTGGTCAGCAGAAGGAAGCATGAAGTGCTCCAAAATTTCTTGGTAAACGGGTGCAGTGACTTTGGTTTTCAAAAAACACAATGGACCAACACCGGCAGATGACATTGCACCCCAAATCATCACAGACTGTGGAAACTTAACACTGGACTTCAAGCAACTTGGGCTATGAGCTTCTCCACCCTTCCTCCAGACTCTAGGACCTTGGTTTCCAAATGAAATACAGAACTTGCTCTCATCTGAAAAGAGGACTTTGGACCACTGGGCAACAGTCCAGTTCTTCTTCTCCTTAACCCAGGTAAGACGCCTCTGACGTTGTCTGTGGTTCAGGAGTGGCTTAACAAGAGGAATACGACAACTGTAGCCAAATTCCTTGACACGTCTGTGTGTGGTGGCTCTTGATGCCTTGACCCCAGCCTCAGTCCATTCCTTGCGAAGTTCACCCAAATTCTTGAATCGATTTTGCTTGACAACCCTCATAAGGCTGCAGTTCTCTCGGTTGGTTGTGCATCTTTTTCTTCTAAACTTTTTCCTTCCACTCAACTTTCTGTTAACATGCTTGGATACAGCACTCTGTGAACAGCCAGCTTCTTTGGCAATGAATGTTTGTGGCTTACCCTCCTTGTGAAGGGTGTCAATGATTGTCTTCTGGACAACTGTCAGATCAGCAGTCTTCCCCATGATTGTGTAGCCTAGTGAACCAAACTGAGAGACCATTTTGAAGGCTCAGGAAACCTTTGCAGGTGTTTTGAGTTGATTAGCTGATTGGCATGTCACCATATTCTAATTTGTTGAATTGGTGGGTTTTTGTTAAATGTGAGCCAAAATCATCACAATTAAAAGAATCAAAGACTTAAACTACTTCAGTCTGTGTACATTGAATTTATTTAATACACGAGTTTCACAATTTGAGTTGAATTACTGAAATAAATTAACTTTTCCACGACATTCTAATTTATTGAGATGCACCTGTACTTATTTTTTTCTAAAAGAAATGTATACTATGTGCAAACAAATTACAATGAGGTGGTTGTTTTGCAACATGGAGATGTGTTGATGAAAAAGTGACAGGTACAAGAAAATTTGTGAAAAAAGTAAACATGCACATGAGGGACAGAGAGATGTCAAGGAAAATGAAGAGACTAAAAAGGAAAATGGAAGTTCAAGAGATATTTAATTATTTTGCGCGACTCCAGCCTAGGGATTTAAACTTTTTTTCAAAATTTGTTGTGGATGTATGAGATGGCCTGGATGAGTGTGAGATTTCTTGGCCTGAAATTTTGTCCCAGTCCGCCCCTGCATATAAGCATTAATCAGCACACACATTAAATGATAAACAGAAGCTAAAATGTGGAAATAATGTATCATGATTTGTGGTGGACTTTCAGTGGAGGCAGAGAAATCTAGGATAGCTTGAATATGGTAAGATAACAAATACACTCCACTCTGAATACGAACTGTGCACTGCTTATTGTCCATTGCTTATATTTAACCACTGTAAAATACTTATTTTTTGAGTTCCTATGTTTTTTCTGTATTTTATGGCGGTACTTTAAAGCCAAAGGCTAAAGTGATTATAACCCTACTCACTCTCATTGCTGCGAGTGAGTTTATCTGTATACTTAAACCCTTTCCCTTACTGGAGCGATAATATTTTCCTACAGGCTAACTCTGAAACTCAGATTAATTTGCCTTCTTTTACGGTAAGTTACTGAGGCTCTGACTCATTCACACACATATTGTGATGCTGTTGTGCTGAAGCTGTAGTGTCATATTCAGCATTTGAATAAGTCCTACGGTCCAACTTTATATTAGGTGGCGATAACTACTATGCACTTACATTTAAATTAATTATTTGGTACAATGCACTTATTGTGTACATGCATGTTTTTACATTTAACATATTTAAAAAAATAAATAAATAAATAAATACCAGCATGTAATTACATTTGTAATTACTTTCTGTAATTACATTTATAATTACACTGTTGACCTATCCCTTACACCTTAACCCTCCCTTAAACCTACCCAAAACTCCAAAACTGTCCCTAACTTTACCTGAATCCCACCTCAATAGCAGCAAAAGTGTTTTGTAATACAATATGACCACAGTAAGTACATTATACTTATTTTTGATGTAAGTACATAGCCACCTAATATAAAGTGGGACCAGTCCTACTTTTTGCTTCTAATGCAAAAACAGGAGATTGATGTTTAGCATTTGGAAATTAAAATTTCACAAACTACTGCTTTTCATTGCAGGTTGTGGTTCTGTGAAATAAGAGAACTGGTTAATAGAGTTTAATGCACATTGCAATGTACCATGGAATATGTAACTCTGTTTACATATGTAATTATGCTATTTTCCCCCAATTTTATGCTATACACAGACCAGCAGTTAAATTGTGATGGTTGAGTTCATTTTGGCTGAGTGTCAGTGACAGAGAAAAATACATTAAAAGAAATTCACCCTGAATGTACTGTGCCTGTGGTTGCATTTATTTGCTCACACTGTCTGTGTTGTTTTTATAGCCAGTTTCACACAAGGAATTATGTAAATCACAATCATGGCCAAAACAGCGATTTCCAGTCTTGTAGGCACAGTGGGGAGGATGCAGCAAACATCTGACATATTCAGCTGGCATCACTTGACCACTGTATTTATTTAGCCTAAATAAAGGCAACTTATTATTTTTTTTTTTCTCTCTTTAAAATGCTGAAAGTGCAGCCTACGCTGTGTGAATGAATACATGCCCAATTATAATGCTGTTCCATCAAATGATCATCATTTGAAGAATTATTGCTGCTGTCACCTGAAGAAAATTTACATAAATGTCTCTTTTAAACAAAACACTGTTTATCACCTGCTTTCCACCAGAGGTAATTTATGGAAGCCCATTTCTACCACGAAAAAAAAAAAAAAGTTTACTGCTTACATTAGAAGAAGAAGATGAAGAAGCAGAAGAAGAAGATGGGGTGCATTATGCAAAGATTGCTATCACTTTACCTCATTATGTGACATATTATGCATTTTGGCAGGTGCTTTTATCCAAAGTGACTTACATTGCATTGCTATACTATGTATTAATATCTATATCTGCAGTAACAGCTGATTTTCACATGATTAAGTTCATCATTGATAAACTTAAACTGACACTCTATACTCCAGGGTTAATATAGTTAACTAAATTTAAAACCATAAAAAGTGTTACTTGAAATAAACACCAGCATTAACTGAAATAAAAAGAAATATAATAAAACTTATTTTTATTTCAGGTAGTTGCCCAGGGAAATTTCTCATATCCATTTAGTTTAACTTGATGTATAAAAATAACTAACACACACACACACACAACAAAAATACTAATACTTTAAAATTTAAATTTTATATATATATATATATATATATATATATATATATATATATATTCAAACTATTATTACAAACTACAAAAGTATTGTAATGATACTAAAATAATACTACTCTGTGCATATAGTATTTTAGGTAACACTTTATTTTAAGGTGTCCTTGTTACACGTTACATGTTACTTACTATTTTAAAAACAATAAATTATGCATAATTACATGCAAGTAACCCTAAACCAAACCCTAATCTTAACCCTAACCATATAGTAATACTAAGTACATGTAGTTATTTAATATTACTCAGTACTTAAATGTGTAATTTCACTGTAACAAGAACACCTTAAAACAAAGTCTAACCAAAATGTAACTTTTTATTTTAAGGTGAAATAGTAACACATTTTCTTAGTAATAAATAGTAATAAAAGTAAATTATGCATAAATAAAAGCAACCCTACACCAGACCCTATCTATAACCCCATAGTAAGTAACAGTTAATTAATATTATTGAGTACTTATCTGTCTAATAACACTGTTTCAACGTAACCTCAAAAATAAAGAGTATCTGAAAATTGCAAATGATGTACAGTAGAAATACTGTGTACTGCAGGATTAGTATGCTAGAATGCTGTTTTGAACATAATCAATCGGTCATGCTCTGTTTTTTGTTTGTTCAGGTAATAAATTCTCCTCGTCCCATGCACGTCTGCTGGTGGTTGGGGTGTGGTGTTATGCTGCAGTGTTTGCAGTAGGTCCTCTCTCAGGCTGGGGTCAGTACGGCTCAGAGCCTTATGGCACCGCCTGCTGCATCGACTGGCACGCGCCCAGCTACAACACACCTGCCATGATCTACATCGTCTGCCTCTTCTTCTTCTGTTACATCGTCCCCTGCACCATCATCATCCTCTCCTATACGCTCATCTTGATGACGGTCCGGGGGGCCCAGCATGCAGTGCAGCAGCACACGCCACAAAACAAAATATCCAATGTGCAGACACTTCTTGTCAAGGTAAGTGTTAAACACAGTGTTAAAGTGAAGGAGAATGGATTTTACATTGGTTTTGAAGTTGCTTGAGGCAGTGGAATTTAATAACTTTAAAAATGTCAAGTGGTACAATGAATCAGGTTAAAAGTGATTACGGTAACACTTCATTTTGATAGTCCACTTAAAGGAAAACGCCACCGTTTTTCCATATTCTAATATGTTTTTCCCTCATCTTAGACGAGCTGATACGTACCTCTCCCGTCTCACTGCATGCACTTAACATGGCGATTTTCTAAGCGGATAAAAAATGATAACTATAATGTATGGCAGAAGAGCACGTCACAGAACTTCGACCTCTTTAAATAGGGAAAACATGGAAGTGTTTGGTGGCTTTTAAATTCATCCCTGTTTGGAGCCTAAGGAATGAATGGTGCTAAGCTAAATGCTAGCATAGTTGAGCCGTGCGCTAGAGTGATTAAGTGCACTCACTGAGACGGGAGAGGTACGTATCAGCTCGTCTAAGTTGAGGGAAGAAAATATTAGAATATGGAAAAACGGTGACGTTTTCCTTTGACATTGTAGTATCTATAAGTGACTTTGCAACTACATATCAACTAGCAGTCATTAGAGTATTAGTAGACTGTCTGCTTAATATCTGCAAACACTTTATTTTGATGCGCCACCAACTGATATTCTACTGACTAAATGTAACTTTGCAAGTACATCAACTTCTACTAATTCTACAAATCTACAAATTCTACTAACACGAACATTTACGTAACAGTCTACTAATATTAACACTAATACTAAAGAGAGTTAGTTGACAAGTAGTTGCAAATTATTGAAAGTTGATGATGTAGTTGCAAAGTAGTATGTCTAAAGTGAACTATCAAAACAAAGTGTGACCAATGGTTTTGATTTGTTTGATGATTATTTTTTTTTAAGATGCAGGTGCATCTCAAAAATTAGAATATTGTGAAAAAGTTTTTTTTTTTTTTTTTTTTGGAGCTTATTTCAAAAAGTGAAACTTTTTTTTTTTTTTTTTTTTTTAATTTTGATGATTAGAACTAACAGCTCATGAAAGTCAAAAATCCAGTATCTCAAAATATTAGAATATTTATATTTGAGTTTCATTAAATGACCATCCCTACAGTATAAATTCCAGGCATCTCTTGTTCTTTGAAACCACAATAATGGGGAAGACTGCTGACTTGGCAATGGTCCAGAAGACAATCATTGACACCCTCCACAAAGAGGGTAAATCACAGAAGGTCATTGCTGAAAGGGGTGGCTGTTCACAGAGTGCTGTATCAAAGCATATTAAATGCAAAGTTGACTGGAAGGAAGAAATTGGGTAGGAAAAGGTGCACAAGCAACAGGGATGACGGCAAGCTTGAGAATACTGTCAAGCAAAGCCGATTCAAACACTTGGGAGAGCTTCACAAGGAGTGGACTGAAGCTGGAGTCAGTGCATCAAGAGTCACCACGCTCAGACGTCTTCTGGAAAAGGGCTACCAAGCCACTTCTGAAACAGAAACAACATCAGAAACATCTTACCTGGGCTAAGGAGAAAAAGAACTGGACTGTTGCTCAGTGGTCCAAAGTCCTCTTTTCAGATAAAAGTAAATTTTGCATATCGTTTCAGTGTTTCCCACAGGATTTTGTGAGACTTTCGGCGGCAAGTGACACCACATATTAATTTGCATATTTATGACGTCATTGCATTCAGACGAGTTTTGGCACTTCAGATCTGTTCTACTCTATAAACTGTCACATACTATAATACAGCTGAATGCCCAATAAAGCTGTTCACATTATATTTTCTGTTGTCATACATAAAACAAGTCTAAATAGTAAACACGACCTATTAATACTACATGTTAACCAGGAATCACTCTCACTATACTCCTTAAATCCTGATTTATAATCGCGAAATCGTCTGATAAAATTAATATACAGCTAACTTACACTAAAAAGCGACTATATGCGGTGGTTTTGGCTATATTACTGTTTTGTTTCATTCAGCGCACTGCCTGCGTCTGAGTAACAAACTATGAGCATATTAACAGACGAATTATGTTTATATTTAAAAGTCCAAACAGTCAGTAAGCGACAGGTCCTTGGAAACGCTGTTTTCCCTGCTGAAAAAAAACAGCTAAAACCAGCCTAAGCTGGTTGGCTGTTCTTAGATGGTTTAAGCTGGAAGTAGCTGGTTTTAGCTGGTCTCCCAGCCTGGCTAGGCTGGTCAAGCTGGTTTTAGCTGGTTGTTCCAGCTGGTCTCCCAGCCTGACCAGCTAAGGAAATGGTCAAAACCCCTCTAAAACCAGCCTGCTGACCAGCTAAGACCAGGCTGGTTGACCAGCTAAAACCAGCCAGGCTGGTTTTAGCTGTTTTTTTCAGCAGGGTTGTAAATGATTTATTGACGAGTTTGCCACGTTACGGCCAACTGAAAGCGCTGTTTCTCTGCCGCTCACTAGGGGTGGGAGAAAAAATAGATTCTGTTATTTCAGCGTTTTACTTTAGATATGCTTTCATTTATGCCATTTGCAATGCAGTACATCTTAGATGCACGAAACTAGCGTACTGACAGACTTTCACATGTGCTTTATGTATTGTCCTGAAGCTAGCGGCTGCGGTTAAATGCATTTGCATCTCCGAATACTTTTACGAAATTGATGTAAACAGTCAGTTATGTTTTCAGAGCAGGACAAAACATTTGATATGTCGAATTAGATCTGTGCATTAGTGTGAGTTCAGCCTATTAAAGCTGCCACTGCCTATAATCTCATCAGTAATAATCAAACGGCAACAATGCTGAAGGAAAAAGAAAAACCCACAACTATGATTGTTGGTAAACTTTCGGATACTTAAAGAACACTTTTAAATAAGTAATTATTTTAAAAGTAGCCTGCTTATGTAATTTAATTAAAAAAATGAAATAAAATATTGCACAAAATAAATTTGATATAAAATTTATATGAAAATGTGGCCATGTGCAGTAATATTGAAAAATGAGAATGTGATGCATTGTGATGCATGGTGATTTCGAATTGAATCGAATCGTTGACATGATAATCTTTTCTGTTAACAACTGTTTATTGAATTTTCTTCTGGGAACAATAGTATAAAACAAAAAGCATCTGTGCAAATTTAGAACCCAACCCATCCCACCCCCTGGTAGACTTTAAAAAAATTAATAAATAAAGTAAGATAAAATAAAATAAATAAGACACGATAATCTTAATCAAAATGAGTTGTGAAACCAGTGCTGATTCACACCCCTAATTTTAAGATGGCAGTACTGTTACAGAGATTCCAACTATAAACAAAAAGCATCGAAACTCCAATATTGGTTAAAATGTAAAGTTGTAAAGATGTATTTGCACAGTAGAAGAATTAATTAGGGAGAAATGTAGATCAAGAATCGTTTTGGAATCGGATCGTGACTCCCAGAATCGGAATCGGATCGGATCATGAAGACCCTAAAGATTCCCACCCCTACCGCTCACTGCACAGAACAGACGCCGAGACTGCACCGGGAGAGTCAGACCTCGCGCTCGAAGGAAGTACTGGAGACATCTTCCAACTGAACGATAGCTAAGGTTTTTTCTAAAAAGTCGCTAGGTTTGTCAGTATGTACCTGTTATGGCAAAAAAAAAGCCTCCTAAAGGGTCTGAAAATTGCTAAATATTGTGCTTAAGTCACGCTCATATGTGTGAGACGCAGGAGCTGATGGCAGCAGCCGGTGGGTATTTGTTGCGGTCGATGTGGATATTGTGGCGGCTAGCAATACGAAATGCGTAGGGCGAGGGGAGATTTTCCACTAGTTAATCGATCGTGGATGGTTTCATTATCTCGGACAGATAAAAAAAAAAAAAATTAGAGGATAATAATAAAACAAAAATGTGTCACCAAATATACTTGGGCGGCCGTTAATATACCTGGGCGGCCCGCCCAGGTAAAGTCTATGTGTGGGAAGCACTGCGTTTGGAAATCAAGGTCTGGAGTCTGGAGGAAGACTGGAGAGGCACAGAATCCAAGCTGCTTGAAGTCCAGTGTGAAGTTTCCACAGTCTGTGATGATTTGGGGTGCTGTGACGTCTGCTGTTGTTGGTCCATTGTGTTTTATCAAGTCCAAAATCAATGCAGCCGTTTACCAGGAGATTTTGGAGCACTTTATGCTTCCATCTGCTGACAAGCTTTATGGAGATGCTGATTTCCTTTTCCAGGAGGACTTTAGCACCTGCCCACAGTGTCAAGACCACTTCCAAGTGTTTTGCTGAGCATGATATTACTGTGCTTGATTGGCCAGCCAAAATGCCTGACCTGAACCCCATATGGAATCTATGGGATATTTTCAAGAGAAAGATGAGAAACAGTCGATCCAACAATACAGATGAGCTGAAGGCTCAATAGTGCATCAGCAGAGCCAAAGGCTGATCGCTTCCATGCCACACCTCACTGATGCTGGAGTTTGTGCTAAAGGAGCCCCGACCAAGTATTGAGTGCATAAATGAACATACTTTAAAGAACCTGAACTTTTCTGTTTTGCAAATCCTTTTTTGATTGAGCTTAGGAAATATTCTAATATTTTGAGATACTGGATTTTTTACTTTTATCATTAAAATTAAAACAAAACAAAACAAAACAAAAAAAAACTTTTGAAATGTTTTACTTTACATGTAATGAATCTAGAATATATGAAAGTTTCACTTTTTGAAATGTTACAAAAAAAATAACTTTTTCACAATAATCTAATTTTTTGAGATGGACCTGTATTCTTTGGAACATTTGTAATGTCAATTACTAGTGAATATCAAGGCAAGCATCACTTTGACTCCAAGGATGATAACTACATAACTTCTTCCGTGAGAATAGCAAATTCTACACCACAGTTATAATGTTAACAACAAAGATAAACAATATCATTGTACTTTTAGACCTTTTTTTTTTTTTTTCTCCAGTTGATGCACAGCTAATAAGAATTCACCTGACTTCAAAGAGTTCAAGAAGTGGCAGATGACAAAACTGCAGTAGATGCATAAAAATAATAAATAAATAAATAAATAAAAAATACATTATTGTCTAATAGTGTGGATTAAAAAGAGGCTGCTCAAATGTGGAAATCATGATTTCCACACACTGAAACATTCATTAATTTACATTTAATTTTAAAATGTCCTTGGTTAATTTGCATGCATCATTTGTGTCTCATTATTTAATGTGCATAAACTAGATATAGTCATACATTTTTTATTTTATTTATTTAGCAGATGTTTTCATTAATAGTAATTAACAGAGGACAAACAAGTAATTTATCGCAGAGGAACCAGTAATATTAACAGTGGTGCAGCAGCCAGTTTCAGTAGCAAAGCTGAACAGACTAAAGCTTGAACAGAAGAACACAGCAGTAGAGATGAACTGATGGGCTGTCTGGTAGGATGACAGTGAGTTCAGACTTTACAAATCAAATGTCTGTAGATCAGGCAGCGATGAGGGCTGAGACTGTGGAAGTATTGCAAATAATAACACTGAATTAATAGGATAATAAAATGGATTAAATAAATAAAAGGAGCTCAATACACTCACAACTTATTGGCATATGTAACACGTCAAAATTCTGAGTTCATATTTCATCATTCTGACTTTTTCCTTGCAATTCTGTGAGAAAAAAAAAAAAAAAACTTTTGAGATAAAAAGTTATTTCTTAATACCCCCCTTTTTTATTCAGAGCTTGCTCTCACCAAGGAAAAAATACATAAATAAATAAAAAAAAAAAAAAAAAAAAAACGTTCAGACTTCTCAGATTTTTGAGTTTGTACACTGTAAAAAATAAATCTGTAAATAACAGAGAAAGAACTGGCAGCTTATTGCACAGAACATTATCTATTAATTTTACAGACATTTCTGTTAAAGGGGTGGTTGATTGCGATTTCACTTTTTTAACGTTAGTTAGTGTGTAATGTTGCTGTTTGAGCATAAACAACGTCTGCAAAGTTGCAGCGCTGAAAGTTCAATGTTAATGGAGATATCGTCTTTTAAAATTCTGGCAGTTTAATGCCTACAAAAACGGCTGGTAAGGGACTACAAAGAGTTACTTCCCAGGTCCGTTACGTCATGAACCCAGATAAACCCCGCCCCCGAGAACATGTAACGAAGGGGGCGAGGCCATGCTGCGCTGCTTTAGAGAAAAGGAAGAGAAAACTAGGGTGAACGTAAAAATCTATTCATATATGAATTGCAATTCTAATGGATTCACAAATTTCAAAATCCATGTTCTAAAGCAGCGGTTCTTAATACTGTTGCTCGTGTCACCTGATCTGCACATGCTCTGCATCTCTCTCTCTCTCTCTCTCTCTCTCTCTCTCTCTCATTCAGATCGTCAGATCAGTTCCAACAAACTGTTCCAATTATACACTTATTTTCACATAGCTATGAGAAGCGTTATACATGGACAGGCGTGTGGTTGCTGTGCTGTATTAAAGCTTTAATCAGGATAAAACCGTATATTAAAAGCTAACAGAAGCAGTAGCATTTACAAACAACAGAGTATCTAAAAGTATGAGACAACAACAAACAAGCATACCATTAAGAGCCGTGCCTGCACAGGTTCTGCACAATCCTCTTCACTAATATTCTCTGCGTCTCAATCGGGCTCAAATTGATATAATATGATATAATGTTGCAATATAGACGACGCCACTGTTTACAATACAACCAGAGCACGTTTAGACACGCTAACTAATCTCAGCCCATCGCGTATTTCTGAGGGAGGGGTTTCATAAAAACAGGAAATGATAGAGGCGTTTATCAGAGAAGGGACAGAGCGGTGTAGAATAAAGGTATATTATGTGAAAAATAATGCATTTTTTAAAAAACGAAGCATGAACATATGTTAGACTGCACCCCATAAAATCGAGCCTAGAAAAAAAAAAAAAAAAAAAAAAAAACGGTCAACCACCCCTTTAACCATAAAACACAGTGCAATGCATTGTAAAATTCAAAATACTGGTAAAACACCTGTAAAAAATAAATACGGAAAAAATCCTTCAAATTATTCAGTATATTGTGCCCTATTTTTACAGTTTTTTTTTTTTTTTTTTTAAAAAGTATCTCACAACTGTATGGAAGTAAAATAATGTCTTTGAAACAAAAAAGCATGTTGAATTGCATTAACTGAAAAAATAATGCATTGTATTAACAGTATTTGAATTTTAATGCCTTGTATTTTCAGGGCTTGAATTTTTGGGGGGCTGAAATTTAACATAGTTGTTTATTTATGCTGTGAAAATTTCAATTCAAAACATTTCACACACACACTAATTCATATTCACCTTCCAGAATTCACTTCCAAAATATTCAATCTGTTTAAAAATACAATGTGTAATATTCGACAGGCAATTTTCAGTCCATTTTATTTCACTTTACAAATTCGCTTCCACAAAATCAGTGGTTCAAATTCAGCAGAAAATTCAGCATTATACATCCGAGATCCGCAGGAATAGCAGTCGAGTACCGATGCATGATCTCTATCTGCTGTTTAATAGCTCACCAGCAGGTGGCGCAAGCGGCTGTTGATGAAGACCAAAACAACCAGCAGCACAAGTCATTCATTCACAAAAACTGATTTGCAGAAATTGAGCAAACGGTAAGTAGAAGTTACGATTATCTGGGCCAGTATGTATATGCGGAAAAGCTGATTGTGTGTATATATAATTTAACACCTTCTCTGTTACTCATTTCTCCATGTAGCAGCTTTCTCTACCACAAAGGAGATTATAATGCTGTTTTACCTGACGCTAATGTACAGAACTAACATTACATCTGAGGAAGACATATATTGCTTTGGGTCGCTTAGTTTCCTTTACTTTGTATCATGGCTTGTGTGAAGCTGTGCTGTAATGCTGGGGTTTCCTTTATACGTCACACTTCAGGACTCCTCAACGACGTGTAACGTGCCTCAATTAACTAATACAGTGATATAGGACCCCAGATCTCAGAATATAATTTACTGATGATACATACTACACTGCAGTTAAGCAGATGTAGAATATGAACAAACACGCAAGGTTTCATGCTGTTTATGTCAAAAATATGTTAAAGAAAATGCTTCATGCGGCTCAGTGGACTAACAGAATGATAGCTATTGAAAGACCTCAGAATACACCTTAACTGATAATGCAAACTATAATACAGGCAGATGAGATCAGAATATGAACGCAAGTTATGGAACGCGCAAAACTGTACGTTAAACATATTTTCCATAAAGAAAATAGGCTACTCAATGTGGTTTATTGCCTCAAGACAGTGATAATAAATGATCAAATCGACATCTAATTAATCAAATATACCATGTACAGTAAAGCAGATGAGCCCACAACCCACAAAGTTTCACCAAACCATTTTTTTTTTCTCCCACAGAAAACCAAGCGCGGTAAAATTTAGTTTTAGGTTTGATGTTCGCTGCATTTTCGCAGAGGAGGCTTTAGGGACCATCTGCAAATTTACCTCACAGTACAAAACGAAGTCCAATAATTCATTCTTACGAATGTTTACAGTAAATGCCTAGAGGGCAAACTGACTAAATATATATTTCCAATATCATGGAGAAATGAGTAACAGCAAAGATGTTAAATTAAAGTTACACACAATCAGCTTTTCCACATATACATACTGGCCCGGTTAATCATAACTTCTACTTACCGTTTGCTCCATTTCTGCAAATCAGTTTTTAGGAATGAATGACTTATGCTACCGGTTGTTTTGGTATTCATCAACACCCGCTTGCGCCACCTGCTGGTGAGCGATTAAACAGCAGCTGGAGATCAAGCATCGGTATTCGTCCGCTATTCCTGAGGGTCCCGGATGTGCAATGCAGAATTTTCTGTCGAATTTGAACCGCTGAATTTGTGGAAGCGAATTTGTAAAGTGAAATAAAATGGACTGAAAATTGCCTGTCGAATATTATACATCGTATTTTTAAACAGACTGAATATTTTGGAAGTGAATTCTTGAAGGTGAATATCAATTATTGAATTTTTAATTATGAAAATGTGTGTGAAATGTTTTGAATTCAAATAATTGAAATATTCACAGCTTAAATAAACAATTAAATTAAAATTAAAATTAAAGTTAAATTTCAGCCCCTAAAAATGCAAGCCCTGAAAATACAAGGCATTAAAATGCAAGCACTGCTAATACAATGCATTATTTTTTATTTATTTCCAGTTAGTGCAATTCAACATGCTTTTTTGTTTCAAAGACATTTGTCATTATTTTACTTCTATACAACTGCTAATCATAAACTCACTATTCTCAATTTATATCACATAATTCTGTATTTTTTATGCCCTTTTAAATACACTTAGTAATCCATAAATCAATCAATCATATCATGTCACTGAAAGTTTCAAATATGTCTGCCTATCGGTATTAAAGGACGTGTGTTGATATTTTTGTCTGTGTATGCATTTCCTCTTCACGTAGCTGTCGGTGGCAGTATGTATTGGATTTCTGATGGCGTGGAGCCCGTACGCTGTGGTATCCATGTGGGCGGCCTTTACTGAACCAGACTTGGTACCTCCAATAGCATTTGCCCTGGCGGCCATGTTTGCCAAGTCATCCACCCTCTACAATCCAATGGTTTACCTCGTCTTTAAGCCCAGCTTCCAAAAATCCCTGTTCCGGGACGCCACAAGATGCAAGAGAACACTCTGTCCCTGCATCTGCCAGACTGATAGCCAACAAAAAAGCACAACAAGCCTTTCAAAACTGAACACAAAGGATAAATGTAACCTCACGTGGGTCTCTAATGGACTGAATGAGAGCCACCAGTCATGCAGACATTGTCCAGAAGGACAAACAGGGCATTACCTGGACATCACACCCCAAAGGACAGCACGCATCCTCATCGGCTCCACCCACAGTGAGGTGGCAGTCAGCCAACTCTCGAATGAAATCAACAGCGACTTCCTTTAGACAATGAGACACTGATGGTAGCAAAAAAGAAAGGTGGTAATAAATATGCCTTAAAGCCTCGTACTAACTAGAATTCAAGAGGATATTACACCACTCGACTTGTTAACTAAGCAAAAAAGACTTTTTGGCTACCTGGTAACTTTTGATTTGGTAGCAAAATTACATGGCAAACTTGGACTTGACATGCCACTCTCAAATAATAGTTCATCCAAAATGAAAATTATGTCGTTATATGTTCTCATTCCTTCCAAACCTGTATGTATGAGTTTACAAATATTTATCAATGACGCACAAAAATTAGCAAAGTTTCATGATGTTATTGAAGTCCAACATGACAGATGCCTTGAAAGGAGCCATATTGGACTTGAGCTACAGATTATTAGTCAATAACAAAGGCTGTAACCATGTCTTGATATATATATATATGCAGGTGTGCATTAAAACAGTTCAATGCACAGATCACGCAGCACACACACAAACATTCAGGAGCACAGAAACTTGCCAACCTCGCAACTTTTTCAGTCATTTAACATTTCTATAGTAAAACAGTTGACTAATATTAAATGACTTGCAATTTCCATCTTCACTTTCTTTCAAAATTAAACAGTAAATCTCACCTGCATTGATTTGATTGGCCATCTCAGTTATTTTGATATTGACAAGCACTGTTTAGCCCGCTGAAGCAGACCAAGTTGAAAATGTAACTTTTAAACCTTTTTGTCATCCTAAAAACAGAGCATTGAGTAATGGAGTGCTGCAGATCAGTGCAAGAATTTCAAATACCGGGGGTATGGATTGGCCATTTCTAATTATTGGGGGGTACTTTTGGCATTTTTCTTGCACAAAACTGTCATGTGGCTGTAGTAGACTTGGAGTGCATAAGCTACATGTTGTACTATATATATAGAGCTATTTGATTTTTTTTTTTTTCCTTTTCATAATTTTTAAGCTTAGATACAGTAGTCATGGTTGTCATGAAGTATGAAAAAGAGCTGCATGATTCTTCAAATTCTCCTTAAAAATATAACAGCATACAGGTTTGGAAGGTGAACGTAAATAATGACAGAATGTCCTTTTTTAAACTTTTAAACTTCAAGCAACTTGGCAACCTTTCATTCAGGCTTTTTGTAGCCAGTTACTGGTTTAAAAAGTTTTAGCTCTCCTGAATTCAATTCATCTTGGCGTACTGATGAAAACCTCAAATCCCATGACTTCTCTTCTGGTGAGACATCGGTTATCAGTGCATGTGCGCAACACTGCCTATGCATTTATTTATTTATTTAAATCAAGCCTCAAATGCAAGTAATATATTATGGATTACATTGTCAATTTATGATGGAATCTCTTGTTTCCACCTGTGAAAGGAACTGAAAACACAATTATATTGGGTTGACAGAATTAAACATATTTAGATATCTGAGGAATAAAATGTCATGATATCCAGCAATGTGTCCTTTATTTATGAATCCAAAGATATATATGATAAAAAAAAACAATCTGTCTCATACAAAATGTACAACTTTTACACACAATGAGAAAAACAAATCAGCAAACACCATTTAAAATCACATACATTAGAATGGATAACATTAACGTGTTACATCTTTATTTATGCAATTTATGCTGTAGGTCCTTTGCTTACAGAAAAATTAATCACTAGAAAAAGATGAAAAAAAAAAAAACTTTGATTTATATGCTGGAATGCAAAATCATACATTATCATATGATCTCACTCATAAAGTGTTATGAAAAGGTAAGTAAACCCCTTTTTCAACATGTGGGCATATCAGTAACAGAACTTTGATGGGTTCAAGGTAATATAATTTATTAAATAAAAAAAGGAATGATCATTTGAAAACTCTAGAAGAAGTGTTTACCAGATTTTGAGATGCTAATCTAACTCTTAATTTAGCAAAATGTGAGTTTTGTCATGCTACTATCACTTATTTAGGCAAAGATAAGTGATAGTAGCATGACCCCCCCCCCCCCCCCCCCCCCCCAATAAAACAATAAAACTTTGCACTACAAACCAGTGTTCATAAATAAGATAGTATGTTAAAATAATATGGTAAGACACACCAGTTTGCAATATCAAGCAGCAAAACAATCTGTTTTTACAGCCAAAAATAGCTGGAAGCAAATGACACTGGAAGCCAGTCCCATTAGATTTACAAATGTCTGCAAGCACTCTTACGGGAAAAATCAAACATCAAAAAATGAACATTGCAAGGGCCTTTTTTAAACTACATTGCCTTTTATCCGCTGACATAGGTGAAACTGAATCAAAAATCCAGTTTAATATGCTGAAAAACAACAGTTTTTTATGCTTTCAGATTTCTGGTAAGGCGGCTGTAATCAAACTGATGTTACTTTGTTTATAATATTGATTAGAATAGTAATTTTCAATGTAGCCAATCGCAGTGCATGGTTTTTGTAAGAGCTTCATGCCGGATGTACCCAAAAATACATAAATAAAAATAAAATCCACCCAAACATTTAAAATAGCTGAAAATTCACTCATCCTCAGGCCATCCAATATGTAGATGAGTTTGTTTCTTGCCAATGGATCATCTGCAGTGAATGGGTGCCGTCAGAATAAGAGTCCAACAGCTGATAAAAACATAACACATTTCTCATCTGATTCAGACAAGGCGACTTCTTCACATGTAGAAAGCAATATTATGGATAGAGGACTCATATTTCAGTTGAAAGCAATGGTTAAAAACATCTTACAAACACATAGCTTTTCAAGATATTAACTGATGGACTGGAGTGGTGTAGATTACTTGTGGATTATTGTGATGTTGGACTCATTCTGAAGGCACCCATTCACTGTAGAGGATCCATTTGTGAGCAAGAAACAAACTCATCTACATCTTGGATGGCCTGAGGATGAGTGAATTTTCAGCTATTTTAAATGTTTGGGTCAGTTTGTTTATTTATTTATTTTTTAGATGTATCCTACATGGAGCTTTTACAAAAACTATACACTGCGACTGGCTCAACTGAAAATTACTATTTTATCCAATATTATTCCATTCACCATTCATACCCATTCACTGCAGAGGATTCCCTGGCGAGCAAGTGATGGAGTGCTTCGTTTCTCCATTTTTAAAGCAAATTTTTATTTTTGGGTTAACTCTTCCCTTTAAAGATGCTTTACAAATACTAATTATCAAGGTATCAAGGCTGCATCTGTAAAACCATCCTTTCAACAGTGGTGGAAAGAGTACTCAAGTACAAGTACATTGCTGAAATACTACTCAATTACAAGTAAAAGTACTGGTGCCAAAACAGTACTTAAGTAAAAGTTCAAAGTACTCCTCTCAAAAACTACAAAAACTACCCCGTCTAGGGGTAGAGCGCAACATGGAAGGAAAACGAGTGTGAACAGTCAACTTCTTTTGAGTTTTTATTTGGGAGTTCATGTTCAGGAGCCGACAGTGCCAAAATAATTAACAAAACGTTCTAAATATTAAACCCTCTAATTTCCTTATCAAAATAAAGAAACAAAAATACAATTCTCTAACCTAACTGCCTAATCCATAAACAAAGATCCAAACGTTACAAAAAACAAAAGATGGCGTCTGACTGCTTACTTTCCCAATAATGGCTATTTACAATATTCACAATAAATATTTACAGAGAAACATCAAGTTCAAAGGGATAATCCAAGATCAGAATCGTACAACAAGCAAGGGTCGGATAAGACAGAGTACTGTTATACAACAATTAATATCCAAGCAATCTCTCTCATAAACAAACGGTCAATCAGCACAAGCACAACAGCGTAGTTTACAAAATGCCCCCCCCAAATGCTGTCATCTTTTTTTAAGGGAGAGAAGACCAATCAGAGGATGACATCAATGAGTCTGCAGGAACCAATCAGCAGCAACCTAGGCAGACACACAAACCAATAGAACAAAATGCAACCAAACTATAGGGTCATAACAGAGTACTAGTTACTAGTTACTTTTTAGCCGGTGATATTTAATGAAAAAAATATTCATTCATATCAAGGATTTATGTGGATAATAGTTACTTTAAACAAAACCCACTTTTATCTTATTAACTGAAATGGAATATTGGATATTGAATACTCCACCTCTTGCTCATAGCAGATTCACGGTTGGATAGGAGTGGTTAAGAATATCTACTTGTTGCATCTGATATCACGCTTCACCACTTCTGGGTCCTAACGCTCTGCCAGATGCCCCAAAAAAATAACAAACTGTGCTAATATACACCCACGATGTCATGTAATACTGAAAAATTATAACCCTAACCTTTATTTCCATACTGAAATCCCAGATGGCCTGACAGTGATTCAGCTAAAATATTAGTGTCTGGGACACTATGAGCACAGAGACTGTAGTGTGCACAGCAATTTTTTAAATGCTTAGCTTAAATATGTAATATTAATTAAATAGTGTTCATAAATGGCTGTTGAGATAGTATTCTCAAGTGAAATAAGTAGAGGCTTGGACCTGGAAAAAGCAGTCCTTACGTCATACTTAACAAGTGGATTCTCCCCAAGCTGTCAAACTGACGTCATCAGAGCGAGACGCCATTCCAAAGCGGAAGCAAAATTTTCAGTTTTTGATTAAAGATTACGACGGCAGAACTTTTTTTTTTTTTTCAGTGTATTGACTTGCACGGTTTAATTGTTCACCACAAGACTAGTAATGTGCACTAAAAAAGTAAGTAGGTTAATGTTGATTTCATGACGACTAATCATTTCCAATACCATTGGCAAAACTACCACATACTGTGTTACGTGCGGTGCTGAGTAAGGCGCACGACGAAGGAGAATAGGAATTAATCAGTCTTTTAATATACAATCCAAGAAGAAGATACATGGAGTCTCAGGAGTCAATCTGCACACACATGTAGACATGAAATAATAACCTACAAAATCAAACTCAAAGACAGGAACTAATAAAGGGCCAATAACAAGGAGCCAACAGGTGAACACAATGACTAATTAAACAGAACGGGGAAATCTAGGTCACGAGGGAAACACAGACATGTTACAGTTTGCCCCCTCCTGGAAAGGCGCGTCCTCGTACCGTTACATAATCCAACTGAGGAGGGAGGGTGGGGGCTCTGGAGAAGGGAGTGGAGCAGGAGAGAGGACAAACCAAACACAGAACAAAATAAAAGTCCAGGGGGGAGTGGAGGGTGGGAGGATCCAAGGGGAAACCAGGAGAAGGAGGAGCCAGATGAAGACCCAGGCCACAGTCACGATGGTGGCCCACAGAGGAGCCAACGGAGGGAGGAGCCATGGTGGAGGAGTGGGCGCCGACTCCATGGGGCCGACCAACGGCGGCGGAGCATGTGGTGGTGGAGCCTGAGGCAGCGACAGAGAGCCGAAGAGCCAGGGTGAAGCCAAGGATCTGGAGGGCCAAGGCGGAGCCGGAGGCTTTGGCGACCGAGGTGTAAGTGGAGCTCCGGAAGGCCGTGGCGGAGCCGGAGCGACAGAGGACTGAGGTGGAGCTGGAGGGAAGGAGGAGCCCAACAGAGCCAGAAGGACGAAGGGACGAGGCGTAGCCAGAGGAGTGTAGTCCCGAGGTGGAGGTAGGGGGAGGACTGACCAAGGCGGAGCCGGAGGGACAAGGGAGCCCGGTGGAGCTGGTGGACTGACGGGCTCCGGTGGAGACGAGGGAGCTGGAAGCCATGGTGGAGCCGCTGGGTCGCAGGACTGAGGCAGAGTCTGGGCCTCGAAGGCTGAAGGCGGAGTCGAGGGATCCTCCAGACTCCACGCAAATGGAGCTGGAGATCAGCAGACCAGCGGTGAACCCACGCCACAGATGGTGAGCTGAGGGTGAGCAGAGAGGCTGACGAAATCCAGCGAAGATGACCAGGTCAATGAGAGGAGGTGGGAGAGGGAAGTTGGGTGGGATATATTCCCAGGTATATGGTTCAGGAGATGGCTGAAGGACGGGTGTATCAGAGTGAAAGTCTATTAAGTCTCTCAGGTCCAGTTCGTGCTCACCCCCAGCGGTGGTGCCGTGGGTGGGGCTTTTCCTAGCCCCCGCGATCTCCACAGCTGTATCCACCGTCGCTTGTGCTGTCGGCTCTCGCACCTGGTCAGACACTTGGGGCTCAGGCTCCGGGATGATCGTCAGCTCTGTCGCTCCTGATGGCGATGGCTCAACAACCGCGGCAGGCTCTGGCTCTCCGTCTGTGGTGGGGTCGGGCAGCTCCGCGTTGCGAGGTGGTAGATGTTTTGGGCTCTGGGTTCCGAGTGAGGCTGGTGTCTTCACCCGCGATGTCGACAGAGAGTTTCGATTTGCAGGACACCAGCACTCAATGAATGCGTCGAGACTCTCCCGAGGACCGTCCCCGGACAACTGCACTCGTGTGGAGGTGTTCAGTCCAGCTTGATAAAACGAGCAGAGGCAGCTGTCCGGGTAGTGTGTGTAATTCAACAGGAATACAAAGTCCTCGGTGTGGTCCTCGAGAGAGCGGTCCCCCTGCTCCAGCAGGAGGACGAGGACAACAGGATCATTCATAACACAAAATAAAAACTGACAAAAACAGGAAACAAAACGAAGGGAAACACGCCGCTGTACTTTTCCTTTTTGGTCGGTTATTCTGTTACGTGCGGTGCTGAGTAAGGCACAGGACAAAGTAGAGTAGGAATTAATCAGTCTTTTAATATACAATCCAAGAAGAAGATACATGGAGTCTCAGGAGTCAATCTGCACACACATGTAGACATGAAATAATAACTAACAAAATCAAACTCAAAGACAGAAACTAATAAAGGGCCGATAACGAGGAGCCGACAGGTGAACACAATGACTAATTAAACAGAACGGGGAAAACTAGGTCACGGGGAAACACAGACATGTTACATACTGTATACTGCCATATAGATATATATATATATATTTTTGTCCGTCCATTTTTTCAAGGCAATCATTTTTTCAAGCTTTGAAACTGGTTTTATCCAATTCTTCTAAAAAGACATTCACTTTATATGATGAGAGAGATTAGGAGAGTTCTAGTTTTTGCTGTTATACACGAGCTGTCCGTTGGTTTTAATGTAATGAAATCCCCATTGTATGGAGATAGCCCTGGCCTCTGTCCTTTTCAGAATGCATGATAGCTGGAGAAGGAGCAGCTACTGAAACATCACTGGACGAAGTCCAGAAAGCCATCAGATAAGAGGCCTGACATCAGTGATGAATACATTGTTACAGCATCTGAGCTGTATAATATAAGGCATGTCAAGCACCATGTGAAACACATTAGCCAACAAAACTATTATATATGAGGAACAAAATCACGAGGAGTCTTTGTGTTTTGTGACAGGTGCTGCTGGAATGAAAGATGAAGACTGACTGATCTCAAAAATACACTGCACTGCACTGCAAATAAATAAATAAATTAATTAATTAAAAAAATGCATATATATATATATATATATATATATATATATATATATATAACTTTTTTATAAATATAACCAGGGACGTGCACAGACATTTTGAGGGGCAGGGGCTCAGGTGGAAAAAAGGGCACTTCTCATATTTATTGAATGTTTTTTCTAAACAAAACGTTAAATATATTAGGAGTGCGCAATATTGACAAAAAATATATCAATATTTTATCAAAAATATATCAATATTTTATCGATTTTATCGATAACGATAGACAATATTTTGCTGAGTGTGTTATTGTGCTGATATCTTAAGGACTACCGTGGACAGCTGACTCCTAAAGTTTTTGATATTCTGCATATTCTGTGGTGATCAGTTCACAGCAGTGATAGAAATGAATCTTTTCCAGTAAGTTTAATTTGATTTTTGACCTTGTATGGGCATTTTTACCTTTATAAAGCCCTGCATGATTGTGCATCATATTTTCAGTCAAATTCTTAAATTGAATCAGTCAATTAGAATAAGTCATTTAAGCTGTTACCAAGCAGATGAAATCAGTATTGACAAAATTAATATTTGCAATGCAGAGAAAACACAGAAGTTGCATTAGAAGTGGCATTTAGATACATTTACACACTGTTTAATGCAGGACATGAATGTATTTAACCTGCAGTTACAAATGCATTAATACTGTTTTGATATTTTAAACATAAAACGTTGAATACTGATATCTGAAATTGGGTCAGTGACAAAAAAGGGTTGGGAAGTTGAGAAATTCAAAAATATTTAAAAAAAAAACTAAAAAAAACTTGTTTTTAAAGCATGCATCAGGCATTTTAAAATGTACACAGCGTGTTTATGTTGATTTTATGCAAATAAAAATGACATTTCTACCATTTTTTACAAAAGTTAAGAATGAATGTACATGAACATGTTAAATGGTGTAACCACCAAAGAATGAGAAATATTAAATATTTTATCCACCTAAATGGCATGTAAGGTTACTCATAGAAATAAATACATCATTTTAAATTGTCACACGAAAATAGATTTTATTAAAGTTATCTCTAAATCTAAATTTTAATGCGTATTTGCAATATTTGGCGGGACATATGCTGAAAACACCTCTGTTTTCTAAATTATCTTTGACAAATTATGTAAAACAATGTTAAAAAGCATATTATTATACTAAACTAGGTTATTACATTTTATTCCACATTAATTTTCCTGTATATAATTATATTTTTATGAAAAATACTGGTTACGCCAATTGACAAAAAACTGTTACACCACCTGACCATGTTGCTTCTACAGCCAAAGGCCATTGTTTGTTGAAGAAACTGACACTGAAAATCAAGCGTGACTGTCAACAAGTTCAGCTGAAGTGCTTTTTTTCAATGACAGTGGTTTTTTTTTTTTTTTTTATCTAGCAACACGAAATTATCATAGTGATGAAAAGTGAACTCGTGTCTCATATTGTAATTACAGTTAAGAAATAATATCTGACAAGAAGCCATCATAGTGATGAACAGTGAACTCGTCTCATATTGTAATTACAGTAAGAAATAATATCTGACAAGAAATCCTGGGACGTGCAGAGTTCCTCAGGGGCAGGGGCTCAAAGAAAAAAAAAATTAAAAAAAAAATAAATAAAAAAAAAAATATATATAGGTCAAGAGCTTGATTACAGTACTATTTTATGTTTTTGCAAGAAGTCACTTAATGTCATCAAACCTGCATTTATTTGATCAAATAATAATATACTTTAAATACATTCTATGCAATTCTGATTTATTATCAATGTTGGAAACCTGTGATACTTTTTTCAGGATTCTTTGATTTTTTTCAATAGACTTAGGGGTGCATACAATACATACAAGTCAAAACATGCACATAGGGAAACATACATATATGATCATAAGATACACATATACAGCTATACAAACACTGCAGAGTACAACAAGAAAAGAAAGAAAAAAAGAAGAAAAAAAATCTTAAACGCTGGTGTCATGAATCCTGTCCATGCATTTCCGTTCACTCACCACCAGAGGTCACTACTCCATCACATTGACTCTCACACCACATAGACTGTTATATATTACCCTGGACTGCATTTCCCATCATTCTTTGCACTAAGTACACACAGCTGTCTCAATCACACGCTCACACCTGAGAACTATCTCACAATCACACACACTATATAAACTATGGACTTCCGTTCACAGATCGCCGAGTATTGATCTGCGGTTAGCTCTGTTCAAGCGCTAGCTGCCTTGCCGTGCCATTCCGTGTTTCTGTTCAGTTCCAGTATTGTCCTGCGTTTTTCACTCCCCTAGTGTTAGCTGCGATACGGAATCTGGTTCTTGTTTTCTAGTTTGTGTTCCCTGTATTTACCCCTGTCTCACCATTCGGACTCTGTTTGCCCCTGCTTGGATTATATCTGTGTAGCTGGACTATCTCTCTGCCTTGCCCTTTGGATATTGTTCGCGCCTTGCCTGGATTATTGCTCACGTTTCGGATTACCTCTCTCGTCTAGCCCTCTATATACCTGTTTGCCATTTGTTCGACCCTGCCTGTATTTGACCATGTTTCACAATAAAAGCTTGCACTTGGATCCGCACATCTCACGTCTCATCAGCCCCGTTACAGCTGGTCACCAAACATCTAATTTATTCATTTATCCACACCTTGATTATATGCATTCATTCATGTTTCAAATTCATTTGTCCTGGAACTTTAAAAGAGGGCTCCATATTTTTTCAAAGTATAACTTTTTTCAAAAGTATAAAATATAACTTTTGTAACAATTTACATTCAGAAAAGATTTGCTAAATTGATAGAAACAATGATAGTAAAGATTGATATTGTTAGAAAACATCTCTATTTTGAATAAATGCTGTTCTTTTTAACTTTATATTTATCAATGAACCCCCAAACGGGTTCCAAAAAATAAATTAAATAAATAAATAAATAAAGCAGCACAGCTGTTTCCAATATTGATAATAAATCAGCATATTAGAATGATTTCTGAAGGATCATGCACTGAAGACTGGAGTAATGATGCTGAAAATTCAGCTTTGCATCACAGAAATAAATAATATTTTTAAGTATATTAAAATAGATAAACATTCTTTTAAATTGTGATAATATTTCACAATATTAGAGTTTTTCTGTATTTTTGATCAAATAAATGCAGGTTTGATGAGGATAAGACACTTTCTTAATGCTGCATAATTATCAAAAATGGTAACATGATAAAGTCCTTTCATGTCACCATTTCGCCAGCCTACACTTCACATATGAGGCCTGTAGGTGGAACTTGGGCTTCATTAACTATATGATAGTTTCATGAAGTAGTAAATGGTGCATTATACATAAAAGTGAACTGAAAACTGAATATCATTATTGCGACTTTTGGCGCTGCACGGTTTTGCGCCGTGCTTTAGTAGTCATTTAGCATCCATTTTCTCAGCGATGTAATTTGATTTATAAAATGAGACAAACCGCAGATCCAGATCGCTCCACAAATAAGCTTGTCTGTCCCATGTAATTTTCAACCGATTTATAAATAAGAACAGAAAATGACTGCTCCACTTCACATTATTGTCCAATGAAATTTGAACTTGTGCCAGATCATGATTGGTTGGTGTATTATAAGACAAACGGGCATTGATGAATTATGTAATATTCTAAAATATATGAATTTTTATTTAAATCGACACACTAGCTTTTATTATTTATGAAAAAAAGTTTAAAATATTGTTTGGTTTATTTTTTTTTTCTTCCAAGAACCATATTTGAGAGCCTAGGTTTCCGAACAGACTGTGGAATATCAGTCAGTCGAGCAAAAGGCACGCAACCCATAGCAACGCCTCAGATTGACATAAAATAAACAGGACTTTTTAGACTTTTGAGCGATTAGTTACCATTTTGTACACATTGTCATGTTAATTATAATTCAAATGCATTTTGTTTTATTGACTACAATATCATTGCTATTTGTCTGAGAGGGGCACTTTTAAATAATTTTGAAAAAGGGCAAAGAAATCATCAGAGTGATGAACATATTAAAAAGGGTCTCTGTTATATCATATTAATTATAAAATATCAGAAATTTAAATGAATTGTATTTTACAGATGTAAATTGTAATCTTTGGTTAACATACTACTAATCAAAAATTAAGTGTATATATTTACGGTAGTAAATTTACAAACTATCTTCATGGAACATGATCTTTACTTAATATCATAATGATTTTGGCATAAAACAAAAATGTATCATTTTGACCCATAATGTATTTTTGGCTATTGATACAAATATACTTGTGCTACTTAAGCCTGGTTTTGTGCTCCAGGGTCACATATATTGCTTTTAAAGGGATAGTTATTTAATAGGTAATAAAACCAATTACCTTTTGGTTTAAATTGAAATCCTTCAACATTTTTCTTTACAAATCCTCATTTTGTACTTCTAATTCGTGACCAGTGTTTTGTTCCACTCTCTCCTCTATGATTCCGTGTTCGTCAATTCTCACTGAAGCTTATGCTATGCCTAAGTCCTACGTCATCCGCTTGAACGCCACTCTCATGAACGCACATACGACAGTTAGCAGAAGCTACAGATTATGGTTTATAAAGTTTTAAATATGGATATTATGCTTACAAAAGTGCATTGATTCGTTTCAGGAGGCCTTTATTAACCCCGGAGCCATCTGGAGCACTTTTCTATGATGGATGGACGCAGTTTATTGGACTTCTATTGGACTATTGAATATCACCCTTTCACTGCCATTATAATGTTTGGAAGAGCCAGGACATTTTTTTTTAATATAACACTGAAAGAATTAAGTCATATGCACCTTGGATGGCTTGAAGGTGAGTAAATCAGTTGGTAATTTTCATTCTTGGGTGAACTATCCCTTTAAAATTTTAAGTGAATGGAACAGAAATATGCATTAAAGCTAAACATTTCAAAAAGACTAATGTTGTGCGATATAATTATTTTATCCTAGACTTACAGAGCTTTAATAATAAAGTTGTAGACACAGAAATACTTTCTCAAATAATATAACATTAAACACTTGAAAATAGTTTCTTATAGTAGGTTAGATTATATTACATCTTTAATCAGCATCATAAACTAGTGATATTTGACTAAATTGGCCCCTAACAGAAAGGCTTGTAATAGGAGTCAAATGGTGTAACCGGTTACACCACTTTTCCATTTCAAATTAAATTTGACAGGCATTATCACGGACACCTATGTAAGTACATGACCTTGGTGGGAATATTTCTAATTTAATTTTTAAAGTTAATATTCATTTTTATAATAATGATGAATTATCAATATATTCCTGAGGTCATACCATTTGACATGTATACCTAAGAATACCTGACCATACCCTAAAAATGTCAAATTATATCACATTTTAAAGAGAGTTTCTAACATTTGCATGCAGCAGTTAGTATCACCAGAGGTCCTTCTCTGTGATATAATTTCCTGTCACATGATCTTCTTGCAAAATATTAACAAAATGGCTCCTTGAATGGTGGTTACACCGCCTTGACACTCAAGGAATTTGACTTGACTCCCATAATTCCCTAAATTAATTATAATATTCAGAACAATGATGCTCCATTCACTTTTATTTACTATTAAATAATACTAATGTAAGATTATGCCAAACTAGCTGATCTGATGTTTTATAGAGAATTTCACCTTTTTTAAACAAGATCAATTATTTGGTAAAAAAGTTTTTGCGGTTACACCACATTGACATTTTTGCAATCATCCCCCAAATATTCCCTCAAAATGAATTAAAACCAGAAATTTTAGACTTGGTCCACAAAAAAAGAGAATGTATGCAATTAATTTGCACATTTATTTTGAAATTTTAACCCTTTTAAATTTTATTAAACCACATGGACACAAAAAAGTAGCGTCACGTCATTGACCCAATTATAAAAAAAAAAGATACTTTAAATGTGAAATTAAAACTGCCAGTAGTTGGCAGCACGTGTCTGTTAATAAGTGAGTCATTGCGACTGAACCAAATCATTTAAACAGTTGATTCATTCAGGAACAAATCAGCTGTTGCTCAGAGATGCGAATTGAAATTATATTTGTTGGCAAAATAGAGCAAAAACAGTCAATATTATGTCTAAAACGTGTGTTAATATTAAAATTTTGTTTATTGAACTGCTGTATAAAATCAATATCACATTATAATCATGTTACTTTTTGGTGGAAAAAAAACGTCAGTCTTCACGTGATACTGATTAACTATATGAAATGATATAAATATATACACTTCTGCCCCCATATCTTGAATTTTGTGTTCATTCTTAATCTAAATGCATTTTAATAAACTGAATCATGCAGTGAAAGAACGTCCACTGGTCTTCTAGACTTCTTATTGCCTTAGCTATTAGCTAAACTTCAGCGAACTTACATGGTAGCTCTCTCATGAGTCATGGATGTTAGCAAGACAAATTAACTATATTTGCCTTGTGTCTTTTGGATAATTAGCTGTAAATTTGAGCCACAGGTAACTTAGTCTTTTGTTTATCACCACTCACCTCCACAACAAGACAATCACAACTGGAGAGGGAGGGAGGGAGGGCTTCACTTCTGCGGCTCTGCCTGTCTGTGATGTGCATGTGCTGATCAATGTGTGCTACACTGCTGTGCGGAGACACGGAGGGGAGAAAGGCATCGGAACCAGTGATCTATATATAAGGACTCTATTATAGATCAGTGATCGGAACTCGACGGAGTCTCAGCATTTCCTGACCCGATCTGATATTTTGATTTCTTATTTGTTTGACAGGGAAAACTGTGTGCAAACAGAAACACACCCGCACACATATATACATATATTCATTTATTTCAAAAAAAAAAAAAAAAAAAAAAAACTCCCCAGAAGAAAGGGCACTTTCTCTCGAGGAAGAAAAAGGGCAGGTGCTCAAGCCCCCTTTTACGTCTATGTGTGCACGGGCCTGTATAAGCAACAAGACACTCAAGGCCTGTCTTTGAACATACAGTCACACGAACTGAATTACATTGTTAGACATGACACATGAAGTGACTATAATTATAATACAACACAGCTTTGAGAGTCCTGTTGCTTTCATAAATGGTTATTATTACATATTACAAATATTAAGGACACAAATTCTTATTAGAACATAATTTTATTAAGCAACTAGACCATTAAAATATTATTTTTTAATACAACAATTCTTTAAAAAGTTAATTTATACAACTTAAAATGTTAAGAATGTAGTATATTTACCTAATATTATATGTACCTAGTATACTATTTTTATTAAAGTGTTACCAAAATAACATAAAAATCATGAGGCATTCAACAACATAAGTGTTACTCATGTTAACCCATGTTTTTTTTTTTTGTTTTTTTTTTTTTTTTGTTATTCAGTAATTTGAAAGTCAAACTTACTCAAGCAAAATTTGGGAAAAACTGATTAAAAAATGCACTTATTGATCATATTTTGTTAATATATAGGCTATAAACTATATACTTAATACTATGTAATATATTCAACACATGAATCAAATTTAAAAAAAATAAATAAATAAATAAAAAATCACAGTCATATAACAGTCACACAGTGTTGTATAATGTCAATTTTATGACCTGATTTTAAAGATAATTTTGTGATGTCAACCTGTAGATTAAAAAAGTTAATTAAATAAATTAAAAATTAAAAATGTACAAATAAATAAATAAAAAAAGATCAACTGTCTGAAGATTTGTTGATCTGTAAAGGGAACAATAATTTCTGAATTTATTATATTAGTGGGACATGATCTTATTATTGGAATACCACATTTTCAGAAAACATATTTATATAATAGTATAATCGTATAATAATATTATATAATATAAGAGTCTTTGAAGCCAGTGGTTTGTTTGTTTGTAAGTCAGTGTGAAAATTCATGTCCTGCCTTACAGATTATTCTTTTTGAAATATGAATACCAAGTATATTTAATGGGTATATTGGAGATTTCTAGAGTCTAAGTAAAGTAAGTAAAGCTAAATGTGTGTAAGAAAAGTAAGTAAAGCTAAATCTAAAACAAAATTATCTTTTCCATCTCGTAGTTTGTGCAATTCAGCATCTTCCTCGATATTAAGACATTTATTTGGATATCTTTGCACTCTAATAACATTACTCTATTTGTTTTAGCCTCCTGACCAGAATGCTTCGCAAGTAAAACAGAAAACAAATGCAAAACAGAAAATATTAAAATATTTTTGTCTTAACATCAGAAAAGGGTGCCCTATGACAAGGTGTGTGTTTTATATACCACGACTGAGGTGAGACCCTTGAGCAAGGCACCGAACCCCCAACTGCTCCCCAGGCGCCGCAGCATTGGCTGCCCACTGCTCCAGGTGCATGTTCACTACTGTGTGTGTGTGCACTTGGATGGGTTAAATGCAGAGCACAAATTCCGAGTATGGGACACCATACTTGGCCACACACCACTTCCCTTCCTTCCCTTCCCTTCCTTCCTTATAAGCAGGGCTGTAGGTGCAGTGTTAGCACCCCCTGGCTGTGAAGCTGTAACAAGTGGACGAATTCCTCTGGCATGGTGTGCATGAACGGTTTGGGTGGTTTGTTGTCATAATAATGGTGTTGAAGTGTCTGCTGCTTTAGACTGATGTCAAATGGCCAGAATCCATATAAATGCACATCATCACACAGCTCTAGTGCCATATTAACTAACATGAAACCTGTGGAGAGGCGTTTTTCTTTCAGGCCAAGCCCCTTCCAGAAACGGTCCAATGCCTTGAGGTAGTAGGGACTAAAGAAAACCACGGGCTGCTGAGGTCTGATTGTCTGGAGCACCTGGAGGGTTTTAATTGACACTGCAGTGCATACTGTGTACGCAAAGGCTGGAATTATCAGAGATGCATTTCCATACACACTCACACGCTGCACCAGCGGACCTTGATTCACGGCCGTATTTCTGTAACTGCAGAGATATACACATAAATGATTGGTTGGAACATTAATGCATATCTTATATGAAATTCTATATTAATGTCCTCACTTAAAAAATGTAAATTTGAATCTTAACGTTAATAATTGTGTTGATATCGTCTCACTCTGCAGAGAGCTGACTAGGATTGATGGTCACTAGATCAGTCTTTAGCCCAACATCACTGTCATTAATGGGAGCCAAGTTTAACCTGAAAAAATATAAAATATTTAAATTTGCTGGATTAAAAGGCAAAATTCTGAAGCCATATAATTAGAGAAGTATGGCCATTCAAATGTTATAAAAATGAGAGCCCTATGAATTCAAACAACATCCTTTCTGGAAGTATATGACAGAACAGAACACTGCGACAACGTAAATATGTTTATCGTGATTTCTATCTTTGATTTTGTATTTATTGTTTTCCACTCTGCACATATTAACTAACTATCATTTTGTAATTAGACTTCTGCTCTAGATTATTTTCTATTTTACAGTGGTATACATGTTACATATATGGACTATAGTAATAACAGTAAATTATACAATTACAAGCAACTCACCCTATAGTAAGTACATGTTTTTAATTAATATTACACAGTATTTAACTGTATAATTACACTGTAACAATGACACAAAATCAAGTTTAACCAATGTAGGTATAGTGCAGCTTTGTGTCGCATCATGTTGTCTGATAAGGTTAACATGAGCCAAAAAGCATAAGTTATACTTACTGGAAGTGAGGACATCAGAAGTGATGGCATTATGGGTAGTGCAGAATGTACCTGATGATGAAGTCTGCACTGTCAATCTCTCTTCCACAACTGCTGTTCTTGAGAATCCCCCAATTGCCCACCACAGTACATCGGCCCAGATGACCATGGCTACTCCATGGAAAGTCCTAAAAAAAGTGAGCTTTAACAAGCTGTTTTAACAGTTATATGTAGAAAATTTAGAAAGAACAAACTATCACAGTTACATCATGGTGGTACCTGTCACGGTTAACAAAAGAACATTAGTTAATGAATGAACATGAATTATGAACAATAGAATATTTATGAACTAACATTAACCTAGATTAATAAATGCTGTAAAAATTGCTAGTTCAAATTGCTAACACTGTGTCCTAACCAGATGTGATGCGATGCGACAAGCAATTTGGCTGTCCAGATGCAACATGACAACGCGACGCAACAGAATCAATCAAATATCACAGCAATTCAGAAGCGAGAAAAAAAGTTTATAATCTAATTGATAAATATTAAACCTTTTTAACATCAGTCTCTCCCATTGCGTAGAATGCATATGGGGAATGCATCCAATCTTGCCGTGCTATGAGCAGATGCAGAACGAAGCCTGCTCTGCGAAAACCAGCCTCAGAGCATCCAAGTTAAGGACTCCTAGAAAGCATGAGCAATTTGAGATCCAAGCCGATAGGCTGAGAACCACAAGACATAACCTTTCCCACCCTTGGTGAGAAATAGGTAATTTAGGCAGACAAAATCCAAGCCTGCATGGCAAGGACGTCTAAGCTATAGAATCTGGCAAAGGTAAATGGTGACGACCAGCCGGCAGCCGCACAAATCAAATTCTGCTAGATCACGCCCAGGAGGAGGCAGTTCCTCTAGTGGAGTGGGCCCTCACACCTATAGGGCACTGCAATCCTACTGAGGCATAAGCCAAGGCTATGGCCTCTACTATCCTGCAAGAAAGCCTTTGCTTCATAACTGGCAGGCCTTTAGAGCAGCCTCTGAAGCAAATAAAGTACTACTCTGATTGCCTAAACAGATCAGAACACTCAACATACACTCTAAGAGCCCTTACTGGGCAGAGTGGATTGGGACCCTGCTCACCATCTACAGTGGGGAGTGCTAGAAGGGTGACAACCTGGACTCTGAACGGGGTTGAGAGCACCTTAGGTACATAACTATGTCTTGGCATGGGGACGACTTTACTGTCGTTAGGCCCAAACTCAAGACAGGAAGCACTGCCTGACAGTGCCTGCAAGTCACCCACTCACTTGACCGATGGTAAAACCAACCAAGCGACATGGGCCACAGTTCGGTCAAATGGGGTGGCTCGAAGATTTAGTTCTTTAGTTCGAATTATTGCTGAAAAGGCGTGGACACAGTTATTTTTGCCCATGACCTTATTGAATATGCATTTGTAGGAGTTTCCCTTTCAGACGCTAAATTTATTGGAGGAGAGTTTTCAAATGAATCACGCAACGAGATTTACTAACGTTTGCCCTCGTCAAATTACTGGTATTTGCACCATTATTTAATGCCCACTATTTTGCACTTGAAATGACTGCAATTATTGTTGCTAGGCGAGGCACAGCAAAGAACAGAGAGCGCGTGGTAGAAGGGAGAGGATTTTTTCCACACGTATTCATTTATTTGGAATGCCAGAAGAACACATTATCCAAACATATAGTTTGCCAGACGATGTTATATTTAATTTGCTTCTGGAAATAAAAGAAGCCTTGGAACCCTCAACTAGGAGTCACGCTATACCAGGTCTATCAAAACGTCTTGCAACCCTTCATATTTTGGCCTCCGGTTCTTTTCAATGTACTGTGGCTTCTTTATTTCTTTATTCTTTATTTGCAACTATGCAGAATTGTGCTGCACTTGGTATATTGCGTTGGTTGATATGTAAATGAGATGTTGCGTCTGTGTTCTTTAATTTGTGCAGTTCTTACTAAATCACCCGCAGAAAATTCCACACCCATCGGCAATGTTTTGGAATTGTGCTCTCGCTCTAATTTGCCCTGCTTAGTAAAACTGGCCCAAAGGCATCTCGTAGACAGTGCTCTAGCCTCTAAAATGGTATTGCTAAGTCTCACTAGGAGCTGCACAGGCTCCCAACGAGGATCCAGACATGAAGGCTCCACTGCTCTGGCAGGGGGTGCCAAATCATGCCCTTCGCTTGCGAGAGAAGGTCCTTCCTCAATGGTATTGAGCACAGGGCTGCTGCTGACAGCTGCACTAACTCTGAGAACCATGTCTGGTTCCTCCAAAGTGGGGCCACCAGGAGGACTGAACATCTGACTTTCCTGACCCATTTGATGACCTGAGGAAGCAGGGCATACAGGCGACTGCTAGACCAATCATTGACTAGGGCATCTTGCTGCATCGAGAAATAAGTTGGGCAGTGAGAGTTGTCTTCTGAGGCGAAGAGGTCGACTTCTGCTCTCCCGAAGACTGACCAAATCATTTTAACCATCTGAGGGTATAATCTCCATTCTCTTGGAGCTACATTGCCATAGCATATCCGCCCTGAGGTTGAGACTGCCCGGCACATGAACCGCTCTTAGTGAGAGGAGTTTGCTCTGTGACCAAAATAGAAGGTACCAAGCCATCCTATAAAGGGAATGTGATCTGAGACCGCCTTGGTGATTGATGGCAGGAAGATTTTTAGGGCCAAGAAAAGGCCATCTTTTCGAGGCAGTTGATATGCAAGCATTGCTCCAGGGTTGACCAGAGCTCCCCAACCCGAGTTGGAGGTATCTGTCGTGACTACCTTCCTTCTGGATGTCAGTCCCAACTGAACACCTGATTGAAACAGGCGAGGAGTTGTCCAGGGGGTCACAGCTCTAAAACAGCGATGGGTTACCCTGATGTAAAACCAGCCCAGGTGCCAGGCATGGGACGGGACATGGGCTTTGAGCCAAAACTGGAGAGGCCGCATATGGAGCAGGCCTAGTGGAATCATAAAGGAGGCAGCTGACATGAGGTCAAGATGCCACCAGTCGCTGGAGAGTCAGGAACCGTTCCGCCATACTCCAAGCCTGCATCTGGGCAGAGTCTATAATTGTCCCCAGAAAGACCATTTGCTGTCTGGGTGACAAAGAACTCTTCGTTAGGTTGATTCTCAACCCCAGGCACTACAGGTGGCTGAGCAGCACCGTCCTGTGAGTGACTAGTTCCTATTCTGACGTGGGTAAAACCAGCCAATCGTCAAGGTAGTTCAAAATGCGGATTCTCATCTGTCTCAGAAGGGAAGAGCCACGTCTATGCACTTTGAAAGTGTGTGGGGCCAGAGACAGTCCGAATGGAAGGACTGTATATTGATAGGCCACTCTCTTGAATGTGTTTCTCAAGAACAGTCTGTGATGGGGGCTATGTGGATGAGAAAGTAAGTGTCTTTCAGATCCACTGTCAAAAACCAGTCTCCAAGACACCTTTTGCAAGCAGTGTTTGTACTTCGGACTTTGTACGAAGAACATGAACTTTGTTGTCCTGTACTGAAAACTAAATAATGCCTCTGAAACGAGGCAGCCTGCGAGCGAACTGAAGCGAGTAACCTTGCTTTACAGTGTTTAGAACCCAGCTTGAAACATCCAAGAATGGCTTTCCAAGCCCTGAGCCGGATGGCAAGTGGTTCTATTTTTGCAAATGGTAGTTCGCCGCAAGGGGGTGGGAAACTTGCAATCAGGTATATGAGGAGAGGAGAAATGCTCTTTTGAGTATGTGTGTCCGCTATCACAGTGGTAAAACATTCTGGTATGCGCTGAACTTGCAGGGTGTGCCCAATTTGGAAAAAGTCTCCATTGCTCAGAGGTGGTCGGAGAGGTGGAGAATGAATGCAAGCTTTCTTCAAGGGGGTTCTGGACTTGGACCAACAGATTGCCTGCGCCATTGCTTTCTTTGCGTGTAGAGCCAGGTCAGTTGCTGTGCGCAGCTCTTTGAAAGCTGGGGAATCTTGGCCAGACTTGTCCATGCTGTGGAGATGTTTGGCCTGAAGATTATGAGGCGATGCGGGGAGAGTGGAGCACACAGGAGCTGAGCCGGCATGACGTCACTCAAGCCCATTACGAGAGCCCAGCTGCTTCGTTGTTTCTTTCTCTTAGGTGAGAAAGGAAATGGGAGAGTAGAGTGGGAAGGACTGCCTTCATTAAAGAAGTCGATCCACGAGCGAAGACAGGCAAGAATCATACTCTCGCAATGAGAGCACAACATCTCAGCAAGCGCAGCCTCTGCATGGGCGATGCCCAGGCAGGCGACACACTCACATTTGTAACAACTTCGCTCAACAAATTTGCTCAGGAATTTGCTCTTTCTATAGCCGGATGGCTGCAGGGGAAGGGTTCTGCTTCTTCCTCTGCCAGGGCTTTTCAATAGCGGCAAGCAGCAGGTGAGCTTCTTTCTCTTCCTTCTTGACTTCTTACTTGCAGAGTCAGTGAAGAGATGATCTTGTCGCTGAAGGAGAAAAATTCTGATGAAATGGCACTCTGAGCCAACTTATATAGAGGTTGGCTCCATCATTCTGGTGGGCTAGAGCGTCATTGGTTTGTGCAGCTACACAAATGCTTCAGTAGGCTTCAACAGCAGAGTAAACAGTAGTTTACCCCATATCCATTCTATGCAACAGGAGAGACTGTTCAAAAGGGAACTCCTTATAGCGGCATCGCTTCACATGTAGTTAGGACATGGTGTAATACTAATGTTTACAAAACCTGTTTGCAAAGTGTTACCAAAAAGTTCTGTCCCATATATCTTTTCATATATTAAGCACACATGGAAAGACAGAGAGTCTGGTGGAAAGGACAGACCTCAGGGAGCATTTTGTGAAGTGCAGCTCCCACTTTGTACACCCTATTTAAGGTCTCATATGTAAGACTTTGATTCACAGCTGTGTTCTTCTTTGTCAGATAGAATATATCTGTGGCATTACAACAGAAACGCAGTCTTAATCTGAGGAGAGAGAGAAAGTTTTTCATGTTTTAAAAGTTGTTTACATAATTGCTTTCTTAAATCTTTAGTGTGTGCTTCTCATTGTGTCGATATGTGGAAGGTAATATGTTAATGTGATATCTATGGTGGATCATTTTACTGTTTTTATTGTCTGCATTGGATGATTTTACTGCATGGCTCATGTTACTACACACACTATACCAGAAATGTCCAATTCTGCTTCTGGAGGGTTAGTTTAGCTGCATCTTGACCCAACACACCTGCTTGGAACTCTGGGCCTACACTTATGCACCACCAACAGTCATATTTACTTTCATTGTCTGTTTTGCCAGGAGAGTGATACACACACCTGTTTAGCTCCTTTTGGGTTATATTGGACACATGTGGACAGCTCATGAATGCTGAGAGATACTCAGTGAAGTTCTTTATATCAATACTGAGGGAAAGGAAGAGACATTACTACATTGTTTATTCTTTGGTGAATCATAAATGCTTAGAGTTCAGGTAATGTCAGCTAAATGTAATTATTACACAGATTTCTGTAATAGCTGACTGTGTTAAATCTTGTGCTATGCTAATCTTCAGTTATTTGCTAAGTTCATGTCTAGTGTCACTCCAAACTATCTTTCTTTAACAATTTTGAATCAGATGATTTTTCATGTCAATGTAAAAAAAGAAAGAAAGAAATATTTTTAGGCTAATTCAAAACCTGATCACTGTATATTAGTCCTTAGATAAGATTATTTTCTCATATTCTTAACAATATGCTTAATTCAGTGGCATCATTCTCCCTGTTGTGAAATGATCTATTATTCACTTGGCCTCTCACCTCTTAGCTGGAGTGATGTTGGAAAACTTTTGACGGAGTTTCATGCATTTCAGTAATTTAAATCTGTCTTTCTTTTCACTTCTGCAAAATAAGAGAACAAAACATATCTAAATAAGATTATTTATGGTGTAATCTGCATACATTCCGCAACAAACAAAGGAAATGCAAACTGTGTACTTATGTGACTTTTCCTCGCCACTTGCCAGTTCCCCTTACACAAGGTGGTAATGTTGGCAGCTTGTCCAATCCGCTCATCTTTCGTGGCATGGGGTAGGCAATGAATTGAGAGACAGATTTAGGCCCTTTCGCACCAGAAGACCCTTTTCATAGTTCCTAGAACTATTGGCGGAAGTTCCCGCCTTTTTCATGTGTTCACACCGCAGGAACTAGGAATGTATTTAGTTCTAGGAACTCCAATTGGGGGAACTAAATTAGCTTCTACTTCAGAGTAGGGTCTAAAACAGTTCTATAGGAACTACCAGCTGATTGGCCAAACGGATACGAATCACCGGCTACTTGGCATTTTTAAAAAGCCATGTAAAAATATTTACTCCTCCAATATGGAAAACAGTGATAATAACGGCATTTAACTACCTGTTGTCTGCAACACTGTGTTCTTTTCTCAGCCTCAATGATAAAACACTACATGTTGTCATAGGAGATTGAATCAGATTTTCACGCTCTTATAATCACATAAATTGTGCGTTTACATTCCATCTCCGTTACCATGAAACCCACGACATGCAACAAAAACAGCTCCGATCACGGCGTCCTACATTCACTGGTTATGGATGTTTGTAAATGCAGCAAATAAAGACGTCACTGTTGCTTCAGAGCTCCTGCTGCCGGTACGAATGCAACCAGGAAAACCGCCCGAGGAACTATGTGGTGCAAAAGTGCCTTTTGTTGTCCCTGCTTTACCCCATCCCCAAGGTATCTCCCATGACTGCCTGGTCTTGGATGAACTTGTCACTGCAAGGTTGTCAAGAACATGGCCTCTGTGGCTCTCCTTGATGAGCAGTGATGGGTTGCAGCATCTGCCTTTCCATCCAATGTTGACAACTCATTTTCAGGAAAAGTTGCTAAAGGCAGGTCGATTTTTTGTTAAAAGTTGCTAAATAATGTTTTGATATCATTGGATGATGATGTCATTATGTAACCATGACGCAAAACTGCTTCATTGCATAGAATACACATTGAAATTACTCAAATCTTAGCAAAGAATATTATTTGAAATACGTTCATTTAGAATTCTTTGTAAAAAAATAAACATTTAATATATATTATTTGTAAAAGCAATACGAACACATTTTTATTACATTTTTAAATACAACATTGGATTATTGAAAAGAGACACATTTTTGAACAGTTACATTTTATGTGTTCTCCAATTAACTAGTAAAACTACACATGATTAACAATTACAGTTTTAAGCAGTGAGTAGGTAGTAAGTTAAATGCTACAATCTAAGGAAAGTCCACAAAATAGGGCACAGTGTACTTCATATGTTAATATGAAGGAATTTTCTGTATTAATTTTTCACCGGCATATTTTAAATGATACAATGCATTTAGATAGATAGATAGATAGATAGATAGATAGATAGATAGATAGATAGATTTTGATGTAAGATCTACAGTGTACCTAAATGATTAACAATTATAGGAACAAAGTAACAACTAAGGTGTTTCATAAATGAACAACTGTTATTTAAAAAGTGCAACTAGCAACTTGATTCACATGTGATGTTTGTACTGCTAGGCACTGCTGTAGGATCAGAACGAGTCAGACAAATTTAAGATTCGATCAAAACATTGAAACACGAGGAGACGAAATTCCAGAGGGACCCCAAGGCTGCAACAGGACATCATAAATCAGATTCCTAGCTCCAGCCCTCTGAAGAAAGCAGATGATTTTCCATATGCACCAAAAATCATCTTAAAAGGACTTATGAGCAACTAATGAACTTCATATTATGTATGTAACCCACACAATTGACGATCATGTTTTAATCACACATTATGCATGTCTTTTTAATAACTAGGGAATAGATTAAGACTCAATATTCATGTTTGGTATGTATGAGTTTGAAAAATCATGCTTTAAACGTTTCTTCCAATCAATCCTTTATCAAATGTATCACAGTCTTTTTATAGAAATCCTGTCCAAAATTATACTCTCCAAGAGTGGGAAAATTCAGACCATGTGACTAACAAGATAACATGTGATTTATGTTTTGAGGAGGAGAAACATACAACACGAAGCATTTTTTTATCTTGCAATTTTATCTTGAAAATAAAAATGTAAAATTAAACTTTAATTAAACTTTTAAAAAAATAATAATAATTATAATTGGCCCTTTCGCAAACAAGTCACCTCAGTGTGGGCTCAGCAGGAGCACACATAGGGCATATAGTTTGTGAGCATCCTTCTGAGACCTAAAGAGACAAATGGGACTGTCTTGTGGGCTTCTCGTACACGCGCACATAGACCACAAGTGCATGTGAAGTTTGCCGTTTGGGACAGAGCCATTAAAGTCATGATGAAACAGAAGTAGTAGCAGATTAGTTTTTCTGTTTTAAAGTGCCCCTATTACGGATTTTTGAAAATTACCTTTCATGCAGTGTGTAACATAGCTCTAAGTGAATGAAAACGTCATGCAAAGTTTTAAATCTGAAAGTGCACCGTGTATAAAGTTATTGTCTCTCAAAAGAAAGAGTCAACTCTGAAGACCCCGATATACTTCGAACGAAATCAAAGAACGAACTGATATGACATAATTTCTAACAAAATCAGGCCGAAACAAAGTTCGTTTTGAGTTTGTTTCGGCAGTTCGAAACAGCTCACCAAAGCGAACTTTCTGGGGGAGTTCGTTTTGGCTCCTAAAGACCTTTGAGCTACCATTGGTCTGTGGTGATTACGCAATCAGTGGTGAGTTCTGGAACTCCACGTTCTTTGACGTGCGATTTTTTTTTTTTTGTTTTTTTTTTTCCCGGTTCGTTTCTCATTCAATGGAGGTCAGGCAGGAGAACAACGTCTCCAAGTCACTAGCAACATAAATACACTGTGTTGAATAGCTGAGCTGCCACAAATATATCCGCACCTGTATGATCGCTCGTGGAGAAACTTTAAAGATTCAGAGAAAGCATTTAATTCCTAGAAAGAAATTGCAACAAATCTTGGTGTCGATGACTCAGAGTTATGCAAAAAGCAACGTAGAGAAACATCAGATGCAAGTTTTCCAAAGTCATGAAAAGAATGAAAGGAAAAAGCAAAGATATAAGTTAGCAAGTACCAAATACCAGGGACGTGCACAGACATTTTGAGGGGCAGGGGCTCAAGTGGAAGAAAGGGCACTTCTCATATTTGTTTTTTATTTTTTTCTAAACTATACGTTAAATATATTAGGGGTGTGCGATATTGACAAAAAAATATATTAATATTTTCTGGGATTTTATTGATAACGATAGACAATATTTTACTGAGTGTGTTATTGTGCTGATATCTTAAGGACTACTATGGACAGCTGACTCCTAAAGTTTTTGATATTCTGCATATTCTGTGGTGATCAGTTCACAGCAGTGATAGAAATTAATCTTTTCCAATAAGTTTAAATTGATTTTTTACCTTTTATGGGCATTTTTACCTTTATAAAGCCCTGCATGATTGTGCATCATATTTTCAGTCAAATTCTTAAATTGAATAAGTCAATTAGAATAAGTCATTTAAGCTGTTACCAAGCAAATGAAATCAGTATTGACAAAATTAATATTTGTAATGCAGAAAAAACACAGAAGTTGCATTAGAAGTGGCATTTAGATGCATTTACACACTGTTTAATGCAGGACATGAATGCATTTAACCTGCAGCTACAAATGCATTAATACTGTTTTGATATTTTAAACATAAAACGTTGAATAATGATATCTGAAATTATAAAAAAAATAAATAAATAAATGAAGATACTTTAAATGTGAAATTAAAACTGCCAGTAGGTGGCATCAAGTCACTGTTAATAAGTGAGTCATTGCGACTGAACCAAATCATTTAAACGGTTGATTCATTCAGGAACAAAACAGCTGTTGCTCAGAGAGGCAAATGGAAATTATATTTGTTGGTGAAATAGAGCAAAAACAGTCAATATTGTGTCTAAAACTAAGTGTGTTAATATTAAATTCTTGTTTATTGAACTGCTGTATAAAATCAATATCACATTTGTAATCATGTTGCTCTTTGGTGGAAAAAAAAAATGTCAGTCTTCGCGTGATACTGATTAACTATATGAAATGATATAAATATATACATTTCTGCCCCCATATCTTGAATTTTTTGAACGTTCTTAAAGGAACACTCCACTTTTTTTGGAAATAGGCTCATTTTCCAACTCTGCCAGAGTTAATAAGTTGAGTTTTACCGTTTTTGAATCCATTCAGCCGATCTCCGGGTCTGGCAATAGCACTTTTAGCATAGCTTAGCATAGATCATTGAATCCGATTAGACCAGTAGCATCACGTTCAAAAATGACCAAAGAGTTTCGATAGTTTTCCTATTTAAAACTTGACTCTTCTGTAGTTATATCATGTACTAAGTCCGGCGGAAAATGAAAAGTTGCGATTTTCTAGGCCGATTTGGCTAGGAACTATACTCTCATTCCAGCGTAATAATCAAGGAACTTTGCTGCCGTAACATGGCCGCAGCAGGCGCAGTGATATTACGCAGCACCTGAAAGTAGTCCCAAGCTAGGTAACTAATTATAATTTAGCTGGGGACTACTTTCAGGCGCTGCGTAATATCACAAGCTTGGTAATGGTGGTGGATAGTGGCCATTATTTTGAAGCTCCAAAAACCGCATATATCCGTCAGAAAACTAACCCATATGCCTCCGGGGAGTTAACACATGTGTTCTGAAGCAGATCGATGGGTTTTTGTAACAAAAATATTTCTATTTTTAAAATTATAAACTCAAATCCCTGACTTCCAGCAACGGCCGTATGCACGTTCGCGAGAGAGTCGAGTTCTGCCTTCTTGGCTGACCTCTGACTCGACGTATGACGTAACCACTATCCACCACCATTACCAAGCTTGGAAGAGCCAGGATAAATTTTTAAAAAACTCTGACTGTGTTCGTCTGAAAGAAGAAAGTCATATACACCTAGGATGGCTTGGAGTAAAATATGGGGTAATTTTCATTTTTGGGTGAACTATTCCTTTAATGACAGCGCAGGAGAAGACGTCAAAATGCATAACATTGCTCTCTGCACTTTTATATATTGACATTTTTGACACGTTCGTTTTGTTTACAAAGCTTCAGTGCATAACAGCACTTACGTCTGTCTTACGAATGTACTGCAAATGCTCTAAAGAACGATGAAGGCGAACAGAAATGAGACATAAACACAGACCTACATTTTTATCAAATAATACGTCATTAATAGCAGTTCACTTCCGCGATTTGGTACGATTGCATTCATATCAGCAGCAAACCGTACCAGAGATCACATGAACCGTACCCCAGACCACCCTTTTTAATAAGCAACGGGGTAAACAGCTGCTGGCTTGATGATGCAGACGAACCACGGTTCGGACCCAAATAAAATAATATGAACGCAGTCCGGCAGGGGCAGGGGCAGGGGCAGGGGCGGGGGAAGCAAACGAACTCGAGTTCGGACAAGGCAATCGAACCAAGTGTGAAAGCACCCTAAAGCTGCTTTCATTAAAGCAAAATATAAATCATATAAAATGCTTTATTAATAAACATGACATAACTTGACTGGAGTGCCAAATTGCAGAGCTCATGCAAATATATCCACATGATCAGATGCTTTCTTAACTGCTGTTGTTTCACCGCTGTCATTTTCTTTGTATGTTTATTTTGTTGTTGAGAAGCACTCAGCACATGTATTTACATATTCATCATTTACATATAATGTGTAAATGATGATGAAGCTTCAAATTATGTAAATATCAAGAGTAGGGTAAGCGTAGGGCTTACAACAAACTTTTTACATCCAGCGGGTGCAACCGGAGTGCAATCAACTCCAGCCTTTGGAAATGACTCTCTCCGAATCGAGTGCCAGCCCCACTCAATATTTCCGTGCAGGAACACAATATATGCTCTCCAATGCTAGATGGAGCCGTTTTCTCTGATATCTTCAGCTTGTGTACATGAAATTTGGGTTTGGGACTGAACTACAGCAGTACCAACCTCTTCATTAAGTTTGCGGACGACACGACTGTGGTGGGTCTCATTAGTAACAGAGATGAGACAAACTACAGATGCGAGTTGAGCCGCCTGGCCGGGTGGTGCAGTGACAACAATCTCTCTCTGAATGTGGAGAAGACAAAGGAGATTGTTGTTGACTTCAGGAGAGTGCACACTCAGCATGCTCCTCTGACCATAAACGGTGCGACCGTGGAGAGAGTGAGCAGCACCAAGTTCCTGGGTGTGCACATCACAGAGGACCTCTCCTGGACTAACAACACCGCAGCACTGGCCAAGAAAGCACAGCAGCTTCTCTACTTCCTCCGCAAACTGAGAAGAGCCAGAGCCCCGGCCCCCATCATGTGCACCTTCTACAGAGGCACCATCGAGAGCATTCTGACGAGCTGCATCACTGTGTGGTATGACGCTTGCAACGCGTCCTGCCGCAAGACACTCCAACGCATAGTGAGAGCAGCTGAGAGGATTGTTGGTGTCTCTCTCCCCTCCCTCCAGGACATCTACAGCACCCGTCTCACACGCAAAGCCCTCTCACCCGACACACAGCTTCTTCAGTCTGCTGCCATCAGGGAGGAGACTGCGGAGTCTCCAGGCCAGGACCAGCAGACTGAAGGACAGCTTCATTCATCAGGCTGTCAGGAAGCTGAACTCCCTCCCGACCTTGCCCCCCCTCCCCTCTTTTGCCCCACGCACCACTGAACTCTGACCCCCCTCCCACTTACACACTGTGACCCGCACCAGTCACTTAGTGCACCACTGGACTGCCCATTACCTCAGTCAGCATTGAACTGACCCCCATTCAACTACCTCTTCTGTCACTTTAAACAGACTGATAAGCTCTTTTTGCACTACACTCATATCTGCATAGTTTTGTTTTGTTTAGTTTTGTTTATTTATTTAACCGATTTGCATTTTATCTGCCATGTGCCTTATGCCACTTAATCTCTTTTCTACAATGTCCTTATTTGTATATCTGTATAGTTTGTTTTATATTTTAAACTGTATTTACTTGCATTTTACGTCTACTGTTAGTGTTTTATTGTTAACTGTATACACCATGGGTCTGAGAGTTACACAATTTCAATTCTCTGTATGTATGTGCTGTACATGTGGCAGAATTGACAATAAAGCAGACTTTGACTTTGACTTTGACTTAATACAGGAAATCAGCAGCCTAATAAAGAGGCTGGAGGGCAGAGAGTCTCAGCCTCAGACATCATGCCCACAGACTGTTGGCTGAACATCTGATGCATATCGTACACAAAATTTGAAACACTTCAGGAGATTTGAAGTTGTCATGGGATTGGCTGAATTCTACAGGATTTCCGGTAAACGTTTGTGTTGCATTCTTTTGGGGATATTTTCACGGCCCTAAACATGACGCGGCACAAAACTATATGTGATTGGTTGTTTTTCCTGTCAGTCATGTGGCCTCTTGGGTGGACATTGGCCATTCAAAGTGGCCAATGTTCCCAGACCTTCTGCTGTCAGTCTGAAGGTCTGTCTACGCGAGACTAGAGCGCACAAAGTATTTTGAAAATACAAAAATACTAAACTTAAATATATTTAAATGCAAATTACATTTGATTTTTTTCAAAGACTTTAAAATACAAAATAGTATTTTGTATTTTATATTGTACCAATAGGCATCTCTGTTAATACTGGTTATATGCTATTTACTTTCACAGTGTTGCTAAAAATGTGTGTTACTTTGTAAAGTTCCTATTATATTCCTGCAAAGATGACAGAACATTTACTCACAATTGCTGTCAAAACATGAGGGAAATTGCATTGTAGACTATACATGAAATGTTGATTTTGAGTGTGCCCTGGACGCACCAGTAAGTGGTGAGATGTTTTGGTAATAAAATGATTGTGGCAGAAGAATAGCATGAGAACTTTATTAGGTCAGGTCTCACGGTATCATCTCAGCGAGCTTTTATTACATTTTATGCATACATGGTAAGATAATTTTAGCATTTTCCTGTGTTTCAGTGTGGACCAGAAACTTTTAGAAAATGCTTGGAAACACTGGTGTGGATGAAAAGGATTTGGAAACGATAACGACATATTCAAATACAACTGGATTAATGTAGCTTGAGAAGTGTGGATAGATTAAAAATATAAAAATAAAAATGAAGACTGAATCCATTTCTCACCTCATCATTTCATGTTTTCCACAGTAGGGGAAATACAGGCATGTAAAGATTACCAGGACAATTAGAAGTCTGAAGATCCATTTAAAGAGATCCATCTGAAGGCTTTTGGCTTGTGAGAGAGCAGACAAATGGTAACAGGTTATTTAATCTTGAAATCATGATAGAATGAATCAGAAACAGTGGCAAAAGTGAGCTGTATGTTATTATGTTTTCAGCCATTTGACTTCATATAAGAGAGTCAAGAAAATAAATGTACATTAAACTTCATAATGAAAGGATGCAAAATAGATTTACGAGTGTCAAATGCTTGAAAATGTCTTCATAAATACTGAAAATAGATGTCTAGCCCAAAGGTAGACTTGTATGAGTTTTTGCAGAATTGGGAGGCTAACATCACATAGTATATTTTTTTGTCCCAGCTTTTCTTGTAGATTTACAGTATGCAATATTCCTTGTTTTACAGTATTTTTTTTATACAGTAGCTACTTTCAGCATCACAATACTATACTCCCTACAAATAAACAATTTAAAAATGACTTTAAAGTATTTTAATGTGTTCGCATACTTTATGTTTTATGTGGTAGCCTACAGGTTAAACTGTAAAATAATTCTGGTTTGCAAAAGTTTTGTAGAAGTTTGGTTTTAATGGCAAAGCATATGTTTTTTAATTAAGTGTTGTTGTTGTTGTTTGTTTGTTTGTTTGTTTTGTTTTTCATGGATATTTGATGTTTCGGTTTATAGAATACTGATATGTTCAGAAGTTCATAGAGAGATGTTTAAAAGTGCTCTTTGTAGAGAAAAAAACATATAATACTTATGGTTTTAGACACTTTAATACAGCTTTTTCTTTTTCTATTTGTATGTTAAAAATAAGAAGAGTTAACTTACCCGTGGTGCACATCATGTATGGTGTCAGTGTTTCTGTTTCTGACAGGATGCCTCAACCTCAAATTTTACATAGTAGGCTATACAAATATTGCACCTTACTGGGTGGATGACAAGTGATAAAGAAAAAGCAGAAGGATACAGAGTTAGGTTAAAATTTCAAATCAAAATACGTCATGAGACATGAATGTTTAGACCAGAGGATGAATTTCTATCTCTCTACATCTATCTGTACTGTTTAATCCTAAATGAACCTCAGAGACACTTACTGTACACCCTCAATAAATGCAGTACTTCATTACTGACATTATATTCAGACTGTATAGAAGTGGCTCCTGGTGTTGTCTGGTTTCTTTTAAGGTTTGTTTTTTCCACTAACCAGCATCAAATGATATTTTTCCCTTGCCACGTTCGCTTTGGCTTTTATGTTAGGTGAATAAAGATGTATTACATAAAGTATTGTTGTGCCTTTTGTTTAAATATTATGGCATGACTTTCATTTAACTTTTCAGTTAAACTGCTCATAAAATTTCCAAAATCTTAAAACCAGTCATTTAAATGCATCATTTAACCATAACAGTGATACACATCATCAAATAATAATTAGGCTTGTCACTACACTAAACTGTTATAAATTGACCAAAACCTTACAGATTTCATACCTTTCAAACCTTCCATCTCATAGATTTCTATATCACATAATGAATTAATAACTACTGTAAATATCCAGCAAATATCAGCATGCATAAAGTGCACACAGATAAAGCGACATAAATCTTAACTACTAAGTAGTTTATATCGTCACCATAAATTGTTCAATGTGGACAATTAGGCATTAAGGTATTACAAACATTACCATCTTAAATTTCTGCACTGAAGCAATGTGTATTGTGAAAAGTTCTATTCAAACAACAATGGACTTGAGTTGAGTTGTTTAACTAGGGAGACACTTATATAAATGTGCACTGTTGAATGGGCTCCAGGATCAGCACTAAAGCAAACGATATGAATATGTACGTGTTTTTGCAAAGCATCTAAAGTGGCAAGAACTTTTGCTCAGTATCTCTAAGTGCTATAGAATGGTTATTGTGTTTGTGTGTCACACCTTGTGTCAGTGTCACAGAGACTGCAGTGTTGTGACCACTGAAAGCAAAAATACAAAACAAAGCTGCTTTTAATTCAACACGATCCACAGGTTTCTTTTTCATTCTCTTTTTCTGTCTTTTCCCTTACAAACAGTTCTCGATAAATAAAACTCTCCCATTATTCGTCCATTCATATATTTGGTATTTGTCCAGTTTCATAGTGCCCTTTTGTGCTAACATTTGGTTAGTCTCAGTAGAAATTAGAGTAAAAATTAGAGTAAAGAAATAGTATAGCTTATGAGTGTAGCAACAAGTTCAATTACAGATTGTAATCAACCAATACAATTGTTTAATGTATGATGACAAATAGCCTAAACTCAGATTTTGTTGCTTACAGGCCAGTGTAATAAATGTAAAACATTTACACTGTTTTACTGAATCTGTATAACACTTTTTGACATTTTTAACAGTACTCTGAGCCAACTCTGGCTAAGACTTTTTGTTTTTTACCGAAATAAAAATGTAATAGAGGAGACATGGTTTCTTCATTTATATTTCATATGTGAATCACCCACAAGATGGCAGCATCGGTCCTGGAGATCCACAGCACTGCTCAAGACCTTAAGAGTCAAAAAGTTTACAAATGCTTCTCATTACAAATCTACAGTGAAATCTGTCCAAACGAAATTGCTGAGATTATGAAATTCCAACAAAAGGTATTTTATGTTATTATGATAAGTGTAGAAATATTTTCAGTTCATTATGAAACAGACTTGACAGACTATGTAACTAATGGGAGACACTTAAGTTCCCCAGAAACCAATAAAAGTTCTTAAAAGAGAACCATTTTCTTAGTGTGAAGAACATTTATTAATGATAAAAGAACAATTTCTCACTAAATAAAGAACCTTTAGTGGTTCCGTGGATGTTAAAGGTTCTTCATGGAACCATCAATGCCATTAAGAGTGTAGTAAGTGTGTAGACACTTCACACTTTTGTTGTATGCAAAGATAAGTCACTGTGAGATGTAGTGCTCGTATTTAAGATCAAGCGTCTGCTGCTCTTGTAACCTGACAGGACTGAAGACCCATTAAAGCTGAAGGCATTGAGGGAGCAGTTATAATGGCTCATATTTAATTCAGTCAGTGCTCACATTTTCAGCTTCCACAAATCTCTTTCATTCAAATCGCTATGCATGTAATTTACAACAAGATTTATTTATTGATCATCTATAATAATGAACAGGGGTGATTCAGGGACTCTAGCTCCAAATGTTTTTTTTGTTTTTTTTTTTCAAAAGCACCAAATCATTTAGGCTTGTGTCAGCTGTTCCATTCTAAAATCGTCATGGAAGATATACAGGGGCATTTTTTCCAGCATGAGTTTTGTTTTATATTTATATCAAATGATAGTTAAGCAATATCACACAAGCAAAAGTGCTGTTTTTCCCTGAATATCAGCATGACTGCAAATGTCATATTGATTTTAAAAAATGGTTCAATAAACAGTAAACATTGTCACTTAAATTTTAGATACAGTATCAATGTCTGTTTTGCTTTCTGTCAATGAACATTTCCAAATGAAATCACAGCGGGACTGTTTTGCCTCTCCATGCCACACAAGTGTGAAGCACTGACTGAGAGGAGAAAAAAAAAAATTTAATTTTATCCAATTGTAATATTAATTTAAATCCTTCCATCTAAACCAGTTGTCTTATAATATCCTGTATATTTTTGTTTGTCCTGGGGAGCAAATGAGATTGTGTAAGGCTATCACATTTATCCTTTGGTTTCTGTGCAAACTTTTCTGTCTTTTTCACATGCCATTCATTGTAATATTACGTTTTCTCTTCTTGATCTCAATATGCACACAGTCCTGTTTTATGTTTCATTCTGTGAGTAATTGATGGTTTAAACCATGTCCAGTTTAGAGATGAGTGATTATAGTATCTTCTTTCTTCTTTGCTAATTACAAATCTATACAGACTTGTTTTGGATACTATAAAAAACTTTCTACCCTCAGTTTTCCTAACCCATATTTCCTGCTTTTTTTTCACAAAAGTCTGTATGGTCCCTTTGACCTCCCCGTACTCACCATTACTTGAATATTTACATCCGAGTGATTAACTACTTGATTTGCCAACCATTTCATTGCCATGCCACCACATGTGCAAATACTCACCTCATATTGTTGATATTTTGTAAGCTTAAAAGGAGCTCATATATGAAATTGTGACTTGATTTAGATTGTCCACTTAAAATGCTTGATAAAGCTGAAGATGAATGAAAATTTATGACATCCATCGGTTTTACTTTCTTAATCCATCGAAAGGCTAAAATAATGGCTACTAGTTCTGTAGTGAACACTGATGAATCTTTTGTTCTTTTCTTTATGCTTACCTTGAATTTGGGAACATATAGGCTATAGCTGCAGCTGTTAAAATACAATCTGCAATAGCTGATGCTGCAAAATACAATCCTTAAAACCATCTGTAAATATATGTATTTCAGATTTTCTTGCTCTATAACCTCTTTTGGGATAAATTTGTCTTTTGGGACAAATATCCTGTTTTTTAATTTTAAAGTCTTTGATCAGCTCTAGACATATTTAATAACCATGGCGCTATACTTAGCATCACAAGTGGGATTAATCAATGATTCTGTAATGCAGCATTTTTATTTGCTGTCCATTCAAAACTATAGACACTTCTGTTAAAAGAATGACTCAACTCATAAGGACAATAACTTGCCGCCACCTATTGGCGGTTTAAGTTATATATTTTAATTCTATTTCATTCATTCATTCATTCATTCATTCATTCATAAATAAATAACCCACCCACCATCTGGTATTGTTCACACTTGTCTTGTTCGTGGTCCAAAGTGACCAAACACCTGAAATGTAACTTCTTCTTTTTTTTTCAATAAAATCAATGTAATATATTTTTGTCCAATATTTTTTCTTTCTTTTGTATTTTGAGAGAATTTCATGGTACTAATTAATATTTATGCAATAATATTATATATATACATATTTACACACACACACACACACATATATATATACACACATACAGGTGCATCTCAATAAATTAGAATGTCGTGGAAAAGTTCATTTATTTCAGTAATTCAACTCAAATTGTGAAACTTGTGTATTAAATAAATTCAATGCACACAGACTGAAGTAGTTTAAGTCTTTGGTTCTTTTAATTGTGATGATTTTGGCTCACATTTAACAAAAACCCACCAATTCACTATCTCAACAAATTAGAATATGGTGACACGCCAATCAGCTAATCAACTCAAAACACCTGCAAAGGTTTCCTGAGCCTTCAAAATGGTCTCTCAGTTTGGTTCACTAGGCTACACAATCATGGGGAAGACTGCTGATCTGACAGTTGTCCAGAAGACAATCATTGACACCCTTCACAAGGAGGGTAAGCCACAAACATTCATTGCCAAAGAAGCTGGCTGTTCACAGAGTGCTGTATCCAAGCATGTTAACAGAAAGTTGAGTGGAAGGAAAAAGTGTGGAAGAAAAAGATGCACAACCAACCGAGAGAACCGCAGCCTTATGAGGATTGTCAAGCAAAATCGATTCAAGAATTTGGGTGAACTTCACAAGGAATGGACTGAGGCTGGGGTCAAGGCATCAAGAGCCACCACACACAGACGTGTCAAGGAATTTGGCTACAGTTGTCATATTCCTCTTGTTACGCCACTCCTGAACCACAGACAACGTCAGAGGCATCTTACCTGGGTTAAGGAGAAGAAGAACTGGACTGTTGCCCAGTGGTCCAAAGTCCTCTTTTCAGGTGAGAGCAAGTTTTGTATTTCATTTGGAAACCAAGGTCCTAGAGTCTGGAGGAAGGGTGGAGAAGCTCATAGCCCAAGTTGCTTGAAGTCCAGTGTTAAGTTTCCACAGTCTGTGATGATTTGTGGTGCAACGTCATCTGCTGGTGTTGGTCCATTGTGTTTTTTGAAAACCAAAGTCACTGCACCCGTTTACCAAGAAATTTTGGAGCACTTCATGCTTCCTTCTGCTGACCAGCTTTTTAAAGATGCTGATTTCATTTTCCAGCAGGATTTGGCACCTGCCCACACTGCCAAAAGCACCAAAAGTTGGTTAAATGACCATGGTGTTGGTGTGCTTGACTGGCCAGCAAACTCACCAGACCTGAACCCCATAGAGAATCTATGGGGTATTGTCAAGAGGAAAATGAGAAACAAGAGACCAAAAAATGCAGATGAGCTGAAGGCCACTGTCAAAGAAACCTGGGCTTCCATACCACCTCAGCGGTGCCACAAACTGATCACCTCCATGCCACGCCGAATTGAGGCAGTAATTAAAGCAAAAGGAGCCCCTACCAAGTATTGAGTACATATACAGTAAATGAACATACTTTCCAGAAGGCCAACAATTCACTAAAAATGTTTTTTTTTTTTTTTTTGGTCTTATGAAGTATTCTAATTTGTTGAGATAGTGAATTGGTGTTTTTTTTTTTTTTTTTGTTAAATGTAAGCCAAAATCATCACAATTAAAATAACCAAAGACTTGAACTACTTCAGTCTGTGTGCATTGAATTTATTTAATACACGAGTTTCACAATTTGAGTTGAATTACTGAAATAAATGAACTTTTCCACGACATTCTAATTTATTGAGATGCACCTGCAAACAGACTACAGCCTACTTCTGCCACTGAACTGCTAAATTACTCGACAATATTTGAATTTCTTTATAAACCAGTTTGATGATTTGTATCGCAGGTAACTCAAAAGCCCATCTTGCTTAATGTTACTCTTCTAAACAGATGCATGCCATGCTTCTCGACTATGGATCACTTGAGCAGCTGCCGATGACAAATTAGAGTAAAATGAGGGAGCAGCATTAAGGTGTTTATTTACATCGTTGTACTTTGATTTACATCTGTGTACTATGATTTTGTATAAACATGTGCGTTCATTTGTTCTGCGAGAATCACAGTTTCCTGTGCTCGCCTGACTCAGAGCTGACTCAGTAATAGTGAATCAGATTTGAAAAATGGCGGGGGATTGTTTCTGTGCTCCGCTTCCTTCCTCTGCCTTCATTCACAAATACATGTTCTCTCTGCTGCACTCTCTGCGCTGGCGCCAGCACACACCGGGTTCGTGTATGAAGGGTGATGTTCAAGTGTGTGTGACTCAAGCTACTGGGACGCGCGGGGAAACCCACGCAGAAACCCGTCTGTCTGTGATTAGCACCGCTGCTAACACGAACACAGAGAAGACTACAAAGTATAAGAGAAAGTATCTGTGCTATAAAAGTTTAAGAATCGATTATGGAAAAGCGAAACTGTTGGCTAATTTTCTTAAAGGAATATTCACCCAAAAATGATATTTCTATTGTTTACGCTCATGCACGACTTTCTTTTGCAGGTTGTGCAGAGTCGGTGTGTCAACACAGATAAATGGTAATTGTGAAAATGTTATAAAAGTACTTTAAATGTGGTCTATAACTTGTGCAATAAATTTAAAGTCTTCTGTAAGACACAATAGCAACCAAATGTTTGCCAGTTCTGATAAGATTTGTGGACAGCAGGAAAAAAAAAACTGCAAGTAATAAAATGCATCTAACTATAAATTCATGCATATAGGAAACCAACAACAGATACGCTTTTCAGCTTTTGAAAAGAAAACACTGAGAAGTCTGTTAAATATCGCCCAGTGTGCTAATGTGGTAATAAGGAAATTACTGTATTGAATTTTACATTGTACTGTGTTTTGTAGGTTTAAAATGACTAATACCTTTTTCCATTTCATGCATTTACAGTGAAGGAGAAATGCTTCCAGTGCCGTTTGTTGTTGATGTCAAAGATCATGTCTTCAGTCAGTCTGTATTTTGGAAAAGTTATCTTTCAGAAACCAGCTACATTTGGTAGATTCAAGATGGGACAAGTTACCCTGGAAAACCTAAATAAAGATGACTCAAACTACTGTACATCAACAGTTTCACTTGCATTATCATAAACATGGCCAACTACAATGTGAGGTTTTTGCTATTTTATTGATAAATACACATGAAATATATATATACATCTTTCCTAAAACACAACACTTTCAGAAAGGATACATTATTATAAATGATACACATTAATTATCATTATGCTTGTTTTTACAACACAGCAGATTTAACAAAAATATTTTTTTTTTTTACAAAAAAATATCTGAATTATGTCCAAATCATTTCACTTCACTTCCTGTCTTCTATAAACAAAGGCAAAACACCAAATATATACAGTATCAAATGTTTATTAATAACCTTTTATAGCTTCAGAGTGCAGGAGTAAGCAGACTTTTGTTTTTCCAATCATTTTATCAGATTCCAACCCATTTTTTGTATTTAATTTTAATTTTATTTTCACTGCTTTCATTTCATATAAATTGAGTTTATTTTTTGTGAATTAATTTGTCTTTATCTTCTTTTGTAAATGTCCCGTAAGTAAAAAATTATGTCCCTTTAAGTCAACACATTGTTATTATTTATTATTGTTATTCTTATAAGTGTTACCATATGGTGGTTTAAGGTGTAATGCAAGAGGGTGAATATTTGTGAATTGCTCATAGACCGTGTGTGTGAGGGGCGTGGGGGATGGAAGACACGGCAGGGAAAGCAGGAAGTGCATGGAGAAAATAAACGAGTAGTCAGAGTGCCAGAACAGCACATGCTGAGCAGAAAAAAAAAAAACATTACAGCTGTTCATTCATACTTCTTCCTCTGCGTATTGCTCGAGGTATATATGTGAACATGACAAATGCCTCAAGAGCAGCCTCAGTGCCCATGAAAAACAACCTCAAACTGGTTTAATAGTTAGACAGGAAGCTGATAAATGTTTTGTCTGTTTGTCATCGAAACCCTCCCTCTTTAATTGACAAAATTCTTTCAGTTTCAAATTCCAGAACGACTCCTCTTTATTTAATACAGGGAAAAAATAATTTGATTAGAGGATACTCACTGACTCACAATGACTCGTCTGTAAACAGCATGAATGGGGAAATTAGTCATGTTATTTGTATGCTATATAAGTGGCATGCTTTTGCATTTAAAAGATGTCTCAGTAGACCAAATGGCCCATTGTGAAAACACAGGTCAGTGAAATGCGCCAGGGGCTGTGCTAAATGGTGCTGTGCTTTTACTCATATTTACAACACAATATGCATATTGACCGAAGCAGGGTGACGATTGCTGCAGCATCACACCTTGCTTTGTGTTGTTAATGTAAAGCAATTTCAACCTACACTCTTCAACAGGAAAAGACCAGCCTTTCACAAGTCACAGGGCTTTATCTATTTAAAGCTTTTTTTTTTTTAAATGCATGCAGTGATGACCAGAGTTATTTCTGATAGTGTATAAAAATTCTGTTTCTATGTAGGTCATTTATGATAAGTGAACTTGCAACTTTCAGCAAAAGGTTATGATTTTGTGAGGGACAAACAGACGTAACTTTAATTGAACCCAACAAATACCATGATGTATGGTGAATTACTGCACTCTTCAGGAAGAAAAGTCTTTAGTCATTTAAGGGGTGAAGGAGATGCAAATAAACATCTCGGGACATTCAAAGATGATCCGTGTGTCTGTGGAAGGCATTTGAATCCATGCTGCTGTTCATTTGCCTGCTGCTCTGTTATTAAATGGATACTACATGTGAATGTGACTTTAAGTGCATCATGTGAGTAATGTTGGTCTCGATGATGAATATGTTCTTTGGCTGGTTCTCACATCTGATCATTGAATTTCAATGACTTCCAATGGCTTGTGATTACTAGAATTAAGGGTTAGTTCATCATTTATTCACCCCATGTCGTTCTAAATCTGTATGGTTATATTTTCAAAACTTATATATTTGTTTTCTCTGTACAATGAAAGCTATCTATCTATCTTTTTTCTTCAAGACTGGTCATAACTTTCTCAGTTGCATAAAAAAGGTAGATTGCTCTAAATATGAATATTAAAAAGTAATTAAAGCTTGATTATCACTTGGTTAACTGTAGTTGGTCAAACTAGTTCTTAAGACAGTCTTAACATAGTCACTATATGTTTATGCAACTGGCCCCATGTTCTTCAAAACATGTTCTTTTGTCTTTCACAGTAAGAAATGTTTGGAAGTAACTAAATTATTACAGAATTTTACTTTAAATAATGATATAGCAGTTGCACTCACAAAGAGCAAATTCTAGTCAATAAAATATTATAGAGAACTAAAAGATGATTCATTAAACCATTATAGCTTCATGAGTAATTTTTTTTAGCTAGTTACATTGGCCTTTCATTCAAGCATTGAAATAATTTTTAAATGCATTCCCACACAGCTCTGTGGAGTTTAATAAATGGTTCTAGATTTTTAGATACATATAAAAATGTTTTAAAAAAGTTTGTTGCAACCAAAAACGCGTAAATACTACAACAAAATATAATACACGTTGCATTAAGGCGTGCATAAAAATAATAAACATAATAAAACAGTCTCATGGGAAACTTGGAAACACTTTTGTGTTACACAAAACTCTTTTTCTGTTTATTATTTAAGAGTCTTCAAAATTAAAATGTTTTAAATTCTAAAAAGAAAAATCTGCCGGCTGTAAATGTGTACATTTTTGCGTGCGATTCTAAAATAGAGCTAAAATAAAGAGGGTAACAATACATTTAAGACCCTTCTTTTTTTCTTTGTTTTTAGAGAAAAAGAGGCTGTCGGTAACAACTAAAACCTGTAACAACATTACAAACAAAACGGTTGTCTGCGTCTGGCGCCGACTCGATCGTGATTGGCAGGACACTGCCACCAATGCAGCTGATTGGTTAGCGACAATTCAAACGCTCGTCCTCCTCGCTTTCCCCGCCTCCAGTCGACTATTTCCGGTGTGGAAGACCCCGTGAAATGCCCCTGAAACTCCCGAAGGCGATTGTTGTCTTTCATTCATTCGCAGCTCGCAGACCGCGCTGGTTTACACGCTTTGGACGTCGTCCCGACCGCTCCTTTTAAAAGAGTACGTTTTAAATCTCTCTCATATGTTTCAAAGCTAGCTCTAGTGTTATTATTAGTATTATTATTATTGTATTTATTATCGTTTTTGCAGAGAATAAGAAAACCGGAGAATATTTGGTTTTAAGGCACATTTGAACGGGATTAACAAACACTAAACCGATTGGCGGGCTCGTGTGGCGCGTTTTCGTTAAAACTTATTACTTACGCAAAGTTATAGTAAGTAAACGCAGTCCACACCCTTCTCAAAGAAACTTTGTTTTTATATAAAGAAAATATCTCAATTCTTTTAAAAACACAACTTTTGGGGGTTTTGAAACAAAGGGCTAAAATCGTTCGTTTAAAATCGTTCAAACGAAGTTTTACACTTAAATAAGTTTTTGTTTTGTTTTTTTTAATCGATTAAAGCTCTTCGCGGTGTAAACAACAGAATCGTGTTTTCACGCGCTCGGGGATTTAAAAGGGCGCGAATCGCGCGCTGTGTTCGTGTTCCGGTTCGCACTGGAACCGCGGGGTATCCGTAGAAACCCTTCGCCTTTTAGCTTTCTCTTTTAAAGCTCCGCCGCTGCACAGCGAACTTCCGACGGATTTCAGATCTGCGATTTTAAGGTATTAAAATCCAATTTTTCAAACGGACACACCGCTACTCGAATATGTTTTGTTTGTAGCCGGCATTGTGTCGGGTTTGAATTCGCGCGAGCTCAGGCCTAGCGCGTGTTGTAAACAAACGGGAAGCCGGTCGTTCCGCGCGCTAGTTCATTACGCTCCCTGTAAAGTTAATTTCTACTTTTTTACCGAACGAGCGCGTAGTAATTTATTTAAAGTTTCTGTACTATTACCAGATATCGTGTTTGTTAATCGATTGTGCTTATCGAGCGACTCTCTTTGCATGCAGCTTTCCAGTAAAGCAAAATGAGTGATTCTGGCAAGGACACAGTGGCTCCTAAAGAGAAAGACGGAGCAGAGAAGAGAGGACGTGGAAGACCACGAAAACACCCACCACAGGTATCGCATTGCTTTATATGGGGCGTTCTGGTTTTCAGTGGGCAGGTGTTTCATAAGATTAGACCGAAACACTGCCCTTATTTTGTGTTTTGGGCTAAAATGATGCTTGCATGTGTGTTTTGTCTTATTTTTTTGTGGTCTTGCACGTGGGCTGAGGAAATCCAAACCATTTTTTTGAGTGCTACTCTCATAAAGAGCTTAACTGATAGGCTATATTAAGATCTTTGTTTTGGTGCATCTTCAACTCAATTGCATGTGCTTAACATGTGCAATGGTCATCTTGAGTGGCAGAATGACCAAGGCCTGTAACATGATCTCTTTAAACCAGCAGTAACCCACTTACTGTTCCAGCTGCTCACTGATTGGCCGCTGGGAAATGCCAGCATCTGATTGGTTCATCCCGCTGTCAGTCATAGGGCCTCGAGAGTGCATTGGGTTTAAAGTTTCTATTACTCACCCATGTAATCAGAGCCTTTGAGTAGTAATCCATGGCCACCATCATACAACTAGGTGGATTACTTAAGCACCACTATCTTAGCATGCATATAATTATATAAATAATTATGTAAGCTAGTACAAAATAACTAGTACTCTACTTTAATAATGTGCTACATAAAAACAAACACGCATGCATCAGTTATTTGCATTTGTAAGCATTTCATTTTGATTTTTGTCCTAGTGGATCACATCCATATGTAACATGTTTAAAAAGGCACCTACTTGCAGATTCTCAGATTGTGCTTTTGCAATTAGTTTCAGAAATTAGTAGGATGCAACTGCTTTTTCAGTTTTTTTTTTTTTTTTTCAGACTTTTGTATTGTATAGTTGTAAAATTGTCAAACGACTGAAAGACTATAAACGATAACAAGTGTGCTGTTCTTTCACACTCTCTTCTCAGTAAATCAAATGACGTAGATGTTAGTCTACATTGACGTAAACTTGGTTTCCTGTCCTTGAGGAGACAGAAACAGACTTGATATGCATTATTTGCAGTTGGCTTGCACTATCCATTTGCAGATGTCCGACAGGAAATATTCTTTACACTGACCCTGAGCTGGTATAACACTGATAGTTAAGCTGTGGTGGTCTGCAGTGTATTTAGTTCTCTTTTGGCAACCAATGACTGCATGCCACCTGTTAGTCTTAAAGTAGCAACCAGTTGTGTTAACTATGAACAGCAGATGCTTTATAAGTTATCCACCAGTATATGGAAACCCACAGTTGAGTCATGTTTGTGCACAGATTTTTTTCTTTCTGGTTATTTATGCTCTTCAATCTTCTTGCAGCAGGAGGCAAGTGGATCTCCCACACCGAAGAGACCTAGAGGAAGACCAAAGGGCAGCAAGAACAAGCCAAGCTCCACGGCATCGCGGGGCAAAGTGAGTAGAAATGTTTCAGTGGTTTTGTGCACAACTACCTCCTATACAATATTACCATCAAAGACAAGAAACCAACAAACCTGCATCTGTCTTCCGGACCTCTGAGTTTGCACGCACACAATTAAAAGTTCTCATTGGTGTCTGTGGTTCCATAAAGAACGTTTTCACGGAAGCTTTTTATTGCCAAAGTTCTTTAGGGTTATTTAGGTCATCACGAAGCAAAAAAGATTCTTCTAAGAACAGTTTACTGGAAGGTTCTTCGTGGAACCTGAAATGGTGCTTCCATAGAATCACTGCAAATCCCCACTTTTGGAACCTTTGGAAAAATTAAGTGTAGTTAGACCTAATTAGTTTTTTTGTCTTGAATGTAAACATGCTTGTTTACTATCATTTTCTTGGCTCCTCGCTTTTGGTATTTATTTTTAATTGTTCGATCTAAACAGTCTTGTTGTTTTCGTTAGAGCCTGCAGATAAAACCAGTTGCTCAGTTCCGGTTGAATCTCTTGACTTCCTGCTGGCTTCCTGTGGCGTAGCAGGCGCTGCGTGTTGCAGGTGCAGCCTCTGAGATGATGACCCCACCCCCTGCTACTACCCTTCCTTCCCCTCCATCTATTGTCATGACAGCTGACCCACCAACCCTTCCCCCCCATTCGCACACCGCCTCTTTCTTTTGTTTGTGTGTGCGCGCGCGTGTTGCCGTTTCTCTCGCCCGCTTGTACCAGCTGTCTCTCAGCTCCGGACCAGGTGGCTGGCGAACTGAAGTGCACTGCGTGCTGCTCATGTCCGTTTCCAATATAATAGCCAATGAACTCACTGCCCCTGGGCCGCCTGCCAGCACGAGTCTGACGGCGCCCTCTAGTGCTCCACTGCATGTGTAGCACAATGTTTATCCTCTCTTTCTCTTTCAGAAAACAGCAACGGCTTCGGCACCTGCAGGGACGAAACGCAGAGGACGGCCCAAGAAAGCAGTGAGTTTTCTTTTGTCTTCCGTTTAGCACATTTCGTGTGCCATTTCTTGTGAAAACCGCAAGGCTGAACGGGTGTTTGTGTGGTGGGAAGTTGCCACAGGCAACAACAAAAATATTTGGCTGCTTCTCACGAGGGATTTCTTGCAGTTCTTTCTCCCCCTTCGTTTCTCCTGTTGGTCTTGTTTATAAGAACAGATCAAATGTCTTGAAAGCTTTTATTTTGCTGTTAAGTCAGTTTGGCATGTAATCAGGCAGAGCCCAGTGCCGCCCCCTGTTTCCTCGACAGCTCACTGTGTAGTCATCAGCCCTGTGTCTTTGTACTGCATTCCTCTCACATGAGGCACGGTTCTGGCGCTGGAGTTTAGTTTTTCCTCATTCAAACATGTCTGCAGGAATCCAGCGCATTGAGTCACACAAACCTCTGGCTTTGAGTCACACTACTAGTTATCGTGGCCATGCCGGGACATTTCCTCCACTTAATCATTCAAACTTGGAAAACGGACAGCTCTGGTTTGACTTAGTCATACTACATGTAGGGCCCTATGAAATCAGTGTCTTTTTTTTTTTTTTTTTTTTTTTTTATATATAACTCATTCTGTGCTGTATATTTAGATTTTCTGGTTTTCAAATGAAGGCATAAAACATGGATTTAATTTATTTTAATTAATGATTTCATTTATTTTTTAACTAATAAAGGGGATTTACTATTAAAATTTAAAACATGGAAGAAATTGTGATTATTTCTTGAAGCTTTAATAATTTTAATAGTAGTATTTAAATATCCTTTGTGACCATAATGTTTAATGTCTAAAGAAAAAAATGCACAAATACAAATGATGCATAAAGTAGGACAGGGCCATGTTTAATAATTGACAGGAATGAAATTGAGACTGAAGTACAGTGCGTTCAGTGTTTAACATACTGATTGTTCAGCTGGCGAAACGTCTTAGAACTTAGTTGGCAGTACAGTTTCTAAACTGTAAAAATGACGTGATCTAGGACCTTTTATACAGTGCGTGCCATTAAGACTGTAAATCTGTCCGTCACAGCCTCGTTTTCATCAGTGTTCAATTCAATATGGCATCTAACCCAATTTAAAGGTCCGTTGCATTGTTTGTTTTGCATGCTGTAATGCAAATGTCACTTCCTCGCCTGACCGTTTGTCACCGTCTGTCTCTTCAGGAGAAGGAGGAGCAGCCATCTAAGTCCTCTGAGGAAGAAGAGGAGGAGGAAGAGGAACAGTAACTAGCAACTCATGCTACCTCACAATCCAACGTTATTTCTTCCTGTTGACCAGAGCTGGACTGACCCTCCCCCCCCCCCCCCCCCCCCCCCCCCCCCCGTTCCCCCTCTTCCCCTTACGCTAGTGCCACCCTCACCCTCCAATTCACCTTTACGCTCTAGCGCCCCCTAGTGTCAGGGAGGCTTGCACACTTCATGCGCCTTCTCTGTGTAACACCACTGGAAAAAGACTCAAAATACTGTATGTCCATTCATGGATGCATGCACACGTGTATGCGTGTACGTATATGTCTCGCACTCAATGGGTAATTGGTCGAAAGTGTCATTATACTGGACAAAGATATGCTCTGATGGCGGCTTGACACAAAGCGATTTGCAAAATACTGAAGTTTTCTCTTTTTCGCAAACAACAGTTTCAGGCCTTGAGAATTCAAGTTTATTTTTACACGTCTAAATCTAAAATATGGTAGGTTGTGTGAAATTCATGTCGTTGTGTTCTGGACAAAGGTGAATTGACCTACTCGTTTGTTTTTACTTGGGTTGTGTGTGCGTGTGTGGTAACTCGATGTCTCCAGTTATACTTTTTAGCTACTCCGTGATTCAAGCTAGAAATAAAACGAGCGTATTTTTGGAGTCAGCATAATCTAGAGGACTTTTAACTTGTAATCAACATATCATTGAATGCTTTGTCATGAAACCTTTTTGACTTTTCTTTATAATGCCCTCACCCGACTCGCCACCATCATGATTTCCCGCGATAAATTTACTGGCACGCGAAAGCTACGTAGTCAGTTTCTGCCCATTCGCAATGTAGTTCAGCATAGTGGATGTGCTAAGGAACAGTTTGCTTGTCTGGCCGTGTTCGAAATGTAGATTTTTGGAGGACGACGATTGGTTTAATTGCAGAAATGACTTTTTTTTTTTTTTTTTTTTTTTTTTTTTTTTTTTTTTAACCACCAACTGAACCAAATGATTTGACACCAGCCGTACTTTTAATTTTATCAGCCCCAAATCCGTGAATTACACAGGCAAACATTTAATCGCTTTTTTTTTATTATTATTATTTTTTAACTAGGAAGTGCTAGATCATTCCATTTGCTCTCAAATTCCTTGTGAACTTCCCAGCCGCGTCACTACTTCTGTCCCATTACAGTCCACTCAGACAACTTTCGCTTGATGTGTTTTGGGTTTTTGTTTCGTATTCTTCATGCGTTTTTTATTTTTTTTTTTAATTTTTTTTTTTTTTTTTTGACGTGTTAAATTCCATGTCAGGGAACGCTGATCGGTCCAGTGACTGGGTCTTCTCTCAGAACTTAATGCTGCTACAAACATGGTTAATTAAACCCGGAATACTGCAACCAGGTCAGTTCTACTCTGGACTTGACCGTCACATTCATACCTCACTTTACAACAGCCTATGACGGATTACTCTTCTCTTTCCTGACGATGTTCAACTGGTCTCAGTGCAGCCTTTGGCAAGCGTGATTGTTTCTTTCCAAGTGCAGTGTCTGATCCACTTACAGTCTCCGGTGTGGGTTTTTTTTTTTTTATTTGTTGCTTTTTTGTTTCATTTTAAAATGATTTCGCTTGCAGCAGTCTGCATCAATGAACAGAAACGGTTTTTAATTTTTTTTTTTTTTGTTTTCTTTTTTCTTTTTTCTTTTTTTTTTCTTTTTGATATATAAATGTCTGGACACACCACAGGAATTACTGCATTGAGTCAGAGTGATGCATAACATGTTCACAGACTGTGGTAGAGAGATAGGTTTGTGTGTTTTCAGTTTATTTTTCGATACATACTCGTTTGGTGCACTGAATTGACTTTGATTTGTTATATCATGGACAAAATGATTTAGTGTGGCACCTGAAGGTTAGGGGTTTTTTATTTTTTATTTTTACCCTCTCTCTCTCTCTCTCTCTCTCTCTCTCTCTCTCTCTCTCTCTCTCTTGATTATAAACTACATCCTGCTAGTTACTTAGCTCTGAGCCCCCATTTAGTAGATCATGATGGTACTATGGCTGTTTGACGCAGTGGTTTTTAACATGCCCCCTCAATACTGATGTCGTTTTTATGTGCCCATGCACACAACTGGTTTGAGATCAGTCTTTTCAATGTATACACTCTGCATTTTCTATTGTGGACTGCAGGAATTTATATTCAAAATGGTATTAAAGTTAAGAATTCGTACATATCTTTGTGTGGCTGTATTTATTGTTGTTTTAAGTATTATTCTTAACTTATACAATTTACTATTGTGAGAAATCCTATGTGACTAGAAATAAATTGCATCTGAAATTCCTTAGCCTTTCTCTTTCAATTAGCGATAATGGCATTTCATCCTTCACTTAGTTTTTATTTTGGCCCTGACCACAGACAGCTCTGCTTGGTCCAAAAAATACTGTTAGAATGGGCTGATTGTTAACTTGACGTAAACTTTTCCTCTTGGTACTTGCTGCAGTGCCGATGAGTGGAGCTTGAGTTGAACCGCTAAACATAATTAGGTCAAGCTCGTCCCATTTCAGATTGTGTTCATGCTGCTGTCAGTTCACACAGCCTTTCAGACTTTGCAATTAAAGCAGATGATGTCACACAACAGCAGTTTTAATAGACATTTAACAAAGATACACACAAATAAAATGAATGTGCAGCTTAAGTACATCAGCATGGTAGCAGCTTAAATGATTAAAACAGTGTAGCCAAAAATGAAAACACTTTCATATCAGGGAATTGTGTACAATAACTAATCTAATAGAATGATTTATCCTGAAGGACTAGATGCAAATCATTTCTTTGATCATAATGTGTGCGAATCCCATTAAAAGATTGGAATTGCATGTATTGGGCAGATGGCGTATTGAACTAGCTGCTGCACTCGTATCTGAGATCATGAAAACATTTGATTGTTTAGCTGGCCCATATGAACGGCCTGTAGTTTGCCAAGCAGGTCTGATAAAATGCGCTGAACCTGGTTCTGTACTGCATTCTACAAACCAGGAATCAATTCACACCTACTCCTGCATCTATAATAGTCAACATTTGAAGTGGATCAAAAAAGTTCATCAAAGTTGTCCTAAGACAAGAATGGGTATTGTTTTTGTTTTAGGACATCTTTGATGAAAGGTGAAACATCCACTTCATTTGAACATCCATTTCAAATGTTGACAACTGTATATTCATTCACTTTTCCCTGACTTCAACTCAGCTTTCCATACAGTAAATCAGCTCAATTTTAGATCATTCATTCTTCCATGTGCTGGATTTCAGGAGAAACAACAGATTCTACATCATTCTGAATCTAAATAATGACCAAATGTCTCAATATAAAAATAATTGATTAACGGAAGAACCACAAAACATTTTCAGAAAATTAACAACCAAACACCAGACTGTAAACTCTTCAGTAATATCTGTTCATTTCAGTGGGACTTCAAATAAATAAATAAAAAACACCAGCCAGGACTGGATTTCTGGAGAACTAACTTTGGGCATCCAGAATCACTCTTATACTTCAAGAAAACACCTTGCTGAAAACCTCACATTTAACAGTCAGCTTCAACATAAAGCCTGTATTAAATAAAAAATATTGTGGTTTTTACTCCAACTCTAAATAGTCTATTTGAATTTACAAAAGTCATAAAATGAACTTTCAACAAATTTATTTTGCCAAGTTACACAATGTGTGCACAGTATTTCTTATTGAACATTGTTTTTCTTTTCCAGCAAAACAGGCCAAAAATATTGATTCATCTTGCACTATATATATGCATTTTTGTCCAATGAAATATCTAGAATGAGGATGTAACCACCCAAATATAAATGTCACCTGCTTCTGACAAGCAAGAGAAAGTAGTAATTTTCTAGTTGTAATTTGTGGTTTTGCTGGGCTAACTAAAGGTTATTGGCTATTTAAAGTGATAGTACACCCAAAAATGAAAACACCCTTATCATTTACTCTTTGTAACTAAACCATTTTGATTAGCATTGACTGCCATTGTAAGGACAAAAACACTGAGACATTTCTCAATATATCTTGTGTTTCACAAAGTAGAAAGTCATACCAGTTTGGAATGACATGAGGGTAAATGATTTTCATTTTTGGTGAACGCTTTGGTAAACTCTCTCTTTAAGGAACTGATATATACACCACCCTGTAAGACTTTTTGCCACTTTGGCCATCTGGCACAATGATTTCTAAAAGCAGAATGCATTTTCAGCTTTGCTGACCAAGGAAATCCAACTACTATATGTGGGCTTCACTTTCATAAATAGCCGCAAGTTTTGACATCCAATAAAACGTAAATAAGTAACATATTTTAGCACAAGCAGGTCTGTAATACCTGGAGAAAGCTTTGCATTTGCTTTCTCATTCATCTCAGTGACAGCCCTGCATCTTTGCTCATTTTGATCCAATAATCTAAGCCATATGCCATGTGACTAATGACTCTGGAGGAGTTATGAAATTACATCCTGACACTGATTGGCTGACAAAATAAGGGCAAAAGGTCAGTTTGCTATACCTAATAGTTGCTCAAAGCACACAAAGGTTTTTAATGTGTTTGATGATGCAGAATTTTTGGTATTGTGCAACCACCTTTTTTTTTTTTTCTTTTTTTTTTTTTTGCATGTTTAACACGATTCATTAGCTGCTATAGGCAAATAACTAAAAGAATAACAAAGTGCATTAAACAGTGAAAATATATGTGTTGTTTATGACTACAATAATTACTTAAATGATATAATGCACAGAAGATTATTCACTGGACTGGAGTGGTGTGGATTACTTGTGATGTTTTTATTAGCTGTTTGGACTCTCTTTATGACGGCACCCATTCACTGTGGTACATTTTCAACAAAGTTCCATTTTTGGGTGAAATACTGCTTTAATATGATATGATACTGCATACCAGTTTGCAGTTTCAAGCAGCATAACAGTTTCTGCACAGCTAAAATAACTGCAAGCAGCACAGATTTAAGTTAAACATGGTCAGCTGATATTATGCTAAAAATAAGGTGGATATAGTTGAGCACATTTACATGCCAGTTTTTGAACACACAAACCAAACCAAAGCCCTTCACTAGCAACTCCTGTCAGCAGCAGACAGGACAAAAAAAATTGATCAGGCACTGGTAAAACTACTTACATATTATGAAATATAGGCACATGTCTGTGTTATTGGCAAAACAATTCATATACTCAGAATACTACGGCTACTTTTGGCTGTTAAAAAAAGGTGTTTTTTTTTTTTATTTAAAAAAAAAAGTAAGTCAAAAGATAAAATTTAGGACAGGGACTTTGTTTTAATGAATTAGTTGGAAGCAGTTGAACCTGAGCTTTTAGGGATGAGTTTTAGCTGAGTTTAAGTGATTGGAGAGGTCCTACAAACGTCAAAAGTCTGTTGTTGTTACTGGAAGATCCAGTTATGACATTTTGATACTGACATTATAAAAATAAATAAATAAAATAAAAAAATCCACCTTATTCTCCCTATAAGAGTGGCGCAGCCTTTTGTAAATTTACTGTCTGGCTTCCAGTCTCATCCACTTCCAGCTATTTTTAGCTGTACAAAACAGCTCGTTTTGCTGCATGATTTTGCAAACTGGTGTGTCTTACCACATTATTTTAATCTGTTATCTTTATTATGAATACACTGGTTTGTAGCACAAACAGTTTTACTGCACTTTATTCTTATCGTTATTTCCCTACAGCAGCTAATGAACCGGAAGTCTCGCACATTCACAGAAAACGGCTTCCGTGTTGTAAAATAATAATAATTTTTCACAATAAGATCTGTAGCAAACATTTAGAAAACATATGGGGTGAATTTTCATTTCATACTGACTTTAAAGGAATAGTTCACCCAAAAATGAAAATTGTCGTCATTTACTCACCCTCATGTTCCAGCGTTCAGGAAACAAGTGGAGGAACAAGGTGAGTCACCTGAAGAAGTAGTTTACACAGAGAATGAAAACTAAAAACACAGTTTCTTGAGCGCTTTTACCATGATAACCCAGCTTGGTTTTGGCTGACTCACACAGAGCAGATCACATTTATGCACACTCAAACAGCTCTCATGAAGATTTAATAGCACAGAACATCAGCAGACAAAGAGCTAAAATAAATAAAAACTGTAACACAGTGGCGTATTAACATCCTTCTTGAGTCTTGCTATTCAGACAGTAAAGCTGCGCTTCTGATAGACCATATTTGTGAGAAGAGACCTGAGGTGAACGATATGAGTCTTCACTTTACATTTCTCAAGTCACTAAAGCTCTTCCAGACTCGGCGCTTCCAACAGTGGAAAAATCAGTAGCTTATTGCTCAAAAATGTCCATCTTGTGAATCTGCAATACAGGACGATGAGAGAGTGTGGAGTTATTGACCAGGTTCACAGATTATGTGGAGAATCACCAAAAGTTTGCAGCAAACCTTGATTTTCATGCATCAAGATCCTTTGAGATCAGGGATCTGCGCTGCTGATACGTCCTCATCCAGCCCTGGACCACCTGGAAATGCAAAAAAGAAAAGTTTCTCATATTTAGACACTGTTTATTACAATGCTGAACGGGTTTACCACACAGGCTTATTACAACACGCAAGCAAGTGGTTGTAAATATGTGGAAATGTGTGTAAAGCCACTCGTAGGTGGTTGTCATAGGTCTGAAACATTTGATATTCCCATTTCCTATTTTCACACTAAAATTAAACATAATATGGTCTTGTCATCATGCCAGGTAGCATGTTTAATATTCAACATTTTTGACAGTTTCTCTCAGGCACTAAAACAAAGGACATGAATATTTAATGATGCAAGTTTGGTTTAGTTTTCCATTGGTTTGCTGTTGCTAAACAACTTGCTGTAAAACACAGCACTCACTGGCAATACAGATAGGAAAAGACTTTCTGCAGTTAACTAAATAAATGCTGAAATTAATATAATATTAATCACGGTTCCTTACTGTAAGAATTCTCATGTATTCAGAAACTTTACATGTGGATATCTGTTATGTAACGGTGACAAAATTCTTGGTTATGATTTCGGTCATATGACCAGATATCAGATACACACATTTACAACTATATTTTGAATGGACCCAAATAAGAGTAAAAATATGTCACACGGTGGGAATATGTTACATGAAGGGAAAAAACAGAAGTGGTTTTCAGTGTAAATGTTCACAAGAGCTTCCTTTCTGCATGAGACATTATCACAGTTGTCCAAAGCAAGCAAATTGTGTTTCATGAGAGAGAAAGTTTTTTGTTTTGTTTTGTATAAAGTTGACAGTTAGATGCCAGTTCTTGTAAATGATATTTTCTGAAATATTCATGTATTGTTCCTGTGGCTCAGTGGTAGAGCATTGCGTTAGCAGCGCAAAAGGTTGTGGGTTCAATTCCCAGGGAACACACATACTGATAAATGTAAATGTATAGCCTGAATGCACTGTGAGTCGCGTTGGATAAAAGCGTCTGCTAAATGCATGAATGTAAAATGAAGAGCAGTTATACAGTTTATTGCTAGGAAATCTGAGTAAACTCTTGAATGCATTTCATGTTTTCTTCAGTTTCTGTTACTGTTCTACTGTTCAAAAGTTTGGGGACAGTAAGATTTTGTTGTTGTTTTTAATGTTTTTTGAAAGAAGTCTCCTCTGCTCACCAAGACTGACAAAATAAATAACTATTTTCAATTGTAATATATTTTGTACTTTATTGCTGTGATAAAAGCTGAATTTTCAGTCTTCAGTCTCAAGAAACATTTCTGAATATTATCAATGTTGAAAACAGTTGTACTGCTTCATATTTTTGTGGAACATGATACTTTTCATGATACATGATGAATAGAAAGTTCAAATGAATAACATTTATTTGAAATAGAAATGTATTGTAAGATTGTAAATGTCTTTACTGTCACTTTTGATCAATCCAATGTGTTCTTCCTGAATAAAAGTATTAATATTGGTAGTGTACATATTGACATTTGCTTTCAGTATGTGCAATGGGAGTCAGCATTAGACATCAGCGTTTTTCATTTCATAACAGGATAGATTACCTTTGTGTCTTCCTCTTTCCAAAGAATTTCCTGTTCTGCCTCGTTCAGCTCTTCAGTTGGGTCATAAGTGTAAACTGGAAGCAGCTGATGGCGCAGTCTATCAATCCTAAAAGTGCACAGACACACAAGCAGAAGTCATTCTGTCCCTGTATTATTTTCAACATCATCTACTTACATTGTATGGAAAACAGAGGATCAGACATTCTGCCTAATATCTACTTCTGTGTTTCAAAGAAGAAAACAAAGGCTCACAAAGGCTGTATTTATTAAACACAGTAATACTGTAATATACATTTTTTACCGTTTTCTAATTTATTTCTGAGTTTTTTCAGCATCATTACTCCAGCAGTGTCACATGATCCTTCAGAAATCATTCTAATATATTCTAATTAAAAGAGATAAATATTTTAATTCTGCAAGGATGCATTAAATTGATCAAAAGTGACAGTAAAGACATTCATAATGTTGCAAAAGATTTATATTTCAAATAAATGCTGTTCTTTGAAACTTTCTTCATCAAAGAATGTATTGCAGTTTTCAACATTGATAACCATAATAACCATTACACAAATAAATAAATAAATAAATAAGATCATAAAAATGATTTCTGAAGAATCATGTGTCACTGAAAACTGCAGTAATGATGCTGAAAATTCAGCTTTACATCACAGGAATAAATTACATTTTACAATATGTTCACATTAAAAAACATTTCTTTCAAATTGTAATAATATTTCCCAATATTACTATTTTTACCGTATCTGTGATCAAATAAATGCAGTCGTGGTATGCGAAAGAGATTTATTTCCAAAAACAACTGCAATTATTCCAAACCCTTGATATCTTTCAAAGAGTGCTGGAGTATGATTATTTACCTCCGTTTCCTCCTTATGTACATCACCTATAAAACAAGAAGACACATTAATTAGCATTTTACTGTAGTAACATAATGCCTGGAACACACATAAACCACTTAATAATGTCTGTAAGGCTACTTCAGCTGTCGAAGTGAGGACAGATGCAGCTGACAAGCGTAGTCAGACACATTCACAAAAGAATTGTCTTTCTGGATGTACTGCTCAATCAAATTACTCCATCATGCGATTTCACATTCTTCCCCATGCAAGCACACCGTCAGAAATACCCTGAAGAGACAGGCATGCTACCTAGTAAACACTGCTGATTTACTGTTATATGCCACCTACCACTGCGACAACAATCCCGAGGGCAGTGATGAGGAAGAAGGGCACCAGCACGTAGCTGACGGCCACGTCTCCACTGATGGTGTGAGGGGGCTGTGTGGTGCTGTTCATAGTGTAAAACACTCAGCTCCTAACATCTGTTTACTGCTCATCTTCTGCACGCATGTGACTCCCACATGGTCTCTCTGCCCTCACTAATGACCGGCAAATCCAAGAGAATACAGTTATTTATGGATGAAGACGCAGACAGGAATTCTGGAAAACAGCTAGAGAGGGTTAATCATTTCATTTCAGATTTAATTGCACTTTATTTACCAGATCTGCCATGTTTACTTTTTCTTGGATATATTATTTACTTGAGCGTATACATTCCCTTTTACAACACCTTTTAACTGCGCTGGGTGAATCTCACAAAACAGGTTTAGTTTATTTTGAAATTAAAAGATTATTATTATTTATTATTATATTATTATTGTGCCAATTTCTTTAATCCCCCTCTTTAAATCTTTATTACCATAATGTTTGGATTTTTTAAAATGATTTATTTATTTGTAATTTCGTTTACTCTCATCACTGTAATGCAGCAATGTTGTAAAATGTACATAGTTTATTATTATTATTATTATTATTATTATTATTATTATTATTAGCATTTAAATCAAAGCAGCACAAAAACTACCATAATATAATTTTGCAATTTTAAGTAAAATGTCATTGGTATAATAAGAGTTTTTAGCATTTATTTGTATGGTTATACTATGTTATACCGCGGTATTGTTTAACGTACCATGTACATACCACGGTTTAGAAATATTCATAATCATATTGTATCATCGTACATCAAAGCAGCGTATTTTCTCAAGCAGTTGACACAACTGGACTTTTAATAAACAAGCTTGCTAACCGCAAAATTATATTTATATTAAGGAAACACAACATTTTGATTTAATACAAAAACGACCAGCAAAGGGCTAATATAACTAGAAAGCGTCTATGCTGCACATGACTATGCGGAAAGAAAAAACGCATTCAGTGCCATTATCTGCTACCATTTGTTTATGTTACTTGCATTGCTATGGTGAGCAGTAATGATAACCTCAATGTCATCCTGATAATTATGAGCGCTAATAACGCTGCTGTGTCTGCTGACTCACGTGAAAGCATCATGACCAGCCATCAGCCACTGAAGCAAACCCACCTGATTCAGTCAGAAGAGCTGGAGGAGTGTCACTTCACTATGAGGAGACTCCAAATCCAGTTATTATAACACAAGTCATGAGTTTGTCTCACATTAAAGCTCCACCGTCAGTGCTTGCGGAAAACAAGTCCCTGCAATGGAAACGAAACGATGATGGTGGAGCTGGAGGGAGGAGTTACACCATTCCTGATGAACACTATGAACAGCAGATGTCGCCACTGCATGCCATAATACTACTGCATTATCATATCAATATCATATCACATATCATATATGATATCGTATCATCTCATATCATATCATAACGTATCATCATATATCATAACATATAGGCCTATCTTATATCATATAAAATCATATCATATCATATCATATCATATCATATCATATCATAACATATATCATATATGTTTATCCTTTCATATTTATATTTTATTTTTTATCGTATTTTAGAAATTTTGTTGTATGCATTTGTCTTTTGAATTTAATTATTATTATTATTATTATTATTATTAATGTGTGTATATATAGTATTTATAAAGTTTTAGCTTTTAGTTTTGGATCAGTTTTAGTTGTTTTAATACTACAATTGATTGTTTCTGTTTTCTTCATTTGTAAGTCGCTTTGGATAAAAGCGTCTGCTAAATATAAATGTAAATATATCATATCATATCATATTTTATCATATCATATAGGCCTATCATATCATATCATTACATATAGCCCTATCTTATCGTATAATATCATAAAATAATATAACATAACATAACATAACATGTATCATATAATAACATATCATATCATATCATACCAAATATCATATATCATATCATATCATATCATATCATATCATCATGATAATACAGATTAATAGAGGTAAAATCAACTCAAGAATGAGTAAAAATATTCAGACATACTTTCATGGATTTTAATTGCAGATTTAAAGGATGAAGCACCACTATATTTGCATTTAAGTATGGGATATTGCAATAAAAATTGATTGTTAAGATTATTAGAGATTATTATAAGATAATTTTTTATATATTACAAAAATAAATATTATTTAAATACATTTTAAATATAATATAAAATATTATATATTTATAATATTTATATATAAACAATGTCAAATATAATATAATATTTATTATATATAAAACAATTAATATTATATAAATAGATTTTAAATATAATAATAAATATTATATAACAGTGACTTCACTTGACTTGACTTAACCTGAAGGTCGCGGTTCGAGTCTCAGGTCCGGCAGGGATAGAATGGTGGGGTGAGTTGATACCACCTTTGATACCACGACTGAGGTGAGACCCTTGAGCAAGAACCGAACCCCCAACTGCTCCCTGGGCGCCGCAGCACTGGCTGCCCACTGCTCCGGGTGAGTGTTCACGGTGTGTGTGTGTGTGTGTGTGTGTGTACGTACTACTCACTGCAGTGTGTGTGCACTTGGATGGGTTAAATGCAGAGCACAAATTCCAAGTATGGGACACCATACTTGGCCACACGTCACGTCCTTTCCTTCTACTACTACTACTACTACTACTAATATATATATATATATACACACAGTATATACACATACACATAAACACACAATGATCAGAATAACCATGACTCAACGGTTAACATACCAGAGTGAATTCATCCAGTGTTGCCAACTAATTTTCAGGAGAAGTTGTTAAAGGAAGGTTGATTTGTTGCTAAAAGTTGCTAAATGACGTTGTGATGTCATTGCGTGATGACATCATTACGTAATTACGACGCAAAATTGTGTCACTGCATCAAATTGCAGCATAAAATATGTTAATTTAGATTTGTTTGTAAAATAATATAATGTAATATAATATTAAAATATAACTGTATTTTTAAATACAACATTGAATTATTATTTTTTTTTTATTAACTAGTAAACTAGTAAAACTACACATTCTGAACAATTATAGTTTTAAGCAGTGTATTAGTAGTTAGTTAGTGTGCTACACTGTAAGAAAAGTCTGTAAAAATAGGGCACAATCTACTCTATAAATTTTCTATACTGATTTCTCACAGGTTTTTTACCTGCATTTAAAATTACGCATTGTATTTTGTATTTTTGGGTTACAGGGTTACAGTGGATAATGAATAATGGATAATGGATTATGTCCTGGAAAATTACTAGCTTTTCCATTTTTCGAGATATTTTTCTTACAGTGTACTAACTGATCAACAATCACAGGTACAACCTACTAACAAGGTGTATCATGAATAAACAATTATTATTATTATTAAATTGAACAATTGCAAATAGCAGCTAACTTAACTTAAACTTAAACGTGATGTGTGTATTGCTAAGCATCTTTGCTTTCCTCTTGTGTAACTTAGATGAAAAATATGTGCCTTTTTATCGTTTAAATCACTTATCAAAAGTTGCTAAAAGTTGCCAAATAAATTTTAAAAATAGCTAAATTTGTTGCTAGGTGCTTTTGGAAGAAAAAGTTGCTAGGGTAGTGTGAAAAGTTGCTAAATTTAGCAACAAACAGTGTTGACAACTAATTTTCAGAGAAAGTTGCTAAAGGAAGGTCGATTTGTTGCTAAATGATGTTATGATGTCATTGCGCAATGACATCATTGCGTAATCACGACACAAAATTGTCACAACATCAAATATCAGCAAAAACCTATATTTTATATAATTTAATTTAGATTTGTTTGTAAAATAATATGCATAATATAATATTAAAATATAAATAACTATTTTTAAATACAATGAATTATTGAACACATACACATTTTTGAATGATTACAATTTAAGTTTTTTTTTTTTTAATAGCTACTAAACTAGTAATACTACACATTCTCAACAATTATGCTTTAAGCAGTGTATTAGTAGTTAGTTAGTATGCTACACTCTAAGAAAAGTCTGTAAAAATTGGGCACAATCTACTATCTAAATATGAAAGAATTTTCCGTATTGATTTTTTTTTTTAGTTTTTTTTTTTACCTCCGTCTTTTTTTTACGTCTCCGCTGACGTTCAGGGCTGTAGAGGTCATCTCTAGGTGCTGATCCACCATCTGATCTGGATACGGACTGGATCTGGGTGGCTACGGTGACCTCGAAATAAGAAAGAAACAGACTAATATTAGCGTAGATGCCATTCTTCTAACGATGTAACAAGTACATCAGGTGTTTTGGGAAGTGTTCCCGGTTCCAGTTGACCTAATTAATGCAGCCTAACAATCCTTTAACGGATTTAAATTATAGAAATGCGATAGTGTATTATGTGTAAGTCAGGTTAAAGAGATGGGTCTTTAATCTAGATTTAAACTGACAGAGTGTGTCTGCCTCCCGAACAGTGTTAGGTAGATTGTTCCAGAGTTTGGGCACTAAATAGGAAAACGATCTCCCGCCCGCAGTTGATTTTGATATTCTAGGTATTATCAAATGGCCAGAGTTTTGAGATCACAGCAGACGTGAAGGACTATAATGTGATAAGAGCTCACTCAAATACTGAGGTGCCAAACCATTCAGGGCCCTATAGGTAATTAGTAAGATCTCAAAATGTATACAATGTTTAATAGGGAGCCAGTGCAGTGTTGACAGCATTTTGAACCAGCTGGAGTTTGTTTATTAAACGCGCAGAGCAACCACCCAATAAAGCATTACAATAATCTAGCCTCGAGGTCATGAACGCATGAATTAATGTTTCTGCATTTGACATTGAGAGCATAGCTCGTAATTTAGATATATTTTTAAGATGGAAAAATGCAGTTTTACAAATGCTATAGAAACATATTTTTTTCGAAGGAAAGATTGCTATCAAAAAGTACGCCTAGGTTCCTAACTGATGACGAAGAATTTACAGAGCAGCCATCAAGTATTAGACAGTGATCTAGGTTATTACATGCAAAAGTTTTTGGTCCAATAATTAACACCTCTGTTTTTTCAGAATTTAGCAGTAAGAAATTACTAGTCATCCAGCTTTAGATATCAACTATACATTCCGTTAGTTTTGCAAATTGGTAAGTTTCATCAGGTCGCGAAGAAATATAGAGCTGGGTATCATCAGCATAACAGTGAAAGCTAACATTTCCTAATGATATCTCCCAAGGGTAACATGAAGCGTGAAAAGTAAGGGGCCTAGTACTGAGCCTTGAGGTACTTCATACTGCACTTGTGATTGGTATGATACCTCTTCATTTACTGCCAATTGAAATTGATGGCAGTCAGATAAGTATGATTTGAACCATGCCAGTGCACTTCCTCTAATGCCAACATAATTTTCTAGTCTGTTTAAAAGAATGTTGTGGTCGATAGTGTCAAACGCAGCACTAAGATCCAGTAGCAATAATAGAGAGATACAACCACGATCAGATGATAAAAGCAGATCGTTTGTAACTCTAATGAGAGCAGTCTCAGTACTATGATATGGTCTAAAACCTGACTGGAAATCCTCACATACAGTGGGTACGGAAAGTATTCAGACCCCCTTCAGTTTTTTCAATTTTGTTATGTTGCAGTCTGATACTACAATTGTTTAAATTCTTTTTTTTTCTCATTACTCTACACTCTGTCCTTTATAATGACAAAGTGAAAACAGAATTTTAGAAATGTTTGTAAATTTATTAAAAAGAAAAAACTGAAATGTCACATTTACATAAGTATTCAGACCCTTTACTCAGTACTTAGTTGAAGCACTTTTGGCAGCAATTACAGCCTCGAGTCTTTTTGGGTATGACGCAACAAGCTTTGCACAACTGGATTGGGGGAATTTCTGCCATTCTTCTTTGCAAATCCTCTCAAGCTCGGTCAGGTTGGATGGGGACCGTCTGTTGACAGCCTTTTTCAGGTCTCTCCAGAGATGTTCGATAGGGTTCAAGTCAGGGCTCTGGCTGGGTCACTCTAGGACATTCACAGAGTTGTCCCTAAGCCACTCCTGTGTTGCCTTGGCTGTGTGCTTAGGGTCATTGTCATGTAAGAAGGTGAACCTTCGGCCCAGTCTGAGGTTTTGAATGCCCTGGACTGGGTTTTCATTAAGGCTATCTCAATATTTTGGTGCATTGAGCTTTTCTTCTACTCTGATGAGTTCCTCAGTCCCTGCCGCTGAAAAACAGCCCAACAGCATGAGGCTGCTACCACCACACTTTACTTTTGGGATGGTACTCTGCAGGTGATGAGAAGAGCCGGTTTCCTTCAAACTTGATGCTTAGAATTGAGGTTCATCAGACCAGGTAATCTTGTTTCTCAGAGTCTGAGGGTCCTTTAGGTGCTTTATTGCAAATTCCAAGTGTGTTTTCATGTGTCTTCACTGAGGAGAGGATTGAGTTTGGCCACACTCCCACAAAGCCCAGATCGGTGGAGTGTTGCAGTGATGTTTGTCCTTCTGTAGGTTTCTCCCATCTGCATATATGATCATGGAGCTCAACTAGAGTGACCACCAGGTTCTTGGTCACCAGTCTAGACAAGCCCCTTCTCCATCAATTACTCAGTTTGGCTGGGGACCAGCTCTTGGAAGAGTCTTGGTTGTGCCAAACTTCTTCCATTTGAGAATTATGGAAGCCACTGTGCTCTTGGGAACCTTCAGTGCAGCAGAATTTTTTTTGTAGCCTTCCTCAGATCTGTGCCTCAATACAATCCTGTGTCTGAGCTCTGCAGGCAGTTCCTTTGACCTCGTGGCTTGGTTTTCGCTCTGATATGCATTATCAGCTGTGAGGCCTTTTACAGAGAGGTGTGTGCCTTTCCAAATCATGTCCAATCAATTTAATTTACCACAGGCGGACTCCAATCAAGGTGTAGAAACATCTCTGCAATGATCAAGAGACATGGGAGGCACCTGAGCAAAATTTCAAGTGTTGTTGCAAAGGGTCTGAATACTTATGTAAATGTGATATTTCAGTTTTTTCTTTTTAATAAATTTACAGACATTTCTAAAATTCTGTTTTCACTTCATCAATATGAGGTACAGAGTGTAGATTAATGAGAAAAAAATGAATTTTAAACAATTGTAGTATCAGGCTGCAACATAACAAAATTGAAAAAAGTGAAGGGGGTCTGAATACTTTCCGTACCCACTGTATATCATTTTTCTCTAAGAAGGAACATAGTTGTGATGATACTACCTTTTCTAATATCTTTGACAGGAAAGGGAGATTTGAGATCGGTCTGTAATTAACTAGATCTTTGGGGTCAAGTTGTGTTTTTTTTAATGAGAGGCTTAATAACAGCCAGTTTGAAGGTTTTTGGGACATATCCTAATGACAATGAGTTAATAATATTCAGAAGAGGATCTATTACTTCTGGAAGCACCTCTTTTAGGAGCTTAGATTGAACAGGGTCTAACATACAGGTTGTTGGTTTAGATGATTTAACAAGTTTATACAATTCTTCATTTCCAATAGAAGAGAACTTTCATTCCCTTTCACTCCCTCATGTGCTGGCACCCAGCAAAACTGAACATCTATACCACCCCTATGTAATCTTAACAAACTGTCATAGAGTTCTATCAGTAAGTCTTCTCTGACAGATATTGACTTTATGCTTTTTATGAGGAGTCTGTGCATAATATCACCCTATCAGGTCTGACCTCTTCAACCCACTGTAACGCAATGATGACTGCCACAATTTCTGCCGTATATACAGATAACTGATCGGATAATCTTTTGGAAATATTAATTTTAAATTCTGGGATATGTATTCCAGTTCCCACACATTCCTGTTTGTTCTTGGATCCATCTGTATACATTTTGAGATAATTATAATAACTGTTTCTTAGATAAATGCTTGCTTTAAATCCCACTTCCTCCATTCTCCATTCTTTTTTCTTTTCCATGATACTAAAATCTGTCTTTGCTTCTGGAAAAAACCATGGTGGGATGTTACTAACTGGGGTGAGCGTAGTGAAATCTAAGGCTTCTATTCCATATTCCCTCACTCTCTTTTCGTATCCAATATGCTAGTGCAAGTTTTTCTCTTCTTAACTTCAGGGGTAACTCACCTGTTTCTATGAGTATTGCATTAATGAGAGTTGACTTAATTGCTCCAAAGCAAACACGTAATGCTCTATACTGTAATATATACATTTTTTCAAATAATGTTTTTGCTGCTACACCATAAACTATACAACCATAATCTATTGCTGACCTCATGCAGGCTCTATATATGTCAATTAGTGAAAGTTTATCTGCACCCCAGTCACATCCAGCCACAGCTCTTATTAGATTAATAACTTTTTTTGCATTTAGTTTCTAAGTGCTTTATGTGTGTTTTCCATGTACCCAGGTACTTAAATTCATTTACTTTCTCCATTGGTTGCTGATATAATGCTATCTTTTCAACATGACACTTGCGCTTGTTTGTGAACATCGTGTAACAGGATTTGCTTGTTGATATTTTAAACCCCCACTCATATGACCATTTTTCTACTTTCCCTATTGCCTTCCTTATATTCTCTGACACGTATGCCACATTCCCTCCTCTCATCCATATGGCCCCATCATCTGCATATAATGCTGATTTGATGTGTTCACCTAAATCTGAAAACATGTCAGTTATCATAACGTTGAATAAAACCGGGCTGATTGCGCTCCCCTGAGGAATACCATTGTTTATATGGAACTCCATGGAAACCTCTGATCCAACTTTCACTCTGATTCTCCTGTTTGTTAAAAAGTCCATTATCCAATTATACATCCTTCCTCCAAAACCCAATCTGTTTAATTTAATAAGCAATCCATCCCTCCACATACTATCATATGCTTTCTCTATGTCAAAATATACTATTAGCATAAGCTCTTTCATTTTCAATGCCTTCTCCACCTCATTGCTTACTCGTACTTGAGCATTTGTTGTGGAATGTCTTCTTCGAAATCCACTTTGTATGTTAGTTAGTAATCCTCTCTGTTCTAGTACATGCGATATCCTATGAACTATTATCCTCTCCATCCATTTGCATAAGTGAGATGTCAGTGTTATGGGCCTATAATTACCTGGATTAGTTGGGTCTTTACCAGGTTTGTTAAATGGTAGAATAACTGCACTTTTCCATCAACTCAGTATCATTCCATCCTTCCAAATTTTATTAAAGAGTCTTAACACTAACTTAAATGATTCAATTGGTAATTGTCGAAACATGACATAACATAATTGATCTTGTCCTGGACTTGTATATCCAGTGCCTAGCAGAGCTATGTTGAGTTCAGACATTGTAAAATCCACATCTAATGTTGATATACCATCCTCCCTCTTCAGCTTCACATCCTTATTCTGAGTGCAATAACTTTCAGCTGCTTATGAATATCCGTAAGGTGGTCAGCACTTTACACTGACATAAATGTCTTACCCAACACCTCTGCCTTTTCTTTGTCAGACACTATCACCTTTTCTTTGCCCCATTCTTTGGCATTTGTAGTATCTAAGAGGTTTAGGGATGAACTCTCTCACATTGTAATTCATAAATCCCATTTGCACTGATTTGGGGAGGATTCTCTCAAATTGCACTACCACAGATAACGTTTCTTTTAATAATCCATCTTGTTTAGTTTTTAACCGTGTACCCTCAACTACTTTGCCTCCCTGGATCTCATTTTTGACATCTTCCATTGACATACTCAGTGGGACTCCTGAGATAACTCCTCTCAGTTTTGTCATTGCTCCGGGGATGTGAGCCTTCATCCTTTCTCCTTGAAGTGAGGACAAACTGAGAATTTTTCCTTGTTGTTGTCTGCTGATTGCATGAATCAGTATTCTTTTATTGTTCATAAATCTTGCGAATTTAATTTTACCAATCTCCTTCTCAATCGCCCTGGTAAGTCTGATTGGGTGGTAATGCTTTCCATCCTTGTTAAACTTAATTATAACTCTCCAGTCATTTTCTTGTACTTTCTCTACATTCACAGATTTTTGTTTCTCATACTGATTAGCTCTCAGTTTCTTGCTAGCGTTTTTCTCACTAGACTCGCAATGTTCCAACCAAACTTATTCCTCTATTTATTTCTCTCAAAGCTCGTTTCTTTCTTGTAGATTTGGCCATCATCCAATCCATTTCATCCCCATCTGAACTATTTGACATGATATTACATTCACAGTACAGTTTATGCAGATCCATCAAAAAAAGAAAATAAAAAAGTTTTTGTTACGTATCCTTCCCTTGCAACGATGCTCCCTGACTGTATCCCTCCGCTCTAGGATGGAGTGTGGAGCACTGATGTTAACGGAAAACTACAAAAAAAAAAAATATATATATATATATATATATTACCCAAAGACCGTTTATATCCATAAACAGGATTCTTTAAATCCTGTTTATATCCATGAACAGGATTCTTTAAATCCTGTTTATTAACTCTGTATCTTTGAGATACTTAAAAAATATGTGAAACATGTCTATAGTCACATCTTTATTTAACAATTTCTGAAGTGAAATCTGATTTAGTTCTATATGAAGCGCTTCTGTAAGTTGTAATCTTTCGTTGTCATATGATTTACATTTTAATAAAATATGTTCAACTGTTTTGGGAAGATCACATTTAACACAAAGTCCAGACTCATGTTTTCCTATTATAAATAATGACTGATTAAGTGCAGTGTGTCCAATTCTAAGACAAGATATTATCCTGTCTTCCTTTCCATTCCCAAAAAATCTCCTCTCATTTCCAACTGTTTTTTGAATATTATATAAATGTCGTCCTTTATTCTCACCATCCCATTTACTTTGCCACATATCGTTTAATGTTTTTTTTTTTTTTTTAATTAGCCCTTTTATTTCTAATTTACTCATTGGAACATTAAATTCTATGTCTGGATGTTTTAATGTTTTTTTCGCTATTTGATCCACCACTTCATTTCCTTCTATTCCAATATGTGCAGGTATCCATACAAAAGAGATGACTGTTTTTGTTTGCATTCTGAACAAACTTTGTAAAATGTCTGATAAAATGTCTTGTCTAGTTGAAGATTTACCACTCTTTAAACTTGATAGTGCTGAAAAAGAGTCTGAACATATGACTGCTTCAGGTATATTAATCTCTTCGACCCACTGAAAAGCCAATAATATGGCAATCATTTCTGTAGTATAAACTGATAGGTGATTAGATGTTCTTTTTGCTATTCTATACCTGAACCTTGGAACATATTTTGCTGCTGCTGTGTGTCCTGTTACAGGATCTTTAGATCCATCTGTATATATATGAGTTACTTATATATATTTCTGATCTAAATATTTATGTACTATTGAATCTTTAGATTCTTGTCTGTTTTTATAATTTATACTCACTATAACCTGAAAATCAACTACAGGCATTGGGAATAACCATGGAGGTGTTACAGGCAACACAACAAACATCACAATTACTTATTCCAATTTGATGTGCCTCGTTATTTGCTTTCCATCCAAAACTATTTAGATTTTCATATTCATGTTCCCAACAGTTTTCTAATACTTTTTTAACTGGGTGTATTTCTGAATGCCCTTTTACAGTAGCCCAATATACCAGTTTCAGCTTCAACCGGCGAAGCTCCAGTGGCATCTCATTCATTTCAACCTGTAAAGCTGATACAGGAGAAGTTTTAAATGCTCCACAGAATAATCGCAATGTCTGGTTTTGTATTTTATTCACCTTATCTAACAGAGATGCTGAAGCTGTTCCATAAATCATACTCCCATAGTCTAACGTAGACCTTATAAGTGCACATTATATTCTTTTTAGAGACTGTCTATCAGCTCCTGCCAAGTTCTTCTTCTTCTTCTTCGATTTTATGGTGGGTAGCACCAACGTTAAGGTGCATTATCATCACCTACTGTATTGGAGTGTGGACCAGGGTTTACCCATTTCATTAAAAAAAAAAAAAAAAAAAAAAACATCTCTAAATTCTCTTAATCAGCTCTGTTCTCTTGATATAAAGAAATAAACTTAAAATAAAATGCCGCTGCAAGATTAATCTTTAATGAACCGAAAAGAATGCGCGTCACACCTCTGTTCATCAATCTGCACTGGCTACCAATAGCTGCTCACATAAAATTCAAGGTATTAATGTTTGCCTACAAAACCACCTCTGGCTCTGCACCCCTTTACCTAAATTCAGTACTTCAGACCTATGTGCCCTCTAGAAGCTTGCGTTCTGCAAGTGAACGACGCATTATTGTTCATCTCAAAGAGGCACAAAATCACTTTCACTGACTTTTTCATTAACTGTTCCCATCTGGTGGAATGACCTGCCCAACTCAATCAGAGCAGCTGAATCCTTAGCCATCTTCAAGAAACGGCTAAAAACCCATCTCTTCCATCTTTATTTGACCCTCTAACTCTAGCACTCTCTATTCTAATTCTATTTTATCTATCTGTCTTTTTATTTAAAAAAACAAACAAACAAACAAACAAAAAAACACACACACTCTTGACCCTCAAACAATTGCATATTTATTTATTTCTTTTTTCTATCCTATCTACTTTTTTTTCTTAAAAAAACACTTTCTTTTTTCTATATTCTATATACTTGTTTAAAATAAACAGTTTCTTTTTTCTATATTCTATCTAATTGTTTTCTTTAAAAAAACTGTTTCTTTTTTTCTGTATACTATCTACTTGTTTTCTTTAAAAAAATACAGTTTCTTTTTTCTGTATTCTATCTACTTGTTTTCTTTAAAAATAATAATAAAAAAATATATATAAAAATAAAAACCTTGCTAAGTGTACTGTGTTAGGCTAACCGAGACTTGTCATATCGCTTGCATGTTGTTGCTCTTTTGCTGGTTTTGATTGCTTCTATTGTCCTCATTTGTAAGTCACTTTGGATAAAAGCGTCTGCTAAATATCTAAATGTAAATGTAAATGTAAGCTCTCTAATCCTTAATATATTTTTTAAGCTTTAATCCATCCATTCCCACCTTTCTAAGTTCATTTTTCATTATTTCTCGTTCATTAGTATACTTTTGACAAACACAAATAACATGTTCCACTGATTCCTCTACTCCACAGTACTCACATAATCCTGTTGGATGTTTACTTATTTTTAAGGTTTTATTCAGCATAGTATGTCCAACCCTTAATCTTGTTAGAATATTTTCCTCTTTGGTGCTTCTTTTAGTTATCCTCACTACTCCTACTTCTCGATATATTTCATAAAGTTGATGTCCTGTATGTACTGTATCCCATTTAAGTTGCCACTCCTTCGTGGTATTTGCTTTAATTACTGCTTTTGCTTCATATTTACTAAGTGAGATATGCATGACCTCATTTTCCAAAGCCTGTTTTGCTAAACTATCAACCTTTTCATTACTTTTTATCCCCCTATGAGCTGGTATCTATACAGATTTTCATATATCTCATTTACTATATCCTGTCTACTGTGAGACGTGAATGATTGCAATGACTTTAATCCTGAACATGAATCCGTACAAAGTATAACGTTTTTGTTTTGAGTCTCTTCTATCCACTGTAGTGCTGTTGCTATTGCCCTCATCTCTACTGTGTATACTGATAAATGATCTGATGTTAAATTGCTAAGTTGGCAACACTGAATATGTAAACGTTAGTGTGCTTTGAACCAGTTCCACCTCTTCTTCTTCTTCTTCTTCTTCTTCTTCCTCTTCTTCTTCTTTTTCTTCTTCTTCTTCTTTTTAATTGGCGGGAGGCAACTACTTTTTAAGGTGCATAACCGCCACCTGCTGTACTGGAGTGTGGACCAGAGATTAGTATTTTCTTAATAATAATAATAATAATAATAATAATAAAATAATATTTACAATCCATTCATTAATCCAGACTCTTTCAGAAATATAAGTACAGCTTTATATGTCTGCCCATCCTTTAATATATCCTTAAGACTTAATACATTCACCCCATATTTCTTTAACTCATCTTTTAATCTTATTATTTGCATCTTATATTTAATGCAGTGACAAATGACATGCTCCACTGACTCATCTTCCATTCCACAATCACACAAACCTGCAGGATGCTTTTTCAATAAAAACATTGTTTTATTTAACCCAGTGTGACCTAACCTCATTCTAGATATTAGAGTTTGCTCTCTGGGGTTTCTTCCTATTGATTCCATTTTTCCTACTGCTCGTCTAATCTTATATAAATGACATCCTTTACTTTCTTCGTCCCATTGTTTCTACCATGACTTTATTATATTAATACGTATTATTGCTTTAATTTCTGCTTTACTATAAGGTACCTCCATAATTCTATCTTGCTTTAAAGCTTGTTTTGCTAAAACATCTGTCATCTCATTGCCCACAACTCCCCTATGCGCTGGAATCCACATAAAACTAACTCTTATGTCTATATGTTTCATTCTATACAGGGATTCATATATTTCATATACAATATCTGGTCTATTTTGAGATGATAAAGACTGCAAAGAAACCAATGCTGATAAGCTATCTGAGCATATTACTGCCATTTTAACCTTATTTTGTTCCAACCGTTGTAGAGCCTTTAAAATAGCTAACAGCTCAGCTGTAAATACTGTTACATTATCAGGAGTTCTTTCCCTAAAACTTATTTCCAATTCTGGAATGACAAATGAAAATCCAGTATTACACTCTTAGGCTCCTTTGATTCATCAGTAAATATGGCAATAAAATACATTGTACTTAATCTTTCATCTACTATATCTGCCCAATTTCCTTTCCCTTTAAGTCTCTTTATTTCATCTTGAATATATAAATCTAAAATCAATGGGGGAAACATCCAAGGCGGTGTCATACGATAGGGAACAGCAGGACTATATTTTAACTCTTGCAAACCCATTTCTTTTGCCATTTTATTTGATGACCACACAAAACACTCATCCTTTGCTTTCAAACTCTCCCAACAGGGGTTAAGACCTTTCACCGTAGGGTGTTTCTCTTCATTGTGCCCTTTTAAATTAGCCCAATAATTCATCATTAGCTGCTTATATGGATCATTCTATGAAAATGTCCATTTTTTCTGTCCCTAGCCTTTACAGAAATATTACACTTGAAAAACACTTTAGGGTTACAATTTCTTTATATTTTAAAATGAAACAATATATTATTTGAACAATTACACCTTCTTGAGCCATCAATGTGGCAATGCTGCTCGTCCCCACAGCCATGTACAGCAGGGAAAGTGCTTTATTTTGAGGTCAAAAGCAGGTTTTTCTACCATTTAAAATACAATAATGTATTCATAACTATCAAATATATGATGTAAATGGCATAATAAAACAAAATGCCAAATAAATATTATAAAATATGTAATGAAAACAATGGAGTTGTGTCACTTGTGTTACCGTTTAACAAAAATCATTTATTTTGAAATAAAAATCACACTGATGAGATCACTTGACTTCCTCCTTCCTATTTTCTAAACATCTATGAAAAAATTCTTTTCAGTTTTGAGAAATTTTCTGATTTATCTCGTGATTTCATTTGAAGCTTTTAGTTGACGTCACTGGTATGACCTATTTATTGTTAGGGACTTGTAAAAAATCTATATACAAATGGTTTAAACTACTTAATTTAGTGAGTTAACATGATTGACAACATGTGGTTTGATACCTTGCAGCAGACATTTTGTAAAATGCATTTTTCATGAAAATTGTCACTGGTGTTACTGTCACTGGTGTTACTGACAATGGTGTTACTGTCACTGGTGTTACTGTCACTGGTGTTACTGACGGTGGTGTTACTGTCACTGGTGTTACTGACACTGGTGTTACTGTCACTGGTGTTACTGTCACTGGTGTTACTGTCACTGGTGTTACTGACAATGGTGTTACTGTCACTGGTGTTACTGTCACTGGTGTTACTGACGGTGGTGTTACTGTCACTGGTGTTACTGTCACTGGTGTTACTGACACTGGTGTTACTGTCACTGGTGTTACTGTCACTGGTGTTACTGACAATGGTGTTACTGACAATGGTGTTACTGTCACTGGTGTTACTGACAATGGTGTTACTGTCACTGGTGTTACTGACAATGGTGTTACTGACAATGGTGTTACTGTCACTGGTGTTAGTCACTGGTGTTACTGACACTGGTGTTACTGTCACTGGTGTTACTGTCACTGGTGTTACTGACAATGGTGTTACTGTCACTGGTGTTACTGTCACTGGTGTTACTGTCACTGGTGTTACTGACAATGGTGTTACTGTCACTGGTGTTACTGACAATGGTGTTACTGTCACTGGTGTTACTGTCACTGGTGTTAGTCACTGGTGTTACTGTCACTGGTGTTACTGACAATGGTGTTACTGTCACTGGTGTTACTGTCACTGGTGTTACTGTCACTGGTGTTACTGACACTGGTGTTACCCTCCTTATGGATAACACAAGTGAAGATCAGTATATCAGGGCTTATGTATGTCACTGGTGATTCATTGTGTCACTGGTGTTACTGTGCTGCGTTGCTGTCTTACTGTATTGTTTTTTTTTTCTGTCACATTAAATAAATAAAACATAATCTCCTTATTTCGTGCATTTTCATATTTTTTCTGTAACTGACTACATGTGCTGAAAAAAAACGAGAAATAATATTTCATAAAACTTTTAATATTGCTAAAGAAGGTAACACCAGTGACAAAAATAAATAAATAAATAAATAAATAAATACATAAATAAATAAAAAATAGTACGTGGTCTTGAAATAATTGCACAAAAAAGCTAAAAATAAATAAATAAATAAATAAATAAGCCGTCAATTACATGCATTCATAAAGTCAAAAGGTAATCTAATAATGTGGTCTAAGTTTAAATGTTAGAAAAATAAATAAATTTTAAGAGATCTTGCCATACCAAAAGTGGACGTTTCTGTAGAATGACCCATTTCTTAAATTTCGAGGTAATTCCAGTTCCACCTCTACTGCGCAACCTGATATTCACGAAGAGGAAAGCGCTTCGGGGTTCTCCATAATGCAACGCAATTTGCGCAGAGCTCAGAGTAATGGCGTTTGCGCGAGACGAGCTCACAGGACTGACAAAATGAAGCGGCGGCGGGGATGTTGATGTTAGCAGAGGGCCTTTAGAAGGGTTTGTGGGCGCAGACTTGACTGGAGTTGAGGACTTTGATCGGTTGAGCGCGATGATAAAGCTGAAGTCCAACCAGACGCGCACTTACGACAGAGACGGCTATAAGAAGCGCGCGGCCTGCCTGTGCTTCAGGAGCGAGCGCGAGGAGGAGGTGACCCCGCAATCACTGCTGCCTTTGTTTACTTCACCAAACAAATATAATGCGTTTATTAATGTGTGCAGTTGTGCGTGTGTATGTGGAGGGTATGGGTACTGTAAGGCCACTAAACGGTATCTGCTCACATCTGTTTGGTTTTCGATAGAGTAAGTCAACTTACTGTGGTAACGCTAACAGGATTTTACGCCACTGTTATTGTTACTACTGTAAAAACAGAAGTCAATTTGTGATCTCATTCAAATATTTACCAACTCATACAGTGGTCTTAACCTGATTTATTGGGCATTTTACATGTGTAAATACCATGCTTTTATCGTGCAGTATCATGTAAATATCAAATACACTGGTACGTGGCTATCGTTATCGGTAACGTTACAGTAGTAACGTTATTATATTTATTAGAGCTGGCTCGATACCACTTTTTCAGACCCGATACCTGGGCAGTTTTTTTGTTTGTTTGTTTTATCAGTGTTGAAGTTTTATACCTCAATGTGTGTTGAGCTGATCATTTTTTTTTTGTTACACACAATCTACTAAATATAGACTAAACTTTATTGTTAAGAAAAACAACTAATGAATGCATATAATTATAATCTATGACAAAAAATACTATTATAAACTAGGTTAGTGGGTAATTCAGTAGCTAAAGTTACTCTAGAAAAATCATGAGTGCACAATTATATCAAATCTAAAATTAGTGGGAAAAACATTATTTAGTGGGGAACAAATAAAAGTCAATAAGTGCAGGACTAAATCTAAAATGATAATGTAAAATGATATACATTGCTCTTTGTATTGTTGTAAAATACATTCATGAAAAACAAGTAATATTTATCAGACACCAACACGATTTTGAAAACAGCACGAAGATCAAGTCCTGCAAGATAAAGTCCTTTTATGCAAAACCATTTATCTTTATTTACAGATCAAGTATAATATTAGGAACATTTAATAATCTTGCAGAGAGTTTCATCGTCTTGACTGTCGTAACTGAACGCAGTTTGAATGCTGAATGGAGGATGATAGACAGCTGCAGCGGAGAGAAGAGTTAAATATTCATCTGTACCTCACATTAAACTATGTATCGGCTTCAGAACACTTGAAATAGAGTGCACGAAAACTTTATTGTGCTTTATAATGTGTTTCTGGCTTTTGTAGGGCTTAAAAATAACAATAGTATACGCACAATATCGGATTTGGATCGGTCTCTTCTGACCGATACCCCGATCCGGCAGAAAATGGCAGTATCGGAGTGATACCGATACTGAATATCGGATCGGCGCACTCCTAGTGTTTATTATCTAAATGTGATACCCTCACTGTACCATGGTACTGCCACTTTGCTTTTTAAACCGTGCTGGCTAATATCAGGCTACAATAACAATCACAAAAGTAGCTACAGTATTGTCGTTTAGTATAAGTGTAACATTATATATATATATATTTTCATGTTACTCTGTTTTTTTTCCCATGTTAAAATGTTACAGAATTCAAGTACACTCTTTCAGTCTATTTAACTCTATTTAGCCTGTTTCTTTTACATTTCTGCTCCCTTTAAACATGATTCGCCCTCATTATAAGGGTTTGTTACTCATTCTCTTATATTTGACATCTGCCTTACTAGTAAACTTAAGTGGAAATTGAATTAACTGCAAAGTCAGAAAGCAATGGATAGTTGGTTGGATGTTTCCCAGACCATGTAGGCAGGTTATGACCTGTGTATGTCCTCAAAGGTTATTACTAACAGTAGTACAGCTACTATTCAAAATCATATGTTTTAGAACAGATTTGAGTTTGTTGGATGCTGATTTAATTTTGTTTTTCCATTCCATCCATTCCAAGTCAAAGCTTCTAAACCAAGAGATATTTCTCCAGTTCAAATTAAAATTTGCATTTGTGTTCACACCTGACAATTATAAGGTTAAACATGAATAAAGAAGCGTTTGATATGATGATAACATTTTTTGATGCCGCGTCAGATCCCCGCATGTAAAATCTGGGTCTTGAAGAAAAAACAGTTGAAAACCATTGGCCTCGAGGACACTCAGAAACACAGCAGATCTCAGAAATAAAAGGATTACAGTTTGTTAGATCTTGACTTTAAAATTGCCTTTGCACATTAAACCGGGACAGGAGGAAGTGTTTTAACATTCAAAAATGACACACACCACCTTATGAGTCTATTACGCTAGCTGCTAATATTTAGTACTCATTATGATGAGTATGCATCATTAGGTGTTCTGTCACTTGATGTATAAGTAGAACATTCATAAGCATGTTTTGTTGTAATGGAGCAGGAGTGTCTAAACTGTCCTCCAATCCGAATTGAACACACCTGAACCAGCTAATCAGGGTCTTCAAGCTCACTAGAATCTCTTGGAGCCAAACTCTGCAGGACGTTGGTCCTCCAGGAGCAGCATTGGACACCCCTGTAATAGAGACTGACCTCATCCTCATCATATCTGTGACGTTCTGACGCAGTCTGCTGTTCCTCAGGTGCTGTTGGTGAGCAGCAGCAGTCATCCGGATAGATGGATTGTTCCTGGAGGAGGGATGGAGCCGGAGGAGGAGCCCAGTGTTGCTGCTGTCAGGGAGGTGTGTGAGGAGGTAAGCTTTACTCAAGAACACTTATGATGTGTTGGGTCTGCACATTTCATCTCTGTAAATTACATTCCTCAGAGAGCTTCCAGTGTTGGATTCCTGATTTGCAATCTGTTGCACTGGAGATTTCAGAATTGTGTATTTTCAACAAACCTCACACTGTACAATAGTGTTGTCACGGGACCAAAATTTCTGTATTCGGTACCAATACCAGTGAAAATCCACGGTTCTCGGTACCAAAGCAAAGCACAAAAACATGCTAATTAAAAAACACATTATTTTATTAAAGTTAAACAAAAATAAACTGTACAAAAATCAATGCCATTCTTTATGCTTATTTAAAATTGTTTCAACTTTTTCCACAAGTAATAAAAGTATGAAAAAAAAAATAAATAAAAAATCACCAAAACGTTTTTGTCATATTTCTGTTGCCGCTGAAAAACAACTGTAAACTGTTGTCTGTTTTAGGGTTTGCTGGTGTGTTTCGTGATCTTCCTGCAGCTGTAAAAGGAAAATATAATATACTTAAATAAAGCAATGGGCTGAGTCTGACCAAATGCAACATTAGATCATTGACTCCAGCTAAAATATAACATTTCGGTAAATAACAAACCTCAGCTTTTATAATAAATTTAGATAAGATTGCATACATTTTAAGTCAAGTGTATATCAAATAGATGGAAACTGTAGTATTAAAAACACTTTACAATAAGATTCCATTTGTTAGATAACATGACCTATCAATAAACAATAATTAGCAATTTATTCTTAGGGTTAATTTCAAAATTTACTAATACCTAAAATCAAAAGTTCAATCTGTTAAAATTATTTAATGCACAATGAACAAACATGAATGATCAAGTGTTTGGTATCTTATTGTAAAGTCTATACAGGAGATAAAAATTGACTACTTTGATTTAATCCAAACTGAGTACATATTTAATTTTAAAGGGCTTTTAAAACCTGCTAGTTATCCAGCCAAGAATAATAACTAACTAACTAACTAGCTAACTAAAAGCTAAAAGACTTGGTACCGAAGTACCGGGTCTTTTGACAACACTACTTTACAATAAGGTTTGATTCAATAACATTAATACCATTAACTAGTAATGACCAACAGTGTTTTACAGCATTTATGCTTGGTTACTGTAAATATACTATTGTTCACTGTTAATTCATGTTTGTTCATAATGAACTAATGTGTATTTTAACAACTGAAATTTTAAAAACATGTAAGTATATGTGAAATTAACATGAACCAAGATTAGATGATGCTGTAAAAGTATTGCTTCCTGTTGCTTCATGATGCTCAGTGCATTAATAACAAATGTTGACAAATTGAACCTTATTGTAAGTGTTACCATTCTGAAGGAAGCTGCAGATTTGTCTTCCTCTGTTCTTTTGCTTTTTACAGTCGTAAAATCTTGCCCCCGACTGCAAACACTCACATGATGTTCCCACGTTTCCAGGCTTATTGGTTTGGATATTACAGGATAAGCTAATAATCATAGGTTGATAAGTATTGTTGTTGTTTGCTGCAGTATATGCAGAGCCTGTAGGACAGGGCTCTTCAACTGGTCTCCTGTGGGCCAGATCCATCCTGTTGATAGTTTAAATGGCCCTCTGATTTAGCCAGCTACGATTTGAGCACACAGCCCTACCGAACATGACAGATACAAGGGATAAATGTGGAGTAAAGGAAGATGACAAAGAAGCTTTCCCATATCGTCACTCACTGGGCTGTGGACAGTGAATTAAAACTGGGCTTGATCAGACAGTTGTTGTGTTCTCTTCCCATCTCCCATGTGCCAACTATTTTTCATATTTATCTGCAGAGAATTGACATTTGCCGAAATAAGAGGTTCCAAGATGCTGTAAAATATGTTTCATACTTTTTCTTTTTTTATTCCCGCAGGCAGGAGTAAAAGGTACATTAGGAAGATTGGTAGGCGTATTTGAGGTGGGTGTTTTCTGATGGTAAACAACAAAGACAAAAAAATTGTCACCCACAACAATGTATTACAACTGTGCCAAGTCAAAAAAAAAACAAATTAAATAAAAAAGTTAGAATGTTTGAGGATAATTTTATAGTAGGTATCTTACAAGAACATTAAAAGTTTTTATAGTACAATTACTAAAATGACAAATTTGATTATTGATTAAATGGGAAAACTTCAGTCACATTACTTTAGAGTATAACAATATAATACTTTACAGTGAAATATGAATTTCTATGGGCAAAGCATCTGAAATGTAGCAGATGACAGAGTTGCTCTAAACATGAGAATGCTTTATATTAAGCACTTCAAACAAATGCATATAATTTGCCTCATCAGGTGCTTTGACACAAGTCTGCTGTTTAATGCATTTGAGGCTATTTTTTGTTTTATCATTTTTAATTTAGTTATTTTAATTAGCAAAAAACTCCGCACGCCTGACGGCAATGAATAGGTGCGTAGAAAACAAGGACTAGCCAGGTCAAAAACTAAAAATCAAAAACAAATCCCGCACACTATCTATGCCAAAAATATATCAAATATTTATTAACGACATTTCGGTCGCATGACCTTCATCAGGACCTTTTTTCTTTTTTTCTTCTTTTTCTTTTTTTCTTCTTGTTTGAAAAGAAAAAAGTTCCTGATGAAGGTCATGCGACCGAAACGTCGTTAATAAATATTTGATATATTTTTGGCATAGATAGTGTGCGGGATTTGTTTTTGATTTTTAATTTAGTTATTTTAAAATGGTAAGCTATCAGCAGTTGATTTTTAGAATTGTTTAGAATGTAATGTTTACATTTAACCTCTTTTTTTTTCACATAATGTCACATAGCCTACATATTTTTTTCCACAAAATATATGACACAGCTTACATATATACATGCACTATATGCATTAGTCATTGCCTTCAAATTGCATTTTGCACATTGTGCAGAAATGTGCAGAAACATTAGGCAGAATGTGAAATAACATTTTAAAAAGGATTCTTCTTTTAATTACAATTATTATTTTGTAATGCTGATTGGATCAAATTTTTTCATACAACTAAATTAAGAAATAAAAGATGAATTTATTATCAAAATAATCATTAGTTGCAGCCATATTTTTAATGTGTCACTAAAACACCATTGCAATAATTGCTTGTGATTTAGTGTTTCCTGTGAGGCTGCTCTAAATTTTTTTTATTTTTTACAGAACAGAGACAGGAAGCATAGAACGTATGTCTATGTTCTCATCGTAACTGAAGTTCTGGAGGACTGGGAGGATTCAGTAAATATTGGTAAGAATATGACAAAAACAGTTTTGCTGCCTTTACTTTGTCAAACCCATAATTATGTAATTTATCTAGAAAGTGGCAGCAATCATCAGTTGAATTTAGATATGCATGTTTTTGCAGTTTTGTTGTAGCCAATTATACTTGCTAGAGTTGTTTTGTTTTTTTTGTTTTTTTTTTGCTGTAATAAACGTCAAAGATGCACGTGGATCCATTTTTGCTGTTACAAGCATTGCCATAGAAACAAAGAGAGCAGCTCAGATCTCAAAATCCTCTCCTCATTACAGTAATTCTGACGCCACGTGAATGCAGCATTAGTGCGGTCGTGCCATTATATTTACTGGTTTTCTGGTGCCTCTTGTTGCTCTCAGGTAGGAAGAGGGAGTGGTTTAAGACGGAAGATGCCCGGTGTGTGCTGCAGTGTCACAAACCTGTGCAAGCGTCTTACTTCGAAGCCCTTCAGCAGGACTGTATGACCAGCAACGGCACGTCTCTGGTGGCCACTTACAACATTAATCAAAACTCTCTCTCCAGCATCAGATAACTATCACAACAAACACAGAAGCCTCGGCGAAATTCTCCATCATTTTCTACCTTTTCCTACCCGACTGAACTCCTACTGCAACTACTATCGCTATCACGTTTTTTTATTTCAGCGCGTTAATGGCTACGTCAAATGAAAGCTGATTGCCTTACCAGCCTTTTTTAGTGTTGAGATGAAGATCACGGTCTGGGGACATGTGAGATAAAAGTCTTTGCAAATGACAGTTTGTCTGTTTCTTCATAATGAAAACTTGCATGAGATTCTCTTTTCCTAATGCCAGGATTACTGAATGCAACTACACTTTACTCTTGTGTCTTGAAATAAGTAGTGTTTAAAGAGAAAGCTGTCGGAAGTGTTTGTAATGATGTGGTAAATGTTTGGCCCTTTCATTCTGCAGTGTTTGCCTTTAGCCTCTATGGATATGCTGTTATATAGAGTTGGTTGAGTTTTTGCATGAATCGCATATTCATAGTCTTAGTTCTTTAAACTGCTAAACGAGAGAGAGATGATGTCTTAAACTGATCAAAGTAGTTGAACTCTTAGTCTTATTGCCAATATTACACAATCAAGTTGGGAATTTATCTCAAACCCAGCAACTATCAGGTTAGGTTTCAAGAGCACATTTGCAAAATGTTCTAATTAGTGCTGTCATACAATTAATCACGATTAATCACATCTAAAATAAAAGTTTTTGTTTACATAATATATGTGTGTGTGTACTGTGTATATTTATTATGTCTATATAAATGCACACACATACAGTATATATTTTGAAAATATTTATATTCATATAATTTGTTATATATAAATATATTTAATATATAAACAATTTTTCTTAAATATATACATGCATGTGTGTGTATTTATACATAATAAATATACAGAGTACACATGTAAACAAAAGCTTTTATTTTGAAACCGATTAATCATGATTAATTGACAGCGCTAGTTTTAATGTCGATGGGGTTTACTGGTTTGGTAGTGCACCGCTTTTACCATTGAAAGTGGTTTTGATCGAGATTGTAGGAACGTCTTTGTGGCGGTTTTTCTGGGTCTGCGATCACTGCGATTCATGTGCAGCATTTAAATAAGTTGCTTAATGCAATGGTGATCAGTTTACAGAGTGCACTGGTTTTGTTGTGCTACAGGATTTAATGTAAGACAGAAGAGAGGTGTGGGAGGACATTCTGAGCCTGTTTAGGACATCAGTATCATAAATCTCGCGGTCAGTGGTCAAACACAGGACCGTCTCAGCAGCTGTTGATGTCAGATTCTTCCTCATTCTTACCGTTCTTTCTGAGGGTTTTGCACCAGTGTTCATAGCACAATGGCAACCATATTCCAGTTTGTGATAATCTGTCCGCTCAAACTGTAACCATAGATCGTGTGTATGTGTGTGGATCTGTGTACAGTATGTGGGTTGTACGTGTGAAGTAATGTGAATAATTAAAGGACTTGATGCCAAGGTTAGCTGTCTGCCTAATAAACTGCCTCTCATGTAAGAGGATCGATTTCATTTGAAATGTTTACAACTTGATTGCGGTTTCTGTTCAGACACTGGATATTCATTGACCTCTGTTCATTTGTTATAGATGACTGTTAATGGTGCCATTTCTTTTATTGAAATGCACTTTTCTAGGTCTTAAAAAATTTAGTCTGTCCTAATTATAAAATGCTTCTTTTTTCTATTTGTTTATGATTTATAAAATTGTCACAAGCATGTACTTCAAAATGAGAATTGTTTAGGTCTCATGTAAACTTGTCTTATCAGTATTTCAATGTTTTTTTCTCTTTAATCAAAAAGCACAAAAGTTAGTTTATTGTGCATAAAATTACCAAATCTAAAATGTTCTCTTTGGGGCTAAAAGCAGGAAAAATGTCCTGTGTTATTGTAATTAGATTAGTTAGTGAAACCCAATCCAAAGCTGGTCCTCCAATGTTTGTATAAAATGCTTCTTTTTCAGTAGTGAAATCAAAACCTGTGACACAACAACAGCACATGTAACAGTCGTGACAGAGAATGGTGATTCATATGACTAATCCCTGCACGTTTATTGCAATCATTAGTGCAATGTGAATAAGCAATGATCAAATCACTCTACATATCACTTCTCTGCAGGTCTTGTCCTTGAATTGTGAATGCTGCATTATTTGAAAGAAAAAAAAATATTGGAGTTTTTACACTTACTAAATTGTTGGTGTTGTAGAAAGAGATGTTTTGGTGTAAAGTATTCAGTATTTCTTGAGTAAACTGAAAACATTTCAATCGTTCCTCGGTTGTTTCCCTGTTCTAGCGTTTCAAGCACACTGTTTAGCCTGTATCGCTCTGCTGTATCTGATATTGGGAAAAGAAAATTTGACTCAAGATTGTATAACAGTTGTGTCAACAATCTATAAATAAAAACAAAAAATGCTACATGCATATCATGAATTGCAGGTGCAGTTGTTGTCAGTTCAGTAGAATCACTGGCAGGCCAAAAAAAAAAAAAAAACTCTCCCCCACTGACAGTGGTGAAGGAAGAAACTTTAGAAGGAGCTTGTGCTCAGAGAACAGATGCATGCCAATTTGGCTGGGCAGATTACTTAGAAATCATAATCCCTTACTGATTCCATATTACATGACAGAAATTGTAGTTTGTAGTGTAATCCATTACGTTACACATTTTTAGGTAATATAATCAGAGTACTTTTAGATTTCTTTTGACCTATCTTGTTTATCACATTGCTTTAAATAGGACAATATTGTACCATATAGATATAAAAATACAAAGAGTAAGAACCATTTGTTGTAATTAACAACATATAGTGCAATTTGCATTACATGTAAGAGTTTCCCAAACTGGGATCTGTAAAGGAACAGCAGTGAGTTTAATGAAAAGCTAATAATTAAATCATAAAAATGTACAATTAAAATAAATCTGTTTAAAAATATATAAATATTTTATTTGTTTACCTGCATGTCATGTGATCATTAACCAACATCAGAGAACCGTAACATGCAAACGTGATTCTTATTTATTAAAATATTTATTTAAAAATCTCAGGGGTACTTAAGTAAATATATTAGGTGAAAGGTTCAGATGACAAAAACGTTTGGGAATCCCTGCATTACATGTAAATGAAAAATAATGTGAATGTGTGCATTTTAAAGACAAAGGCCTTTCTAAGACATAGTAATACATGGTTAACCTACAGTGATAATTCCAATAAAAAATCATCAGTAGTTGATGCAATATTGAAACATTTCTTAAACCTGAAATGATTTTTGTAAATCCAGTGGTCAAATAGTGACCGGTCTTTGTGTGAATGTCCACAAAACTGAACACTTTCTGAGTGTATATAAGAAGTAGGCTATTTTAGAAAGGCAAATTTAAAAGATGAAAAAGAGGAATTAGGGAAAATCAATAAAATTATTAATAATTTATTGCTATTGTGTGAATATGTATTCATGTAATAAAATTAACTGTAATCTTATTACAAGTATTTTAAAATGTAATTTAATCTAATTACAAGTACTTTTTTTTTTTTTTGGAATCTGATTACGTAATCCATATTACATGTAATCAGTTACTACGCAACTCTGGCCGGCCTAGTGTTAGAATTGCTCATAGACAGCAAATGTAGTTACCTAAAAATGGTAGTTGTTCTTGTAAACCTGGAGCCAAATACCTTTGTTGGGCCGCATGGGTCATGGATAAATATTTGGCACAGGATATTCTCAGGTCAGTATGGAGGTATGGGGTCTGAAAGAGAGATAATGAGCAAGCAGGAGGTGGTGTGCTGAGTGCCAGTTTGAAGAGGATCAGCTCTGAACCGAGCTCAAACAGACTGCTTGCGGTGGATAATACGGTTGGGCTGTCAGAGACTAACAATGCTTGTGATGCACATAGACATTTCCACGACAGTTATCTCAAGGTATAATAGATGACAGGGATCTCCTGTAGTGGAAAAGAGGAACTCCAGCTGACCTAACTATGGTGGCCAACCTAAGAGGAAGAGGCAGATGGTGCGTTTTCAATACGACAAAACTCACTGCTTTACTTCCATAGTTTGATGCATCATTGGGAAATTAACTAGCTAGTTTTGAAACTGTGATCACACCTCCATCATTTGAACCACGTCTTCATCAGATTTGGAGAGATGTAGCATTACATCACTTTCTCAGCAATGGATGCTCTGCAGTGAATGGGTGCCGTCAGAATGAGAGTCCAAACAGCTGATAAAAACATCACACTAATCCACAAGTAATCCACACGACTCCAGTCCATCAATTAATGTCTTGAGAAGACAAAAGCTGCTTTCTCCAATTAAAAAGTCGTCTCTTTTGAATCAGGAGAGAAATATGCACAGATCAAAACAGTCCAAAAGTGAGTGGATTTTGATGTGAGAGGACATCAGGAGATGGACTTTTTCACTGGAGGAAGCGTTATTATGGATTGTGGACTCATATTTTAGTCGAAAGCAACAATTTGAAGTTAAAAAAAAAAAAAAACCATCTTGGAGTTTTTTTTTTTTTGTCCAGCTTTTGGCTTCACAAGACATTAATTGATGGACTGGAGTGGTGTGGATTATTGTGGTGTTTTTATCAGCTGTTTGGACTCTCATTCTGACGGCACCCATTCACTGCAGATGATCCATTGGTGAACAAGTGATGCAATGCTACATTTCTCCAAATCTGATGAAGAAACAAACTCATCTACATCTTTGTTGGCCTGAAGGGTGGGTACTTTCAAGATTTTTATTTATTTATTATTTTTGGGGGGTGAACTGTTCTTTTAAATGTCCCCTGTTCAGTATATAGGGAACAACATGAATTGCAACAGCTTTAGTTTGAGAAATATTAGATGCATCACCTGGCTGTACTCCCACACAACCATTTGTGTGAGGGATATTAAATTGTAGTCATAAGTAAGATGCAATAAGGTGAAAGAGTGCTTGTCAGTCTTACTGACATCACATGTAATGTTTTACTTATAATATTTATATCCTCTGAGCAAAGATTACATAACTGTTGAATGTTTGGCTAACATGAAGGGCATGCATGGGTGTATCATTATGCACAAATATTCATATAGCCATCCACACAAAAACATCTACGCTCTCAGTCTCAGTATTAGACTGAAACCCAAAGACTCCAGAAGAATAAGATGCAAAGATGCGTGCTCTTTTCTGGAGATGAAAGCAATAGAAGTCTACTGTTATCGAAAAATGCATTGAAAGCTTAAAAGGAATAGAAATCAAGAGATCAAATGTGGCACAAAAGCAGTCTTAAGTAGCACATTTGTAGCCAAAAATACATCGTATGGGTCAAAACTATCGATTGTTCTTATATGCCAAAAATCATTAGGATATTAAGTAAAGATCATGTTCCATGAAGATATTTTGTAAATTTCCTACTGTAAATATATCAAAACTTAATTTTTGATTATGCATTGCTAAGAGCTTCATTTGGACAACTTTAAAGGCGATTTTCTCAATTTTTATTATTTTTTTGCACCCTCAGATTCCGCATTTTCAAATAGTTGTATCCGAGATACTAACAAACGCATCAACGGAAAGCTTATTTTTTTCAGCTTTCAGATGATAAATCTCAATTTCAAAAAACTGACCATTATGACTGGTTTTGTGGTCCAGGGACACAAATATGATTGTACCCCCATGATACAGAGGAAACAACATTTAAACAATTCAATGCATTTCTTCTAAATCACGGACTGGACTGTAGAAATCCCCAAGCGTGAAATATCAGTCGCGTGTTTTTCTCACATCCTTGAGGAAGGCGGTGTTTCCCGGTGTCGGGCATCACGCATGTGAATGACAGCTCGCGCTGAACCATCCCCCACCGGCGGAGACTGCGCGAGCACATCGTGATCCGGTGGATGCGGAGGGTCACCTTCTATCACTGCGAACGAGAAACCCGCACAGCGCTCATACGTCATTCCCGGTAGGAAACAATCATATTTTCATTTTACGGCTTATGCTGAATATTATTGTATGGTGCATATTTGACCTGGGTATTGCTTTGTGTAAAAGTGTTTCGGTTCAAGCCTCCTTGTATATCCGAAATAGTCGCTTTTGGTGCTTATTTGCGGTGTCTTTCGTGCACATCATGGCATCACGTTAAACACTGACCTGTCCTTACGAAAAAAATAAATAAATATAGCGAGCGATTCAGGTGCGTCGTTATTGCTGACCTTAATTGCTGGAAGGCTATTATATTATATATATTAAATCCAGGCTATGCATCCAACGAGTAAACAGACGTGGTTTAAATAAAAACGTAACTGTCGTTAATAAAATGTCGGGAATTTCACGCAAATAAATGTCGCGTTTAATAGCCAGCAGCGCAAATGAATCATTTTAGCCAAAGAAAAATCTGAGCAAGGCCATGTTGATAATCAGGCTCGCCTGACTGTTATTTCTAAGCTTATGAACATCAAACATGACATAACACCTATGCTTTCATCGATAGATAGATGTTTTTATGTCTTCTTCTTCAAGAGCACTACTGGTTGACGTTGTTTTTGGGCAGATGGCGAGGAGTGATAAACAAAACAAGAAAATATAACCAAAGGAATCACATCTGAGCTATAGAAATATCAACCTGCTTGGGGTTATTTTATCAAATGCACGGTTAAAATGAAAAGGCATCGGGCATGTTTGCAATAAAACCTGTCGGAAAATATAACAAGTGCGATTCAATGAAGGCATCCCGACTGGTCGTTACATAACATCTGGCAACAACAACAACACTTGACAGTCATCGATGAAGAAAAGCCACCAGAAACACAGCGCTGCTGCTATATTTACAACACCGTTCGAGATATGAATGAATTTGTGTTTTCATTTTGTGAACTAGTGTAATATGGTGACAACTAATGCTTTAGATCGGTATGTCTTCTTCCTTAATCGTGCTATAATACACGAAAAGCATTGTTTCTATACGATATACGTGGCAAAGCTCCTCGTTCAGAAGCTGCTCAGAGAAACTGCAAATCTACAGAAGACTTTGATGGACTTCAGGGTTTGATGCGCCCCCGTGCTTCATCCAATGAATGCTTATACAGATCGTGTTTTTGTAGCCAATCATACTGCTACATTCATTCAGCCCACATCTATCAGGCATCTCCTTCATGGTTGTAAGTTATAGACTCTTGTTATACACATATATCTTTTTGATATCCAGAAGAGTATGGAAGCTCGTTTCCACCACTGAATAAAAAAATAAAAAAGGTAATTGCGACTTTTTATCTTACAATTCTGACTTTTTTTTCTCAGAATTGCGTGATATAAACTCGCAATTGCGAGTTATAAAGTCATAATTATGCGATATAAACTCATAATTAATTGACTTTATTTCTCAGAATTGCGAGTTTATATCTCACAATTATGACTTTATAACTCGCAATTGTGAGTTTATATCTCGCAAAAGACTGAAAAAAAGTCTGAATTACGAGAAAAAATTCAGAATTGTGAGATATAAACTCGCAATTGCGAGAAAAAAGTCCGAATTGTGTTATCTCGCAATTCTGACTTTATAACTCGCAATTGTGAGTTTATATCTTGCAAAAGTCCGAAAAAAAAGAAAAAAAGTCAGAATAACGAGAATAAAGTCAGAATTGCGACATATAAACTCGCAATTGTGAGAAAAAAAGTCAGAATTGTGAGTTTATATCTTTAAATCTCGCAATTCTGGCTTTATAACTCGCAATTGTGAGTTTATATCTCGCAATTCTGACTTTATAACTCGCAATTGTGAGTTTATATCTCGCAATTCTGACTTTATAACTCGCAATTGTGAGTTTATATCTCGCAATTCTGACTTTATAACTCGCAATTGTGAGTTTATATCTCGCAATTCTGGCTTTATAACTCGCAATTGTGAGTTTATATCTCACAATTCTGGCTTTATAACTCGCAATTGTGAGTTTATATCTTGCAAAAGTCCGGAAAAAAAAAAAAGAAAAAAAGTCCGAATTACGAGAAAAAAGTCAGAATTGCGAGATTTAAACTCGCAATTGCGAGAAAAAAAGTCAGAATTGTGACTTTATAACTCACAATTGTGAGTTTATATCTTGCAAAAGTCCGAAAAAAAAGAAAAAAAGTCAGAATTACGAGAAAAAAGTCAGAATTGCCAGATATAATCTCGCAATTGTGAGAAAAAAGTCAGAATTGTGAGTTTATATCTTTATATCTCGCAATTCTGACTTTATAACTCGCAATTGTGAGTTTATATCTCGCAATTTTGACTTTATAACTCGCAATTGTGAGTTTATATCTCGCAATTCTGACTTTATAACTCACAATTGTGAGTTTATATCTCGCAATTCTGACTTTATAACTCGCAGTTGTGTTTATATCTCGCAATTCTGAGAAAAAAAGTCAGAATTGTGAGTTTATATCTTGCAATTCTGGCTTTATAACTCACAATTGTGAGTTTATATCTTACAAAAGTCAGAAAAAAAAGAAAAAAAGTCAGAATTACGAGAAAAAAGTCAGAATTGCGAGATATAAACTCGCAATTGTGAGAAAAAAAGTCAGAATTGTGAGTTTATATCTTTATATCTCGCAATTCTGACTTTATAACTCGCAATTGTGAGTTTATATCTCGCAATTTTGACTTTATAACTCGCAATTGTGAGTTTATATCTCACAATTCTGGCTTTATAACTCGCAATTGTGAGTTTATATCTCGCAATTCTGACTTTATAACTCGCAATTGTGAGCTTATATCTCACAATTTTGACTTTATAACTCGCAATTGTGAGTTTATATCTCGCAATTCTGACTTTATAACTCACAATTGTGAGTTTATATCTCGCAATTCTGACTTTATAACTCGCAGTTGTGTTTATATCTCGCAATTCTGAGAAAAAAAGTCAGAATTGTGAGTTTATATCTTGCAATTCTGGCTTTATAACTCACAATTGTGAGTTTATATCTTACAAAAGTCAGAAAAAAAAGAAAAAAAGTCAGAATTACGAGAAAAAAGTCAGAATTGCGAGATATAAACTCGCAATTGTGAGAAAAAAAGTCAGAATTGTGAGTTTATATCTTTATATCTCGCAATTCTGACTTTATAACTCGCAATTGTGAGTTTATATCTCGCAATTTTGACTTTATAACTCGCAATTGTGAGTTTATATCTCACAATTCTGGCTTTATAACTCGCAATTGTGAGTTTATATCTCGCAATTCTGACTTTATAACTCGCAATTGTGAGTTTATATCTCACAATTCTGGCTTTATAACTCGCAATTGTGAGTTTATATCTCGCAATTCTGACTTTATAACTCGCAATTGTGAGTTTATATCTCACAATTCTGGCTTTATAACTCGCAATTGTGAGTTTATATCTCGCAATTCTGACTTTATAACTCGCAATTGTGAGTTTATATCTCGCAATTTTGACTTTATAACTCGCAATTGTGAGTTTATATCTCACAATTCTGGCTTTATAACTCGCAATTGTGAGTTTATATCTCGCAATTCTGACTTTATAACTCGCAATTGTGAGTTTATATCTCACAATTCTGGCTTTATAACTCGCAATTGTGAGTTTATATCTCGCAATTTTGACTTTATAACTCGCAATTGTGAGTTTATATCTCACAATTCTGGCTTTATAACTCGCAATTGTGAGTTTATATCTCGCAATTCTGACTTTATAACTCGCAATTGTGAGTTTATATCTCACAATTTTGACTTTATAACTCGCAATTGTGAGTTTATATCTCACAATTCTGGCTTTATAACTCGCAATTGTGAGTTTATATCTCGCAATTCTGACTTTATAACTAGCAATTGTGAGTTTATATCTCACAATTCTGGCTTTATAACTCGCAATTGTGAGTTTATATCTCGCAATTTTGACTTTATAACTCGCAATTGTGAGTTTATATCTCACAATTCTGGCTTTATAACTCGCAATTCTGACTTTATATCTCGCAATTGTGAGTTTATATCTCACAATTCTGGCTTTATAACTCGCAATTGTGAGTTTATATCTCGCAATTCTGACTTTATAACTCGCAGTTGTGTTTATATCTCGCAATTCTGAGAAAAAAAGTCAGAATTGTGAGTTTGTATCTTTATATCTTGCAATTCTGACTTTATAACTCGCAATTGTGAGTTTATATCTCAACATTCTGTGAAAAAAAGTCAGAATTGTGAGAGTGGCGGAAACGGGCTTCCATAGAAGAGACCTCAAGTTGGTTATTTTTTTTTTAACGAAATGTCAGTTCATTAGAATATGGAATTATTTAATTGTCTGATACAGTGGAGGTTAAAAACAGTAGTCACCAAATCTTCAGTTCATATAATGTATTTTTTGCTGATAGAGGGAGCTCTGGATTATTATTTGTTAATTAATTAATTAATTAACTTATTTTTCTTTTTAATGTTTTGGCTATTTAGCGCAGTCATATTTACTACATTACACTGTCGATATCTTGTAGTGTGATGACTTTGCCTGGGTAAATACCCCTTTGTTTTGTTGTGTATTGCATTGGCTGTTGTGTTCGAGCTGTCCGCGGTGCTGAAACCGGATGTGCCTTGTTTATCTTTAAAAGTGATACATCCACGTCTATTATATGTCATTAAGGGTTTAGAAAATGTCTTAGATAAAGCATTTCCATTCCCATTCCTATATACATAAATGTTGTTGCAGCCAACATGACCGTATTCTGGGTTTAAACATTGTCACAGAAAATAAGTTGTTGTCAGAAATGTGTTAAACAAAGGTTTGTTAAATTTTCTCAGACATTGCAAAAGTTCTGTGTCAGTTTGAGACATCTCAGATTAGTGCACTCTATCATTATCAGCCTTAATCATCCTGTTTTCCTGCATTTGCGATTGTATTGAAATGAATATGCCACAACACAACAAAGAGGAAATAAGCTTTTCCCATTTAGAGTTTAATTATGTTTGTGTTCTGTTGGAAGACAATTATTTTACTGAATATGCATTAAAAGGATCTGATGTCAGTGCAGCCATAATATGGGTAGATGTATTGAGATCTCACAGACAACACAGACTGAGTGCATCTGAGATTTCATCTTAAACTCTAATGAATGTTTTGAAGCTTCAAGCTAATGATGGGTGTAAAGCTGTCGGGACATTAATCCGAGACAATAACAACATTTTATAGCTCATCTTTCATTTTAAAAGCCTAATTTATGAAGAGAAAAGGTTGGAGAAATATGTGCAATTGTGAAATGTTTATTCATGAGGGTAGGTGGATTTTTCCATGGCTTTCATGAGCTCACAGCTTCAGTCCCCCTGGAGTAACCCCGGGGTTAAGTGTCTCGCTCAAGGGCAAAATGGCTCGTTCCTTGCAGGGTTCTTCCGGTTGCAAGTCTGAAGCTTTACCCATTACACCACAACAGAATGAAGCTTGCCTTCATAACATGCCTGTCTGCTATTGTAGACAATCACTGTAGTCACTGAACTAGCAGAATAGACTATAGTTTGCTTTTTTTTGTTGATGTTCAACGTCAACATCATTTCTTGTAATGTGTGTCTTACTGGAGCAGTTAATGAAGCAGTTCTCTGTCAGATTCATGATTAACCCTAGTATGGTGTTTTCTTCATGAAACATGACCAAACTAACTGCAGCGAAGTGCAACATCCAAAACATGAGTCCTCTGTGTTGTCCTTTATATATTTTTGTGGTAAACTGATGGGAATTTGAATCCATGCTCCATAATGGGATAATAGAACAAGTTAGTAGTTATTATAAGAGTATATTCCAGATAAGATCCGTTTTGCCTTGTGGAGTGGAGAATTGTCCATTTAAGTTATGCTGCAGAGCTCTGTAGTAGTTTTTGCATGTGTATTTCATCATTTCTAAGCTAATTATCTCCTTATATATAAATCATTTGTCTTGTACCACTTCCATCTTGTGTGTTGCTTTGAATAAAAGCTTCTGTAAAATGAACACATAGAAATATAATTCAAAATATCAAAATATGTGTAATAGGTGAAACTGCTTCAAGTTTAAATGTCACATCCTTTAATATTAACCTCTTTGTAAAGCTGCATTACATAGTAACAATTCATAAAACAATCTGTGCTGCAATGTATCGCATAAAACTGTACAGATCAGACTGAAATGACCAGGGATCTTGTTAAAAATAAATGAGACTTTTTTTTGGTTTGTGAATGTTTATCAGACACACCTTTTCCTCATAAATTTACAGTTTGCATGAGGATCACACATTTGTTTGGACTGAAAAAAAAAAAAAATCCTTTCTTCCATTATCTGCTTGGTACATTAAGAATCATGTTGGATTAAAAAAGAAAGAAAGAAAGAAACAACCAAAGAATACACTAAATTCCAGGACAGTCTGCTTACTGCAAACTAATGTAAAATATATATTTTTTATATTTTTAGCACTGTTTTCCATATTGATAGGCCAAATCTTTATATATAAACATAACACACAGCAAAACATGATTTTCTTAGTATTTTGTCTTGTTTTTTAGTATAAATATCTGAACATTCTTGAATCAAGGTGCATTTACTTGAGAAGCAAAATGACGTAAGATATTAGGTATTGTTTTCTGGAAAAAATGTATAAAAAATTTGTTAGTTTTTGCTTAAAAGAAGAAAAAATGTCTGCCAATGGGGCAGGAAAAACGGAATTAAGGTTATTTTTCTTACCCCATTATCAACTTTTTTTTTTTTTTTTTTTTTTGCAGTGTAGGCATATTTCTTTATTCTTCATATGATAACTTTCTACAGAGTTGATTGACAAAAAGCTGTTACAGATCTCTCGGTAGAGTATATAAAAGTTGTGTTTGTTTTTGGGTGGAGGAGGCACTGCTTCCGCGTTTACACCAACCACATTCATGTGTCTGGAGTGTTGAGCGCATCCTTTAGGCAGCTACCAGTTCGTTTTCTTCAGTGGCAGGACTGTGGTTCCCAGCATGCACTGCAGCATGAATGACTCATGCAAACGACTGTGCTATGCTACCATTTACTGTGCATGTTGTGTTTGTTGCACCTTTAAGACACCTTTCATGTGCTGTAGTGTAAACTGCACATCTCTATATGATTATTGAATGTCACCATTGAGTTTATCGATTTCTTCACACAAGAGTGAAATTCTGAAGACTGTGTTGGTTGCTCTTTTCCATATGATTACAATGAATGGGCGATGAAGCATTACCATAGTCATTATCTTTGTTTGAGAAACAGATTAAATATACAGTTTTCCTCTTGTTCCTGTTGCATATAGTTTGAAATCAGCCTGCCACTGCTTTACGCTGAGAGGAAATAGCTATTGAATTCACAAGGTGAGACTTGTGTCTGGTAATAGTCTCTTTGCATGTAGCTAGGCTGTGCTCTCAGGAGTTGTAGTACCACACAAGGCCTTTGAAATGTCTGCTGAATGGCACTTAAAGAAATTAAATATGCTTTATGAATAATCACTTGCATTAATTAAATGGACATGGTAGTCATAAAATAGTCATAGTGTTAGCTTGCTCAGCAAGACCTTAACAAAATTCAGCTGTCTGCACTGAAAGCATCAAATCTAACAGTTCAAGGCAACAGTCATTTATTTATTTTCAATGGAAATTCTTTGGTATGAGGGACTTATATAGTATTACAGTGTTCTACAACTGTGCAGAAATTAGAAATAAAAGATGCTTTTAAATTAGTAGACCAGAAACATCACAACCCTGTATAGATGTGACAGTGGGATTTTAATTTAATTTAATTTTTTTTATGTGAAACATAAAAAAAAATGAACACATAGTATTTGCAAATAAAACCATTTTATTTTACAGAGAGGAAAATTAAAGTGGCTAGCACCGTTAACTGAATCCTGCAGTGGATGTTTCTGTTTGTTAAAATGGGATCTATTTACTTTTGCTGCTTATTTGCATTGTAGTCAGGTTGTTACCCAATTTTCTGAGAATATTACATTACTATACCTCATTTTAAAAACATAAGACAAATAAGAATACATATCTCTTTTGTGGCTCTGTAAAAAAAATAAAAATAAAATAATTACTTGCATTTCTGTACCCAGAAGGAGAGTGATCTTTTTATAAATAGATTAAAAAGCAAAAGCCATCTGTTAATATTATATATATATATATATATATATATATATATATATATATATATATATATATATATATATATATATATATATATATATTTTTTTTTTTTTTTTTTTTTTTGTGCAGGTGCCATCTATTAGCTTGTGTTAGCCACACAAAAACAGATAAGCCATTTAGCTAGATTGTTCCTGCCTCCAATATCTGATTATTTTATGGATAAAATTACCAATTAGCTAAAAACTTGCAAAACTTGTGCATTATTGCTGTACAAATGCTACTTCAATGAACCCTTCAAATTTGCACAAGAGTTACTGAGAGCTAACAAGCCTGAACAAAAGTTTGGTGAGTTGTTGAACACGGTTCACTTGGCACTGTAATGATTTGTTTTGATAGAGACAATAAGATCGATGATTTGAATTGGAATAGCTTTAACTGCAGCAACACACATTAATGACTGCTAAATGCCTATTTAATGACTGAATTAATTGGCTACAGACTTCACTAGTCAACTAATCTGATTAATCATTAAAGACCTAATCTTGTATTATTATTGTTTTGTTTTTAAATCAAAAGATAGTTTAAAGTAGAGAAGTCACTGATGCAGCATCTAGCTGTGTTTATAAGGTAGGGGGCGCCAGCAGAACCACTGGGTGATTTGCATTGCTTGAGGTATTTGCCTTCATCAAGTTCATGTTGGTTAGTTCAGGATGCCCTTGTTGTCTTCAGGAAGAAAGTGGCTGAAATTGGGTGCGTGTGAGTGATGTCAATCACCTCTGCTATAAGCAGCTGCTGATTGGGGTTTGTTGGTTATATGCAGTTAGATGGGCTTTTATGCAGTCAGCATTGTGTGTCAAGCACTCAGCATACTGGGAAGGAATAGCAATGTTAAGAAGTTATTTAGTGCTTATCTGGAATTTGTCTTGACTAAGACATGCAAAACTGGTAAGGAGAAACTGACATTCAGCTACTTGTACAGCAAATTATGTACAGCTTATATTATCTGTCCAGGGTGCTCCCTTAATCCAGACCACACAGTCTACATAGGGCACCTACCATCCAGAGGGACACCATCTTATGCTAGGAGAGCCACCAAAGATGTTATTTAAGGACCCAAAGGCAGTTGTGAAACCATCAGATGATCACCTCACTCCAAAATCATACGCACCTGGTCAGAAGATCATCGAATTCCGTATGGGGCACTAATTTGTCCATCAGTGGTCAAATATATTTAGGGATTTTAATTATGTTTTATGTTCAACATTAATCCACGCCACTTTAAGACTTGTAAAATTTCAACTAAGCTGCTAGGTGCATCTTTTCACTAACTTGAAGCTCGTGATTCAATGGCTGGCCAAAACAGTAGTTAATAGGGCTGGGTTTTGACACAAATTTCACGATTCTGTTCAATTCAATTTTGACTTACAAGCTTTCGATTCGATTCTATTCGATTCAATTGAATATCGATTATTTTAGATATATATTAGGTACAGTACATGGCAAATTTTCTCAAGGAAAAAAAATCTCAACTAATGCTGTAAAATATACATGAGAGTCAGTTGGTACTACATTACTATAATATTGAAGGTTAAAATTAACCAAATTATATACAAAAGTTTTTTATAATATTAAAGTTACAATTACATAAATATATTTCTACTCCAATTAGTTTTTTTGAAACAAACATTTAAAAGGTGGCTGTCATAAAAACATGACGGATTTATTCAAACATAAATTAAACATTGAAGAACAGTAAAAATGATAATGAATATGTTATATGATGCATATACAGTCAGGTCCATAAATATTGGGACATCGACACAATTCTAACATTTTTGGCTCTATACACCACCACAATGGATTTCAAATGAAACGAACAAGATGTGCTTTAACTGCAGACTGTCAGCTTTAATTTGAGGGTATTTACATCCAAATCAGGTGAACGGTGTAGGAATTACAACAGTTTGCATATGTGCCTCCCACTTGTTAAGGGACCAAAAGTAATGGGACAGAATAATAATCATAAATCAAACTTTCACTTTTTAATACTTGGTTGCAAATCCTTTGCAGTCAATTACAGCCTGAAGTCTGGAATGCATAGACATCACCAGACGCTGGGTTTCATCCCTGGTGATGCTCTGCCAGGCCTCTACTGCAACCGTCTTCAGTTCCTGCTTGTTGTTGGGGCATTTTCCCTTCAGTTTTGTCTTCAGCAAGTGAAATGCATGCTCAATCGGATTCAGGTCAGGTGATTGACTTGGCCATTGCATAACAATCCACTTCTTTCCCTTCAAAAACTCTTTGGTTGCTTTTGCAGTATGCTTTGGGTCATTGTCCATCTGCACTGTGAAGCGCCGTCCAATGAGTTCTGAAGCATTTGGCTGAATATGAGCAGATAATATTGCCCGAAACACTTCAGAATTCATCCTGCTGCTTTTGTCAGCAGTCACATCATCAATAAATACAAGAGAACCAGTTCCACTGGTAGCCATACATGCCCACCACCACCATGCTTCACTGATGAGGTGGTATGCTTAGGATCATGAGCAGTTCCTTTCCTTCTCCATACTCTTCTCTTCCCATCACTCTGGTACAAGTTGATCTTGGTCTCATCTGTCCATAGGATGTTGTTCCAGAACTGTGAAGTTGTTTGGCAAACTCTAATCTAGCCTTCCTGTTTTTGAGGCTCACCAATGGTTTACATCTTGTGGTGAACCCTCTGTATTCACTCTGGTGAAGTCTTCTCTTGATTGTTGACTTTGACACACATACACCTGCCTCCTGGAGAGTGTTCTTGATCTGGCCAACTGTTGTGAAGGGTGTTTTCTTCACCAGGGAAAGAATTCTTCGGTCATCCACCACAGTTGTTTTCCGTGGTCTTCCGGGTCTTTTGGTGTTGCTGAGCTCAACGGTGCGTTCCTTCTTTTTAAGAATGTTCCAAACAGTTGTTTTGGCCACGCCTAATGTTTTTGCTATCTCTCTGATGGGTTTGTTTTGTTTTTTCAGCCTAATGATGGCTTGCTTCACTGATAGTGACAGCTCTTGGATCTCATCTTGACAGTTGACAGCAACAGATTCCAAATGCAAATAGCACACTTGAAATGAACTCTGGACCTTTTATCTGCTCATTGTAATTGGGATAATGAGGGAATAACACACACCTGGCCATGGAACAGCTGAGAAGCCAATTGTCCCATTACTTTTGGTCCCTTAACAAGTGGGAGGCACATATGCAAACTGTTGTAATTCCTACACCGTTCACTTGATTTGGATGTAAATACCCTCAAATTAAAGCTGACAGTCTGCAGTTAAAGCACATCTTGTTCGTTTCATTTGAAATCCATTGTGGTGGTGTATAGAGCCAAAAATGTTAGAATTGTGTCGATGTCCCAATATTTTTGGACCTGACTGTATTTAGCAAAATGCTCTACTCTAGAGTTAATTTTTTTTTCTAGCTGACTAACGAGTTTATGGTCACAGAGTATGTTTGTTTCTGAGGTAAATGAGAAGTTACGTGACATCATTTACAAGCTGTTATATTGACGTCTTTGTGCGGTTGAAACTCTGATTGAGTTATTACATTATACAGGATATGGATTTCGGTGAGTTGTACTCTTTCTTTTAACATATCTTCTGATGTTCATTCATGTTTATTTCATGCTGAAACTGGTATTAAAGCGGAGCAGAAGAGCGGAGCAAAGCTCGCGATGCCGCTTGTCTTGAACTGAGGTGCTGCAGCAATTTTTCACTCCTTTAAACAGCACGAAAATGGCATTTATTGTTTGAATACTGTAATAAAATGGTAAGAATTTGAAATCTGAGACTTTGTTTCAAAGCACAAGGCTTATTGTGAATTTACTGGATGGGAGGCGTGCTACAATGTTCCGTTCATTAACTGAAAACAGGCTAGACTAATTGATTCTTGGGATTTAAAAATCGATATTCTTTTGTAAAAATGAGAATCAAATAAAATTGAGAAAAATCTATATTTTTTACGCAGCCCTAATAGTTAACATGAGGTAGTGGACATCGTAGGTCAAGAGAATTTTAAGAGTGGATTTTTGCTAATCACATGATGAGGATTGATTGAAGTTTGCATAACCTGCCAAACCAGAACAAGAGCATCCTAAGGTCTGGAGATAACAACTGACTTATTATGAATTTGTTTTTCATCAGATCTGACTCCTAGTCTTTGGTCCTCTTAGCCATGTCCCTGCCCTCACATCTCCCTCCGTCCTATGTCTTCAACTAGAATACTACTCCTGAGTTCCTAACTCTTCTCATACTGCAATTTTTTTTTAAACTGTCAGTTACTTGTAGAGCTTGGGAAACTGGAGGAACAAGCTTGACAACTTGCCAGAATCAGTCTTGGTGCCAGTGAGTGGCATCCAGTTCTGATGGGTCCTACAGAATCTCTTCTACCTCTCCCAGTACCTGAAGAAGGCGTGCCAGTCCTTGAATAGTCTGGAGCCGCAGATGAGGAACCTCAGTAGTCATCCTTGGCCTACATACTACAAGGACAAGTTGCTCTCTCTTCATGCGTCATGAAGACCTTTGAGAGGCTTGACCAGAAACATGGCCGAACACTGGTCTAGCACATAAAGCATGGATAAACCGGCAAGAGAGTGGACAAAACCATGCACACACAGTAACAAAGACCTGTAAAAGTCCCCTAAACCCATTGCAATATGTCTACCATGCACAAATGATTAGTTTGGATAATTCTGAACTATATGCTTCACAGAGGCAAGGCAAACAGCACAATGTAGATTCCTAATAGTTAGTGCTGTCTGCATGGCTATCAATCTAATAACAGACAGGATTGCAGTATGTAGAAAATAAAAACTGATGCAGATGAGCGATGCAAGTATGCATCATCATAGGAAATATGATCTTTTCTGGAGATGCTTGATTCTTTTAGAAACAGGTGTAAAACAGTTTGTTGATTAATGGCATTAAGTCAAGTCAAGTCAAGTCACCTTTATTTATATAGCGCTTTTAACAATACAGATTGTGTCAAAGCACTTAACAGTATCAAATTGGAGGATAGAGTGTCAGTAATGTATAATAATAAGATTAAACACTCAATTTTCAGTTAAAGGCATTTCATTATTGAATTGAGAGATGTCATTGTCTAGCTCAGTTTAGTTTAAATAGTATATATGAAATCAAATTGACAATAATCGCTAGAAATTAAGTGTCCCCAACTGAGCAAGCCAGAGGAAACAGCGGCAAGGAACCAAAACTCCCTCTGTGACAGAATGGAGAAAAAAACCTTGGGAGAAACCAGGCTCAGTCGGGGGGCCAGTTTTCCTCTGGCCAGGATATTATTGTTTATTTATTTTTTACTTATTGTTTTAAGTAAAATTTTAAATGTATAAATGTATTATATTTCTATTTTTATATTGTTGCAATTTCTAACAATAATAGTATTATGTAGTTACGTATTTTATTATATTTTTAGTTACTTTGTTTTATTTTTAGTTTTATTGTGTTTAAGAATAAGAAAGAAACAGACAAATATTAGCGTAGATGCCATTCTTCTTATGATGTAACGAGTACATCGTGTGTTATAAAGCATTACAATAGTCTTGAGGTCATAAGGTAACCTTGAGGTCATAAACGCATTAGCATTTTTAGATTTATTGAAATGACTATAAAAAAAAAGGCTTCTTGGGTGACTGAGTGACTTCACAAACTTTTTCTTGATCTGTTTAGGTTGTATGAGATCTTGCGAAGACTTTATGCACATTAATATTGTCAAGTATGTCTTCATAGTTCTAGTTGAGTACCTTTGAGAGATATTTAGGCATTTCATATACAATATAAGGCAAGAAATATGCAACTTAATGTCCTATTTATCGTATATTTTCTAAGAGAAAATGTCATCTGTATTGTTCATAAAGATCAGGTGTAATTTGTCGAGGGAGCCATACCAAGAAGGAAGTGGACTTATAAACATAAAACCAGAGAGGTCCCAAACTCATCCTTTTTCTAACATAAGAACCTGAACTAATGCTTGGAAAAGATGTTCAACAGAGCAGGCTCATTAAAAACAGCAGGATCTGATGAAAAAAATCAGTTTTAAAAGGGAAACTGCTGCTTCAGTACAGATGCTGTAAGTGCTCCACAGAGAGCAAACGAAACAAACTGACATACAGACTCAATAGAGTTTGTCTCTCAGCAAAACAGCTAGAACAGTGACTGCTCAGAGTATTCTGTTCTGATGGTGGTATTTGTAATGAAGGGGTTGGGGTGCAATTCACAACCCATAGGTGGAGCTGACAGTCATTTTAAGTCACAAATGCACAACACAAACAATGCATGCATTGGGAAGACATTAACTATGTTTCCATCCACCTATTTTTTTATGTGCATTTTGGGATATCGCATAAAAAATGCTGGATGGAAACGCCAAGATGCGCCTAAATTCTAAAATTGCGCATAAAAACTTATGCGCTCAACTAAGTCGCATAAATTTCTTATCTGGAAAGAAAACGTGCATACATTACAATGGAAACACTTTTACTGAATAAATTCCTTAATGCACATCAAAAAAGACATGTGACTTTGTGATGGGACAGCATAACTGGACCAGCCAACGGACCGATCTCATTGCACAGCATCTTAAATGCTAGTTTTGTCATTCTAAAATGCTTGAGCAAAGTCTCATCAAAGTGCTTCATTATAATTAACTCCCAGAACTGCGTTCCCAAACAGCAGGCTTCAAAAATAATATAACATGACCGCGTTTCGTCTGTGCACGCTCTTAATTTGTTGTATACAAAAATTATTATATACGGTGCCTTCTCCTACTGCAGCAAATTTAACTTTTCATCATGATTTTTAGCGCAAGTTAAACAGGAAGTGAAGATTTTGTTCTCTTCAACTCATTGGATGGAAACCATGCTTTATTAATTTTGTGCATATAAGTTTAATTCATAACTTTGGATGGAAACATAGCTAATGAACCATAATGATGAGTTTCCATGTTACACAAGCTCTGGGACTAGTGGTTAAGATGAGAAATGAACTTACTTTCTGCACAAATGGTAAAGCAGCAATTTCCCCATACTTTCAGTGCATTTGGAAAGGTAAGTTACACATACATTATTGTGCAGAAATGGAAGTCATTGTTCTTGTTCATAGCCAGTTTTTCTTTGGTAGTTATCATGATATGAAACTAATGAAGTATTTCTCTTTGTTGAGTTGCTTGTCTTAAAAAGTTGTCTTAGAAAAAAATGATTGAATTTAAAAATATACCCCACATTGGGCCAAACAATTAAATTTGAACTAATCTTTAGTGAAAAGCTGTATTTAAGCATTTGGCAGATGCCTTTGTTTTAAGCGACTTACAGTGCATTGACGTTTTATCAGTATGCAGCTTTAATGTTGTAGCAGAATGTTATGGGGAAATTAAATTAATTAATCCATCTTGCACAACCAATTGTTTTGGGTTAAAATAAAAGATTATGAGATTTCTCTAAATTACAGAGAGACATGCATTGACAGTAGTTGCCACAGTGAAGTGAGTGGACATTTAATCTCAGAATTCATGATTTCATTGTGAAGTTGATGATCACACCATTATCAACTATCATAAGCAACCACCACTCAATACTCTTTCTCTTTGTATGTCAAGAACACCCAGCATGATTTGAGCTTCACTTGGTCTCAAATGTGCAGCCAGAAAGCATTGCGTATTCACTGAACCATAAGATGTTCTATGCCTCATTCAGTTTGGGTTTTACTTGCAAGCTACTTTTATACTTTGTTCCAGATGCTGATATAGAAACATAAGCAAGTAGGAAATGACTGTTTTTTTTTGTTTTGTTTTGTTTGTTTTTTAATAACAATGCACACAGCGTATATATGTTAATGGAAAAATGCACACTTTTGCTTCTCACCTGCATCATTTGTAGACGTTCTCTATTAACATAGTATTTTTTTCCCTGCTAAACCCATGAACCCATCCTTGCAGCATGAGTATTCAGTAAAAATGTGTGTTTTTTCATTACTGCTGAAAACACTAGTCTAACTTGGGCTTAGTCCAGAAACATAACCTTTCAATACTGAGCCCTTGAGCAAGACACGTAGCCTCTAGCTTCTTCCAGGGTGACTGTCCCTACATTAAATTAAATGTAAATCTCATTGAATAAAATGGTATTTTAAATGACAGGTAACCATAGGTCATTACTCAATCAAAACAAACCAAATTAAACTGTAAGTCAAACCCTCACTTTTTGTGTCCCAAATGTCTCCACCAGCATCTCCTCAGCATCTGCCACAAAATCAATGTCAATTGAGTTGAGATAAGCATAGGTTTCTAACATTTTTCAATCACGGGATTGAGTCCTCTTATTAGTTCCAAGTACTATAAGAACATCTTTTGGTTGAAAGCCATTTGTTTTCACATCAGCACGCTCTCTACTTAAAGCCTGTCTCAAATTAGAAGTTTCAATGTGCTCAACATTTTAGGCAGTATTGTATATAACCATCATGTGATCCCTAAATGCATTGTGATCAGATGAAAAATATTGACTTAAAAATGGCAACCAGTATGTGCATATGCTCCATATTCTTGTTTTTGGGTCAAATTATTAGCTTAGCTAATGATAGAATCAGTGGAGTTTATGATACTTGAAGAGAGCAAGTTAGCATTCCCATTTGTTTTAATGGCAGTTTCTCAGCTTGAACAGCTTTCAAAAGTTGTTCACAGGATTTGTAACTTACACTATATGTTACAGTATATGTTTCTTGCAAAATTTTCCAAATGCTTTATTTTGTCAGAATGCAAAATAAATAAAGTTAAGTTTTATAAATAAAGTTTTTTGAATGGCCGTCAAGATGCCTTTTGCCCACACAATAGTGTAGTTATCAAATCTACCAGCAGGTGCTAACTGGACCATGCAAACCAGCCAAACCTTGACCAAATTAACTTAGACTCTTATAGTCTCTTGATTTGCTTTTCTTGTCAACTCTTTCAAAAAAGCTGTAGATCAGCATAGCAAATGGTTATATTATAGACCATTTATTTACCATGATATTTACATTGTTCTCCATTGTGCTCCAAAAAAGCAGATGTATTACCAAAATACCCACGTCTAAAATGTCCAATATTTGGTACTTGTACTAAAAATAACTATAAATGAAGGATCTCATCCAATAAGTCCAGTCCAGTTCATTTCTATGATTTGATGAGCTTGAGAAGTTTGCGTGACAGGTTTGTCCATTACAGAGAACAGTAGGTTGACATGTTGGATGGGTAGATAATATTTTTATTATATGTGTAGTTACTATCTCCTTAAATGTTTCTGAAGCATGCCCAAACAGAAGTGATGAGTTGGCTTGATTTAATAACAGGACCTGCTTCAGGGAATAGTTTCTCTAGTAGCACACTGAACATCTGTTCAACAAACTAGCTTGTTGTTTTTATGCGCATTTAATATTTTATTACGTGTGGCAGATTATTCCTATAGTAACGTGCCCAGTGTCTTTCTCTTTTAAATGGAAGCTAATGTCTGTATATTGTCTCAATCTCAATGGCAGACAGGTTAGTAGTGTTTAGGAAATTAAAGTCTGGGGCTCATTAATTTCTTCATTTTACTGCTTTCTTCTGCTTGTGTTTAGAATGTATTTTGTGTATAATGAACACATCATGGGATTTTAATTTGACAAAAGCAATATTTTCTTAAAAAGTATTTATATCCCCAAGGCAAAGTTATTATCGTAAAACTAAAACTAAAACCATAAAACACAGGCACACACACACACACACACACACACACACACACACACACACACACACATACATATATGTCTGTGTGCATGTGTTTTCATACAGTGAAGTCTTTAAACATCAAGAAACACTGAAAATCTGGTGTTTTATTTTTTTTATTTTTGGCACTATAAGTCTAATGCTCCGTGTAATCTTTGTACAGTGTTTTTAAATTAAATGAGCAAAAGCAATCATGTTTGTGTACATACAGACACAATATCTTTACTTTTACATATAACGTAGAATTGACTATTGTTTTAAAATGTAATTTAATACATGTTTTTTAAAACAAGTTTTATAATTACAATGTACAAATGAGTTTGTACAAGTCACTGGTACATCATCAATCTACTTTTTCCTCTGGTCTTGTCACTGTGTTGGTGACTCTACTCTCATTAAAGTGAGGAGCGATGACACTGACAGAACTGCATGAAAGAAACAAAACAGAGAGAGAGATTCAGTGAAATTACAAATATTTGGGACTGTAGCCTTAAAAGTTGAGCATCTACACCTCTCCTGTTGCTCTTTCCATTTCTGGTGTCTTGATTTTGGCCATGTTTTCTCTTGTCAACGATCTGATGGGAGCAGCGTTACGAGTGTGTGACGTGCAGAGTTTGGGATAAACCATCTAAAGGGGGAGTCCAGCCGCCAGATCATCTCCCAATATCAAGTCAAAAGCAGTCTTCATGCTAGCTTACTTGTGTTTATTAATTCACAAAATCATAGATGTTGCGAATAATCGTGTTTTCAGAGGATCGCACACACACACACACACACACACACAGACAGGCACACACACTCTCTGATGATTAATCTCTTAATGGCCGTTCTTCCACATTACATCAGACCCCCTGAACCTCCAGTACCACATGACTTGTTTAATTACGGCTCAGCCAATCAGGCTGCATCTGATGAAAGCTCTATCTGAGGGAGCGCTGTCTCCTAGCAACTCCCAGCATGCTTTTCTTACATGCTGTAAGCTCCTCAGATATTAGCTGTGGCGTCTCTGCTCTGAGCTGCTTAGATAATGGACTGTAGCCAGAACTCACCTGCGGGATCGACCTCTCTCTCTTACACCCCTCCCTCTCCATATCACTTCACCACACCTGCTACACCTCACATATAACTACACTTTCATCTCTCTCTTTTTTGTTCTCAGCACTTTTACACTGTAAGAAAAACAATCTGCAGAAAAAAATACTGGTAGGTTTCTGCCATCGTCATCGCCTTTAACCCTAAAACACCACAAAATGTGTAATTCAAACAACAGGGAAAACACCTGTGAAAAATCATTATGAAAAATTCCTTCATATTAAAACAGCACACTGGACTCTATTTTTACTGTCTTTTTTTTTAGAGTGTTTGTATCTCAGACTCTCCACATCATATTATACAGCTTCATATCTTCCTAAATGGAGAAAGACAGAAATCCTGTTAAGTTTTAATAAATAAATTAATAAAATAGGTTTTATCTGCACTGCATTGTGCCATTTAATTAAGTCAATGTCTTCAGCACAAACATGCCTCCTTTCTATGTAAACTAGGCTTATTATAGATTGTGCTTTATTTGTCTGCCACAATTAACATTGCACTATTACCGCCTGTGAAAAGCAAACAGATTTTTATTTAAAAGAGACTTTTTCTAGCAATCGTGGGAGCAGTAATTTATCAAATGATGGAGCAGAGCATCATATGAGCTTTTTAATGATAGAGAACAGCAGGAATGCATTCAGTCAAACACACATTTTAAAAAGTTTATTATCATCAAAAGTGAGTTTTAACTGCCATCTCAGCTGTTTCAAATACCTTGTGCATTACTGAAATGACTGTTTTGAATGCAATGAGTCGGGCAGGTGTTGCAGATCATAATGCAATGCTGTGATCCATTTTCCAATTGTTTCACATTCTTTGTGCATTTCTGTAAGAAATTCTGTGTAGAAAATGCATTTTGCATGTAACAAACATGAATTTGCATGTAATAGAATGAGTGTTGGCATACAAAAAGTGAGAGCATGCATTATTGATGCACTTATTGCTTTTGCATTTATGCTGTAAGTCAGTGTATTTAAAACTTATCAAAGGGACAAAAACTGTTCAATATCTAATAGTCTCTTATGGATCAGACAGTTCATCTGAGTTAATTCATAAGACGTCTGCAGCAAACCCTCCAAACGCAGTTGCTGCAGGTAGATGTGTGCGATATATTTAGCAGCAGTCTCTGAAATCTGCTTACTATAATAGGTTTAGATGTATGTGCAGTAGTTTTCATTCACTAGGCATCTGTTAACCCTTCACCAAGTCCTTTTTTCCAAAGAAACCCATCCTAATAACCTCACTCCAAGACAATATGTACTAGTTCTTGTAACAAAAGTGGTGCAGTATTAAGCATATGAGCTGCAAAAATGAATTACAGCTCAAGTCAGAGTCCCAATTATTATGTGTCCTGATCCCATTTCCCCCCTCTGTCCCTAAAGAATGTCCTTTATCGTTAAATGCTTGTTTCTTTGGTGTTCCTGTTGCTCAGCTGGTAGATCACAATGCTAGAGACAGCAAGGCTGCAGGCCTGTTTAACAGCGAACTCACACACTGATAAAAACTCATAAAAACTCATAGCTTCAATGCACTACAAATGCTGCTAAACATATATATTAGGGCTGTCAATTTAACACATTCATTTAGTAGAATGATATATAATTGCACTTTTAAAATGTACATATTTAATCATGTTCTGTGACCTGTATGTAAAATCCATAATAAGGCAGTCTCCAACAATCAAAACAATTCAAGTATGAGGTAACGAATGCTAAACATATTTTTGTGAATACATGTCAGCCCAATAGCTGCTACTGCAGACAACAATCATATGGAAATAAAATATGACTTAGCCAATTAGTGCTTATAATCAATCTGCCACATTAATATCATGACTTTAAATAATGAATAACAATTGGATTATGTTTATATATTGACATAATGATTGATACTTTCATTCATTTATTCATTGAGATTATTTAATGTGCATATTATGTAAGTAATACTTTAGATTAGGGAACATATTCGGTATAAACTATAGTAGTCAACATTTGAAGTGGATCAAAAAAGTTCATCAAAGCTGTCCTAAGACAAGACCGGGTATTGTTTTTGTTTTAGGACAACTTTGATGAAAGGTTTTGATCCACTTCAAACGCTGAATACTGTAGTTGCTTATTAAGCTGTTTATTAAAGCACATCTAAATGCATGATCATATTTTATATCCCTTAAACCAACCCAATATCTGAACTACTACAACAACTACCTTACTATCAATAAGCAGCAAATTAGGAACAAAGTCAACAAAGTCATGTTGAATATCTGAAATGAAAGCTGAATGGTGACAGGCTGCCATTGTCACACGTATCACATGTTTTCTTGTCAGTGTGATGATGTTGTGTTAATAATGACATGGATGTGTCTCACTGCATCTCCTCAAGACACTGTCTCTCTCTCCTCCTGTCTGTGTCAATTCATGTCAAGGAGACCATTGTCCTTTCAGTTCACCTGATTATTCCCTCATTTCATTAGTGGATTGATTTAAGTTGTCACCTCTATTAGACTCCAAACCTGTGGAGGCCTCGCTTCAGGAAGCTGGTGTTTTTTCTCTGGCTGCTTGCAGGTTTAATTAAGCAGTGAGAGACATTAGACACATTAGACATGCTGTGACTGAAGCATCATGACGATGGGTAAACCATCTTGTTTGTGCTGCTACCATGTGAACTTGGATACAGAGTTTTTAGGCATTTGAATATTGTTTAGGGAATACAATGATTTTCACAACATTGCGTATTGAAAGCTGCATTGTAAAACATGTTTTGGATTGAGATTTGTGTTTTGGAATTACATGAAGGTTATGCATACTTTTAAAAAAGAGTACTTATTATTTAAGAGTGTAAGAGGTCACACTTTATATTAAGGTCCAATTCTCGCTATTAACAAACCATTAACTACGACTTTTGCCTCAGTAAATTCCTAATTTGCTGCTTATTAATAGTTAGTAAGGTAGTTGTTAAGATTAGGTATTGGGTAGAATTAGAGATGTAGAATATGATAATGCAGAATATGTGCTTTATAAGTACTAATAAACAGCCAATATGTTAATAATAGGCTTGCTAATAAGCAACTAGTTAATAGTGAGAACTGGTACCTATACTAAAGTGTTACAGTGTAAGAATTATATTATAAAATAATTATTTAAGAATATACGATATTGATTTCAGACAATTCATTGTGTGTTATTTGCAATTAAATGAAAATTTATTTCAAGTTAAATGCAATTACCTGACCATTGTGCTTGTTTGAGCCACTAAAATAGGTAATATGTGCTTATTAATATGTTATTTCATATTTACTTCTGTTGTCTTAGAAATATGGTTAAAGTGTACTTCCAAATGTCCTGACAATCATTTATGGTAAACTAAAATATACCTACTTTAATGTCATTTCTGTTAAAACTTGTTTTTCATGTATTTAAATATTTGTAATTAAATATTTGGTAACACTTTATAGGGACCAATTCTCACTATTAACTAGTTGCATATTAGCATGCCTATTATTAACATATTGGCTGTTTATTAGTACTTATAAGTTATATGTACTAATAAACAGCCAATATGTTAATAATAGGCATGTGTAAGATATAACGCACATATTAAGGCATGATCATATTTTAGATCCCTTAATCCAAACCAGTACCTAAACTTAACAACTACCTACTAACTATTAATAAGCTGCAAATTTAATAAGATGAGTTTATTGAAGCAAAAGTAATTGTTAATAGTGAAAATTGGTCCCAAAACTAAAGTGTGACCAAATATTTGCAATATGTTACAATTAAAATATATTAATCAATGTAATGTTGAATAACACTACAGTTAAAATTATAATGAAATACTCTGCATGTGCTTTAGTATGGTAGTCAACACATCAAAATAAGACAAAAGATGATTCAAATTTAATTTAAAATGCAATTTAAAGTAAGACTTTTAATTTGATATTTTTTACAAAGTGCACTTAAGTGTGTTAAAAGTCATGAAAGTGTACACTCTTTAAGTTCACTTAAGTGGCCTTTATTTCATTAACATTATATTTTCTGCAAGTACAGTTTTTTAAAAATATGCTTTTAAGATCTGAAGTAAACTACAAGTGCACAATTCTTTTCCACAAGGCTAGATACTATTTTCCTAATGCATACATGATGACTGCAGTTCTGCTTTAAAGCAGCGATGTTATTTTTGTCATTTCAGCTCTGAATACAGCTGAAGGTTGGATGCTTGAGAGTGCTTGAGAGTGAAAGCGTCCTTTCTGTTGCTTGTCATCTTGGCTGGTTTGGTGTGATTGTTTGTGATTGTTGAGTTTAGTTTTACAAAATGACGGGTTCCACAGCTTCATCTTAAAAACACAAAGCAAGTGCACAAATTTCCCCTCACCAGAGCAACCCAGCAGCTTTCCATCACAATGTTCCCCAGTGTGCTGGTGTGATCACACCCTCTCTCTCTCTCTCTCTCTCTCTCTCTCTCTAGCTCTCTCTTTCTCTCTCTCTCTAGCTCTCTCTCTCTCTCTCTCTTGCTCCTCCCCGTAACCCCTCGCCTCATGCCGTCTAAGCCATTCAAGTGGAACACTGCGGGATTATCCTCTACATGAGCTCCAGACGCACTCCACAACCGAGACTGCATAAGAAACAAGTACTGAACTAAAACGATAAAGGCCGATCATATCACCGGCTGGACCTGTGTAATGATATCTGGATTATTTTACTCTTAAAAGGTCCTACCATTGTTTTTGAATGGGTTCACTGGTGGTAAGTTCATAGTTTTTTATCAAAACAAAGAGCTGGATACTTTGTGCATGGAATGGATTTTCCCCTTGTGGTTGGCTCTGCTAAGGGTTTTTTGTCCTTTAGAGTAGATTAGTGATTTATCACTAATGAAAAAAACACTGCAAATATGGAAACTCTTTAAGTCAAACATTTGGTCACACTTCACTGAAATGTCTTCATGCTCTTTTTGATCAGCAGGCTTTTGATTAAATGCTTGAAATTAGTTTTGTAAATACTATTTGTTCTTACATATGAATTTCTCTTGAAAAGATTTTTAAAATGGGTGATGTGGAGTGGAATGGTAACACTTTAGTTTAGGGACCAATTCTTAACAGCTCAACAACTACCTTACTAACTGTTAAATAACTGTAGCAAATTAGGAGTTTATTCAGGCAAAAGTCATAGTTAATAATGAGAATTTGTCCCCAAATTAAAGTGTGACTGGAAAAACAGTTAAACATGTGGAGGATATGTGTGAAAATAACATCTCTTGAAGGTGGTTGAGAGCTGTAATCTACACTTTCTCCCTAGTCTATATCTTACACTTATATCTCAGTATCAGTGTATAACTATAAGCAACCTCTTTTGGTACACTTACGTAGTGAAATGGATCATCTAAATCTCATAATCATAATACAGCAGTAGATTCAGCATGCTCTGCAGTAAGCAATTCAGGTTACAACACCGTCTTGTCTTATGATAATATATAATTATTATAATAGTTACTCACATGCTAACAACAATATATGTCACTGTTTTCCTGACCTCCTGACAGGTTACACTGGTCTAATCACTGTAATTAGTCAGTTTGGAAAATGTTAAAATAAAATGCAGATGCAGACATTATTTTTCAGACAACTGCAGTGTGAATTCACTAAACAGTTGTGCCACTCTTTATCACTGCACAAACCTTTGTCTTAATTACCAACTACTCACAATTAAGTGCCGTCCCCTTGTGAAAAAGATGTGTGCTTGAAAAAGAAGTGTGTTGAATGCTAACTTGTAGTGTACTTAAAATATATATTTTTAAAGCTGTACTTGCAGATAATATAGTATTGCTGAAATAAAAGGCCACTTAAATGTACTTAAAGAGAGTTCACTTTGCTTCTTTGGTCATGCTTTAAAGAAGTAAGCTTATAAAAAGTGACGACATACATGTTTCAATAGAAACTACATGAAAAGTAATTAAGTTTACCATAAATGCTTGTCAGTACTTTCGGCAACATGCATAGTAATTATGAAATACATATGAAGACTACACAAGTTGGTCAAAAACACTCTTAAGTTTATTTAATTGCATTTAATATAAATTTGAATTATGATAATTTTTTTTTTTTTTAATTGCAAATAACGTGTGTCCAGAGTATATTCTTTTAAATTATATTATTACCAGTGTTGGAGAAAGTTACTTTTAAAAGTAATGCATTGCAATATTGAATTACTCCATAAAAAAGTAACTAATTGTGTTACTTAGTTACTTTCATGGAAATTAATGCATTACATTACTTTTGCGTTACTTTTTGTCACCTGGGTTGGGCTTGCTTATTTATTTTTAATAACAGAAAACCCAAAAGTTATATTTTTGGCAATTGTAAAGGCACTTTCACACCAAGAGTGCCTCAGGCTGAAGAAAATGCCTCTGCCTCTGCACTTACTCCCAATTTCTCTCAATATGGGGACAGAAAAGGTGTCTGTGAATAAATAGGAAAACAAAGTAACTTGCGTTACTTATTTGAAAAAGTAACTCAGATATTTTCTTGTTAATTTAAAAGTAATGCGTTACTTTACTAGTTACTTGAAAAAAGTAATCTGATCACGTAACTCACGTTACTTGTAATGTGTTACCCCCAACACTGATTATTACTGTAAAAAAAGTTATCTTAAAAAAAAAAAAAAAAAAAAAGTATAATAAGAGATATTTCTTTTTGGCAGGGGTTTTGTTCTGGTATGAAATTATGACATTCATATGTAAATAAAGTAACTGTTTATCTTTTCAGCACAAACACCCCTCTTTATCTATGTATATTTGTCACTTTAGATGCTGCTTTATTCACAGAAACAATGCTTTATCTGCTGCAATTAGCCTTGTGCTATATTGAAAAGAGATGTTTGTCTGCATGTTCTGTTATCAAGCTTGTTAAAGTCAGTGGATTATGATAGGCTGTCAAGGTTTTTTCTTTTTTCTTTTTTTTTTATCATTTGTCTGCTGAAAAACATCATTCTTAAAGCGATTCCACCAAAATCGTTCCTCTGTGTTGTTGACATTGTAGCTGTGGTGTGAACTTCACTACTGTCAAAATATAAGAATGATTATTAAAACTGTATTATGGTTAAGCTATCTTTATAGTCATCACCCTTGGTGTAAACGGGCCCTTATTCTTTATCCTTAAGAAAGACACAGTATCTTTTCACTTTGGTTCTCATAATCTGAAAGAATAAGTGCTGAATATGGACTGCCTCACAGCTAAAATCATGAAATATTAATATTAGTGATATTACATGTAATAAACCATACTGTTGTCCTGACACGGAACACAGTGGTATTGCTGATATCATTGTATCTATGATATGATATTTTAATGGTGACTGTGTAAGCATAAATGAGATATGTGATGAAATGAGTCAGTCATCATCATGTCTGCCTGTTACATGGGGGTTCCATTTCCTTGGCAGGGGTTTTGAATGTGCTGAAAGATATACTACACATTAGACATACTATTTGAGAAATAGATATGGTTGCATGACATGGTTCATGGCCAGTTCTAAATCAGATCTTTGTTTGAAGAATGACTGTATGTTGATTTTCATGCTTTCCAGAAGAGCATCAACATGCATAAAAGCAAAATAACTAGATCATTTGACAGTAGGTTGAGCAAAATAAAGCTTAAGACTTTATTCAGTGTAAACACTTTTTATTGTATAACAGTTTGTTTAGTGTACAGTTGCCTCCAGAAAGAAAAGACAGCTTTCTGAGAAATGAATATAGAAAATCCCATTAAAAGAACAGTTTGTACGGCAGTTATCATTAATATACAAACAACAATAATGATTTTTATGTTAAATAAATATGTTAATTTTTATGTTTGGTGTTTGGCTTAGTTTTATGTTAGAATCATTATTACACTCTTATACCTTTTGTTCTCTTAATATTTTGAATTGTTTGCAGCTTTATTTTGTTTTCATTTAAATGTTGTTTAGAAATTTTGTCATATGCATTTCTCATTTTTATTTAATTAATTTTTTTTTTTTTAATGTGTGTGTATATATATACTATTTATAAAGTTTTAGCTTTTAGTTTTGGATCAGTTTTAGTTGTTTTAATACTACAATTGATTGTTTCTGATGTCCTCATTTGTAAGTCGCTTTGGATAAAAGCGTCTGTTAAATGACTAAAAGTAAAGTAAAAGTAAAAGTAAATAGCTACATATTACTTGCCCATTATAAAGCCATTTATAGCCATAAAGCTATAAAGAAAATAGCTAATAAACTAAGAATCTTTAAGACTCTTACAAGATGGTTGCCTGTGCCATTATGGGTCCTCTGTCATCAGACATTGGGCTTAAGGAGTTTGGGTTTTAGAAACTGGGTTAAAGACTCATTAAACCATATTCACTTTCCATTTCTCAGGGGTACAGGTTTACTGTGATATGAATCTATGTATATTTGTCTCAGATATACTTCTAGGTTTGTGAAGCCCATGATGTGGTAGACGGGGTCACACAGGTTCTGGTTTATTTTTGTTGTAATTATTTTTTGACAGCATACACAACAGTTTGCTTTCCTTTGATAAGTAGTTTGCAGTAAATGTGTTAATTAGTGAAGTGTCAGCATGCAGCATTTCTAGGCTTTGTTGTATATAGTCAGCAGATGTAGTTAAATGAGTGTTCCTGCAGCTCAAACACCAGAGCAGCACATCAGGTCATGGGTTTGATTTCAAGGGAAGTCATTAACTGATAAAATATGTACCTTTTTTTGAATACAGAATTGCTTTGGATGTATGCATCTGCCAAACCCTTGTGAAAAACTTGTGTACTTAGTAGAAATAATTAACTTTGAAAGAATATACTTAAGTGTGAACTGAATGTAAAGTTTTTGGACATTTAGTAGCATATTTTTGGAAATGTGAATGTTGCAAAATGTTTGCAGAATGAACATCTGTTTTAGTTTAAATTTATACTAAATGTAATTAGTTAAGCTTAAGAGTGCTTGTTTCACCCACATAAGTAGGATATAAGTACATCTTTATATGTAATTTCATAATTCTTTTGTATTAAGATTGAAGTGGACTGAAAAATGCATTTATGAGCATTTATGATAAACTAAAATATACTTCAATGCCATTTCTACTCAAACTTTTATGTCATGTGATACATTTAATACATCAATTGTCAATGTAATATCAAATAACACACTACAGTTAAATTATAAGCAAGTACCTGTGCTTTATTATGTTAGTCAACACTAAGCATGAAAAAAGATTATTAAAACATAATTATTTAAAATGTACTTTAAGTAAAAGTTTATGACAATGTGCTTTAATTAAAACTATATATGCAAGCTTGTTTTTCTTTTAACATTTGAAGTACATTACAAGTGCAAGATACAAGTCTTGATAAATGCTGCTCGATTTCTAAAAATCCTTGCTGTCTGATTTGTCGATAAACTCAAAATGAACACTGTTAAGGCTAATGAAGTATTATTTATCTCGAACTATGACTAAGCATCATCACATGATAGTATTATTATGTAGTTAGTACTGCATTGTTCATTTTGCAGCTAACCAGAGTATTGCTGTTCTGGCAAAAAAAAAAAAAAAAAAAAAGTATAAAAACCAGGGTGCAAAACAGAAGTGTGATTCTTTGCATAGCTCGGTCACCCAGTTAATGCTGTTTAATCCAGTGGAAACATCCTAACAGAGGTGGAACCTTCTAATTGGCAGATTTGCAGTGCAACAACTCAGCAACTATGAATAGTGCTCAACATGCTAGATTTAACACACAATAGAATAACAGACAAAAATAAATTTGATTTAATTTGCTTTAATTTGATTGAACTTTTTTTAGTCAACGCCTCTTTTCCTTTGTATACCAGCTTTAAACTTAGTACAGTACATTTTTGTTTTGCTTTATGCGTGCATTCATATAATTCCCTACTGTTAAACTGATGAAGAAGCAGGTTGTCTAAGTAAGTACAGACTCTGAAACCAGCATGTCTCAGTGTTAGCTGCACTAATGCTTCAGGAGCTTTCAGAATTAACTTTTCAGGACCATTTTTAACCTTTAATCAACTGGTATGTTGGTTATTTAAGTGGATGCATGAAGTCAGTTCTCAAGTTTAAACAGTGTTGAAACTGCACTGATAAAATGATTCTGTGGTGAAGCAAATACTACAGAAAAACAAATGTGATTTCTATATGAAAAAGTTAGTTCAGCCAATAATGAAAACAACAACAACAAAAAAAGTAAATTCTATATTGGTACTCAATTTAAGCTTGTAGAAGTTAAAACACAAATATAAACATTACGAAATTTAGTAAAACCTACTCAGCATTTCTGATACTGGTGTTCCCATCATGCACTGGGGCATGAATAATTAATAAGGTAGATTTTTTTTCCCGGTTTTCCAGCTGTATTTACACTGTTTCATCATTGCTTTTGTTGTTAGGTTTAATTACCTGCGATTTTGTTACATTTGGAGTTTATTTTCCAATCAGAATACACATTTATACTCAAAAATGAGCCACAGAATGTTACCGTCATTGTGTATTGTGTGCCAAGTATTGAAGTCTCTGATTTGCCAAGTAAGCTTTGACTAAGTAAAAATTACTTAAACTTTTACTGGCCAAGCTAAAGTTACTTATTTTCTTTGTTAAACTGACTTAACTTAGGTAAGAATTTTTATATTTAGAGTTTAGAATTTATTTTATTTAGAATTTATTTTACTTCATTCTATATGTGAAATTGTGTAATATTATTCTTAGTTTCTTTATGAATGTCAAGTTCAATAGTAAGTAGATTGTACAGAGCAGCAGCAATACAATTTACCAAAAAGTGCATCCTACAAGTAAATCCTACAAGTTATTTTTTTCAGTGTGAGTAACCACAGGTGTAAATTACTTCAACTATGAACATATTCTACTATTGTTTCATAATCACAAAGTTTCAGTGCTTCTTTCTTGATTTTGTATATGATATCTAGAGTTTTATCATTTTAGCTAGATGTTTTGCTTGAAAACTGTGCTTTTCCAACTCATTTTACCAACTGGTTTGATATTTTGTTCTTTAATGCAATGGCATTCATACATTTTTAAGTTGTCTCTGTCTCTCTCTTTAGTGCTTGAGGAAGTCCGCTTTTCTGCAGACGTGTTCAGTCTTGCTTCGCATCACCCAGCACCATGTCTGGCTCTTACGATGAATCCGCTGTTGCTGATGAGGCCATGGACAGCTTTTGGGAGGTACAAAGACCACCATTTCCTTCCTCTAAATGCTACACTGCTACGTTATTCAGCCGGTCATCAATAGTTGTGTTGTGTTTTAGCCAGCTATGGTTGGAAAACAGGAGGATGCTGTGTTCACAGTATCAGAATCTGCCAGAATGCTCACAATGGGCTCTATTTAGACGACACTGTCGGCCCCTGTGATGTTGCCAGAGCCCTTCACATCACCCTTTGTGAGGCTCTGGCACCCAAAACAATCTTAACATCATGTCAGTATTATGTCAGAGTAATCGCATATTCAATCAGAGCTCAGACAGTGATGCAGACCTAGTTTTTGTTTGTTTTTGAGCAGTTTTTAAGTAGATGCTCCAGCACAAGGCCTATTGAGTTCCTGAGCAGCACCTGCATCCTGACTGCAGTCTGAAAGCATTGGATGTGTGTCTGACTTATTGACGGTGAATAAAAAGCCCCGTCAGCGTGTGCTACTATGGCTTTTTATTTACAGGCTGATATGACTCATCAGAGCTTGTGTGAAGGTCAGTGTAGCTGAATATGAGATAAAACACTGTAGTAAAACCTGCATGGAAGGAGAACTGCACTTTAAAGGTTGTTCAGAATGGAATACTACATTGTGAAATGTATCGAGTTGACTTCACTAAGAAAAAAATGAAAGAAACCAATTGCCTTAAAATGTTCATGTAAAGTAGTTCATTATTTTTGAGTTGACACAGCTTAATACAACTTTGTATAGGTAGGTAGGGTAAACGTACCTATTAAGCTCACGTACCCATTAAGCACACTTCCATTTTTGAGCTCAGATTATAAAAAGAAAAATTTATATATTATCCTACTTGATGTCTTAACTAATTGATGTGTTTGTTACTATATACCTCCTATAACTTCAAGTCAATCAGACCATTGCACACTGAGATATGGGTCTCCAAGTGTTCACACCATCTGGCGGCCATTTTGAAAGCTGTCTAAAAACTTTCACCAAAAGAGGAACCCTATAAATGTGCATCTTTTTTTAGATGTTTAAGCCTTTATTTTGGGTAAGTTTCACTACTTACTGTAAAATTAAGAGATTAATGTTTAGACTTTCGCATATTATAACCTGGAATTTGGATGTGGGAAATAATTAAGAGTTAGATCCAAAAAATAGTTTTAGCAACATAGCGCAGATGCTACAGAACTCAGTTAGCTGACTAGCTGTATAAGATTGTGTGCTACACTAACATATTATTTCACAGGCTTTACTGGCTAATACTTTTACATCCAAAACATTATAAATTTACAGTTTATTGTTGGTCTGTGGTTTTACAGTGCTGTAATTTTTAAAGATTTCATATTATTGTAAGGTGAGCTTAAAGGGTGCACTACTATAAAAATCTCGCAGCTTCAGTGTGACATTAATAAGAAAAATGATAATTTCATAGATATTGTTAATTAGGGGTGGGAGAAAAAAAATCGATTCTCCGATGCATCGCGATTCTCTCTTCAACGATTCTGAATCGATTCTGAATATTTCAGAATAGTGATGGGTCGTTCTTGAACGATTCGTTCTTTTTGAACGGATCTTTAATGTGACTCGGGAAGAACGAGTCGTCTCGATGAGTGATTCGTTCAGTCATGCATGCGCAACATCCTATAGGTTCTGTACTGGAATTAGTCAGGTAGTTCACCTTTTTCGAGTCTTTGGGTTTTCGAGTCGTTCGTTCATCACGTGACAGCCCCATAAGCTTTAACCAATGCAGTCTGAGCCGGAAAGAGAATTGATTAGTTCATCTCTCGAGTCTTCGGGTTTTTCGAGTCATTCGTTCATCACATGACAGCCCAATAAACTTAACCTATGCAGTCTTAGCCGGAAAGAGACTTAATAATAATAATAACCAACTGTTTATTACCTTTGTTACCACATTCAGTGTTATGGAAAAGAACCATCATGACAGAAATTCACACATTTATAAACTGTAAGAAATAAAAAGCTACAATTTGAGACCAGAAATGCATCACGTAACTGTAAGAGTAAATAATTATAATAATGATAACAATACTACTACTACTGCTACTAATCATAATAATAATAATAACTATGCACCCATTTGTAAGGAAGCTTGTAAATTAACAAATTTCTCTATCCAATGCTGTCACGTCACGTGACAAAAGAACGAACGACTCGAAAGACTCGAGAAATGAACTAATCAATTCTCTTTCCGGCTCAGACTGCATTGGTTAAGTTTATGAGGCTGTCACGTGAGGAACAAACGACTCGAACCCGAAGACTCAAGAGATGAACTAATCAATTCTCTTTCCGCCTCAGACTGCATTGGTTAAGCTTATGGGGTTGTAACGTGATGAACGAACGACTCAAACCCGAAGACTCGAGAGATGAACTAATCAATTCTCTCTCCGGCTCAGACTGCATTGGTTAAGTTTATGGGTCTGTCATGTGATGAACGAATGACTCGAACCCGAAGACTTGTCAGAAAAGAGGTGAGGTGAGCTAATCATAGACTGAAGACCCAGGTAAACAATGAATTAATCTTTTCTGTTTCTTATAGCATTATAGTTTTGTATTGTTTGTAGTGTGATCAACGTTTGCGTAAGTAGTAGACGTGTTAGGGAAGTAACACGTAACATTTTGATAAGATTTTACTAAAATGAACGAAATGACTAGAAAAAAGATTAGTTCATTTTGCTGAATGAGACTCAAAGGTCCGAGTCGCTAAAATGATCCGAACTTCCCATCACTATTTCACAATTGATTCTGAGCTTGGTTTTTTCCCCGCATATGGCACGTGTGCACACTAGAGACGCGGCGGGCTTCATTGCACAGAATTTGCGCTGTGAGACACGTGCACATTGCTTGACAGTATGTGCTTCCACCTACCGTGTTTTCTTTAGATATGCTTTCATTTATGCCATTTGGAATGCTGTACTATTAGATGCACGAAACTCGCACACTGACAGACTTTCACGTGCACTTTGTGTTTGTTTGTCCGAAGCTCGATTGTGGCTGCGGTTAAATGCACTTGCACTTTCGAATACTTTTATACGAAACTGATGTAGGCTACACACAGTCAGTTATGTTTTCAGAGCAGGACAAAACATCTTATATATCGAAATAGATATGTGCATTAGAGTGAATGCAGCCTGTTAAAGCTGCCACTGTCTATGATCTCATCAGTAATAATCAAACGGAAAAACCCATTACTATTGTCAAACTATTGTCTGTAAACTTTTGGATACTTAAAGAACACTTATTTTAAATAAGTAACTTTTTTAAAAAAGTAGCTTGCTTATATAATAATAAAAAAAAAAAGTAAATTTTGCACAAAATAAATTTGATATAAAGTTTATATGAAAATGTAGCCGTGTACAGTAGGCTAATATTGAAAACTGAGAATGTGACGCATCGTGATGTTGAGTTGATAATGATAATCGTAATTGAATTGAATCGTGAAACCAATGAAGATTCACACCCCTATTTTTAAGATGGCAGTACAAAAAAGCATAGAAACTGCAATTTTGGTTAAAATGTAAAGTTGTAAAGATGTATTTGCACAGCAGAAGAATTAATTGGGGAAAAAATGTAGATCAAGAATCGTTTTGGAATCGCAGCATGACTCCCAGAATCGGAATCGGATCGGGTCGTGAAGTGCCTGAAGATTCCCACCCCTATTTTTAATAATAATTGTTCATATTAAAATATGTATGAACTTATTACATGACCTAGACTATTTATTTAGCAAAATCCTGTCATTTTAATAAATATTACATGAAATTTATTAAAAATTGTTGCTGCTCCAATTAAGCTCAGTATGCTCCCTTTAAGCTCTTCCACACTGAATGTCTATGTAAATACTTCATAAACAGACTATAAATATTAACTGATGGTTATCACTTTAAGTTAATCTGTATAAAATGGTTAATAACTTATTTTCACATCTTTAAGATGACAAAATCAAGACGTAACTATAGTTTATGCCCAAAGATGAAAGAGGCATGTTGTTCGTACAAAGAAAGAGCCATCAGAAATCTGTTGTATCTGTCCAGGAAAAAAAGCAACTAAAGGCTGGAATACATATGACTTTTAAATTTTTAACAGATTTTTAAAACACCAGGCATCATACACTTACAGACTTTGTAAATAGTCACAAAGGAATACTGGGCATCATATACTAAACGACTGAGGATGATACACTACCAGACTTTAAATTCTTTCCGATCACAACAAACTCACACAGAAACGTGTGCATTGTTGCTAGGAGATGCATGACAAATGAAAACAATGTGTTTTAAAATATGCTGAAAATATCAAACATGTTTGATATCCTCTAACTGGATGGAATTAAAGTCTGAAGCTAAAAAAAAAAAAAAAAAAAAAATCAGAGACTGTGATCATCATACACTACGTGATTTTCTATTAGATATGTCAGCTCAGATCTGCAGACTGTCTCTGATCTTTGGCAAATAGCATCAACTTCTCCAGACTGTAAATCGGTGGAAAATCGGGGCAAAAATCGTGTAGTGTATTCCAGGCTTAAGAGACTGTAGACAAGTTGACATCCATTTAATAAGAGGCTTCATAATGAGTATAGTTTCTGTGTTCATCCCCATGAATTAAATGTTTTATTGGTTTGTTTTGTTATTTGATTTTTGAATATGTGTTACTTAGCTGAACGTGGACTAGTCTAGATGTTGCAATGTGCTTAAATGACACTTCACTATGAATATATAACTGGTCAAATTGAGTGCCTTGCTGCTTGATTTTCATGTTCTGTTTTTTTTTTTTTTTTTTTTTTTTTTTTTGTGATTGACTGTGTACCTTCAAATAAAACATTTTTCAGTTATTCTTTAAAAAGGTTGTTTAAAATAAACAAATTTTTATTAAAACATGATGTGAGCTTAATGGGAACAGGGGTGTGCTTAAAGGGTACAGCAATGTACCCATTAAGCACAGCCAGACTTTTTGCATTTAATGATGTATATCTTAATCAAAATGCCTTTGTCATTTAAAATAAAATTAAATATATTTTTGTGTGAGAGATTAATATTTAATTTTAACATAACGTCTTGTACCAAAACCAATATCTTGTGCACTAAAAATGTCTCATTGTAGATTTTGGTGAGTTTAATAGGTACGTTTACCCTAATTCAAATTAGTGCAGCCATATTAGAGATATCAAGTTAAATAGAAATCTCAGTTATTAAAAACTTCAGTACTTACTCTTAGCCATGAGTACTATGCTAACTCCCAGAGTGCACTGTGGCAGGAATAAAAAATTGTCACACGTTAGATATTGTCACACGTTAGGGGGATTATATCAATGCCAATAATAGTGTCATGTACAGCTAAAACAGTAGTATGATTTTATGACACAGGGTTTTTATGCTAAACTTTTATATTACTACAGTAGACATGGATTAGCTAATGATCTAGTTTGAATCCAAATTATAATTATATATTAGGATATGTAATACCCTTCCTTTGAAAGCACTTAACCTGTGATTTATTATAACACTAGAGTTATAATAAATCACAGTTTAGGAAGATAATTATTATGCATTAATATATAAAAAGTTCCAAGTACTCAACCAAAGGGAACATTAATCACCATAATGGTGACTTAAACAATGCGTCAAACAAAACCATTTAGGCAAACATCAATTAGTTAAGTTACTTTGTGATGTTAATTAAATTGTATTGACGATTTAACAACATTCTGATTTTTAAAATGAATGAAAAGGAATGAGTGAAACTAAAGAGGAAGATAACTGACAAAATAGGGGAAAATTACATACTGTATCTGCCTCAGAAACACCCAGCCCCCCCACCACAAATAAATTTATCTTAAATGGTTGCTCATACAAATAAATTTATCTTAAGACTGAGTAACAAAGGCATAGTACACAAAAAGTACAAATGCCCAGAATTTTACAATCAAGTTCAACAAATTGTTGAACATTAAACAAAGTTAACAACAAATTAACAGTCATTAGATTTTACAATGAGATAACTTTGAGCAAACTGTAACTAACCCTGCACCTTGAGCAATATATACTATACTACCCTCTAGAGCTACTGTATGTGTCAATATTTTTTGGCATTTTGACAATATTCAATCATTTAAAAGTCATTCAAATAACTGGTGTTGTTTTTAAATTCCAGTTGACTTAACTGCAGTGAGGCTGCAATGACACATTGTGTTTTTCATCCCTTTAAACCATCTCTTTAAAACACAAAGCCTCTCTGAGCTTTCCTGGATGTGTGTGTGGTTATGATGTCATTGTTAGTGCAGTGAAGCGCAGGGTTAGAGCTCCAGGAGCACATGGACACAAAGCTGTGGCAGCCATTGCGTAACTTCACATGCACAAGAATGAGTCCCTTCCCCCTCTTATCAGCCACACTCATTCCTCTCGACTTTCTTATGCCACCTGCAGGCACCAGAGAGAATGGTACACTATATGGACTTCCTATATGAATAACCAGAAGTATATTATATTATATTATATTATATTATATTATATTATATTCAGTTATTATTTTGTCTTGTCAAATATATGTATATGTACTACTGTTCAAGTTGGGGCCAGTTCTTTTTTCCCCAGAAAGGGCACACTGATCAAAAGTCATAGTAAAAACATTTATAATGTTACAAAAGATTTATATTTCAAATAAATGCTGAAAATATATATATCACAGTTTCCACAAAAATATTCAGCAACACAACTGTTTTTGATATTGATAATAATCAGAAATGTTTCTTGAGCAGCAAATCAGCATATTAGAATTATTTCTGAAGGATCATGTGACACTGAAGACTTGATGATGCTAAAAATTCAGCTTTGAAATCACAGGAATAAATTACATTAGAAAATATAGAAAACTGCTATGTTAAATTGTTATAATATTTCACAATATTACTGTTTATTGTACTTTTCATCAAATAAATGTGGTGTTGGTGAGCAGAAGAGACTAAAAAACATATAAAACATCTTACCAACCCCAAACTTTTAAACGGTAAGCATACGTATCTGTTATGTCAAATAGCTTCAACAAAGTAGTACTAAATGCAATTGTCATAGTATCATCTTGCAGATTCTACATGGGTTATGTAAACTTTTGAGCGTAATTGCCAACCTAGGCTCATTGGAAATACGTACCTCTACATACATTTTTGCAAAACTGAAAAAAAAACAAAAAACGTACCATTATGTACGATTCACTGCAGTTTCCAGTTGAAATGAACACTAGAGGCGATAAAACTCCTTATTTATTCCTTCTCACACGAAGTATGATTTACAGGTACAGTTTTGATTAATAAAGGCTAATTTTCACACAGTTACTTGTAGAATGTTATGTTATGACTTCAAAACAATTTTAACATCCTGCACGATTTGAAAACTGATACTTTTGGGGCAGTCGTGGTCTAATGGATAGAGAGTTGGGCTTGTAACCCGAAGGTCGTGGGATCGAGTCTCGGGTCCAGCAGGGAATACCACGACTGAGGTGAGACCCTTGAGCAAGGCACCAAACCCCCAACTGCTCCCCGGGCGCCGCAGCATTGGCTGCCCACTGCTCCAGGTATATGTTCACTACTGTGTGTATGCACTTGGATGGGTTAAATGCAGAGCACAAATTCTGAGTATGGGTCACCATACTTGGCCACACACCCCTTCCCTTTCCCTTTTGAACATCGTCGTCACATATACAGCTTCATATGTATGAGTTTTCGAGTTTAGAAAGACTACTCAGTAGCTCACGCGATACGGCGTTGCACTTAGGTGATGAGGAGCTCGGTACGAATCTCTGTGAAATTACGGTTCAACAAAACAGCTCAAATCTGCATAAGAAGTTAAAATAGCAAGGCTGCCAAAACGTTTTCATATATTTGCATTTGTTAATACTATCGGGTAGGTTTGGGTTTGGTGTAAGGGATATTTCCAACATGATAGAGCATTAATCTTTAGCAACACTCACTGGATATTTGAATTCTGAACGGCCGCAAAACGTACCTCAAGCAGCATAATAAAAACGCTGCAATACGTGCCTGTATGAACGTAATAAAAACATGTAACGGTCACGTATTAAACGTGTTTTAGCGCCACTCTCTGGACATTTCACTTTGAAACTGCCGCGAAACGTGCAGTAAGGTATGTAATTATGGTGTTGCAGAAATGTATGTAGAGGCACGTATTTCCAATGAGCCTGGGTTGGTAATTGCATATCAAGTTATATGTAATATGATGTGATATTTAATATGATTTCTTCCTCTTTGCTTAGGTGGGAAATTATAAGCGTGCTGTCAAGAGAATTGACGACGGCCATCGACTCTGCAATGATCTTATGAACTGCCTTCAGGAACGTGCAAAGATCGAGAAGTCCTACAGCCAGCAGCTCACTGAATGGTCCAAAAGGTGGAGGCAACTGATCGAAAAAGGTCAGTTAGAGAAATCTAAAGCTTCTTTCGACATTCTCTCAAGATTTTTTTAAGCAGTTATTTAAAATTTTCAGAACTGTTATTGGAAAAAGCCAACTGTGATGTAAATCATGCCAATAGAGTAGTTGTCTCAGTATATTCTGTGCATTTGTCTGGTTTTATTTGTATGCGTGTGCTTGTGTGGCCAGGGCCTCAGTATGGGTCTGTGGAGCGGGCCTGGTTAGCTATGATGACAGAGGCCGATAAGGTGAGTGAACTTCATCAAGAGGTGAAGAACGGTCTGATGAACGAGGACATTGAGAAGGTGAAGAACTGGCAGAAAGACTCGTACCACAGACAGATGATAGGTGGCTTCAAGGAAACCAAAGAGGCAGAAGAGGGCTTCAAGAAAGCCCAGAAACCCTGGGCGAAGAAACTCAAAGAGGTACAAATAAAAAGATTTTAATGATGTAAACTCTGTGTTAACATACATTAATGGCATTATTTCTTTAATATGTATATACGTTATGCTTATAAATAATTTAAATGCATATTAAATATGCATGCAGTCTGAAATAGAGCTAATGTGTTATGCTTACAATATGACATATGACATTCTCTTTTCTGTGGAAGGAGGTATAGGAGAAACAATAAAACTTAAAAGAAAAAGCCACAAATCACCACAATACTATACCATAATCAGTATATTCCATGTCTTCTGAAGTCATATGTGATAGTTGAGTGTGAGAAAGACCCAAATTTCATAACTGACTGATCCAAATTTCAAATGTTATAATTCACTGATCAACTTCCTCCTCATTGAGCTGTTAACTGCTGTAATTGGATTAGTTATGACATTAAGATGATTTGTGAACAATTCATCAAGACCAGTTTGTGAACTGGATCCACAGATTAATTGAAAAGATTGGACTCGAAGAACATTTTTTTCCTCAGACATCACAACCTGAACATGAACATGACAAGGATAGCTAGATTTTCAGTAAATTGGGCTGTTCCTCACACAAAACTCGTGTGGTTTTTAGAAGACTTGGCATATAGTGCATAGATTCAGATGGTCTACTTTTATACAACATTTTTGCATTTAAAGCCTGGAAGAAAGCAAGACGGTATGGAACAATTCTTGAAAGCATTGTAGTGTCTTCAGAACTGACTCTGTTGTAACAACTTGTCTCACAATTTCAGTCAGTTTAACTACCCATTTTCTAAGGTTCATCCGTTCAGTTGCAGTATTGCGGTTAGTTAAAGTGTTGCATGTCTGGCTGCAGCTGGAGACGGCAAAGAAGAACTATCACATGGCATGTAAAGAGGAGAAACTGGCTGCAGCCCGTGAGGCAGATGCATCTGTCACTCCTGACCAGCAGAAGAAACTTCATGAGAAGACAGAGAAATGCAAACAGGACGTGCAAAAGGTGCGGAAAACCAACCCGATCTCATGCCAATTCATACATACTTTACAAGGTGGCTAATTCGTACAATTTTTGCTAAATTGTAGTTTTTTTTGAGTTCCCCAATTTGTTTAAATTCATACGAATGACCTGCCCCAAACCCTGCCCCTCACTCTACCCGTCACTGGGGTCTAGACAGATTGTACAAAATCGTGTGTGAGGTCGTACGAATTCGTACAAATTAGCCACCTCGTAAAATATGTACGAATTGGTCGTGAGATAGTGTTAGGAAAACAGAATGACAAAAAACAGCCGGCAAAAATAAAGAAACATATTAAAGTACTATACTTGACTTTTCCGTGCTCCACATCGTGTGTTGTGTTGAATATTGAATGCAATTCAACCCTAGGTTACAGCCATGCAAATATTCCTTTTATACAACCATTCTATGAAGAGGAAATATTGAGTAACGTTTCAGTCAGTCAATGTTAGTTATTATATTTTGTTCTAAACGAAGCAAAGCGCAGACTGGATGTATGTGAGTGGAGTGGAACAGCAGCAGTTTCACCATCCGCTCCAGATCCAATCCAGGTTTTCCATTTCCAACTCCCTCCCTGAAACTGTTGTGAGCAATCCTGAACTGCAATCCTGCCACATGAGCATGCATTTAGTAAATTAGTTTCTTTTTTCTTTTCTCTCTCTTTTTAATAATTTAATAATTTACTTAGATTTTTCTGCTTGTGTACATACATAAAAAAAATATATAAAGATATAATATTCATATTGGAAAAAAAAAGTGCTGGATCTGGAGACATTTACCTTCAGTATCTTATATCACTCTTACAACTATGAGCCATTAAAATGAGCGAGGACTTTTATGTGAGGTGTTATTACATTCAAAGATATAACAATCATTCTCTCCCTCTACTGAATACATTACTCTATTGAATTATTACATTACAGGCCTGGAGAATGAAAGTCGGAAATATAATGGTCTTGAATTTTTAATGTGTAGATACATAAAGACAGTTTTTAAAATAGATTTTGATTATTCTTTTTGTAAGCATATTCAGAGCTACTTTTGTGCAACTTAGCTTTGTAGTCTTTTTATATATAGGCTGTGTCTCATGCTGTGTGTTTGTGCTGCAGGCGAAGGAGAAGTACGATAAGTCTCTGGATGAGTTGTCGAAGTGCACACCGCAGTACATGGAGTGCATGGAGCAGGTGTTTGACCAATGCCAGCAGCACGAGGTCAAGCGACTGACCTTCCTCAAAGAGGTTCTCCTGGACATCAAACGACACCTAAACCTCACCGAAAACCAAAAGTCAGTGTGAACCCCAGAACCAGTGTGTCTGTACTGATTCACAAAGATATTAGTTTGTGCTTTTGTTGAGATATGCATAAGTCAAGAACATTTTTGTTCTGTGTTGTATGTGCTTGTGTTTTCCATGTTCCAGCTATGCATCAGTGTACCGTGAGTTTGAACGCACCATTCTGGCGGCCAACACACAAGAGGATCTCAAGTGGTTCAGTAATAATCATGGTCCTGGCATGCATATGAACTGGCCCCAGTTTGAGGTACACAGCTTTTAATGAACAAATAAACAGGTTATAACAGTCTTGTGCCCTTTTCAGGTTTCTGGTTTTATTAAAAAGGAGCCCAGGGCTAGTTGTCACATGTCAAAATTGTCACAAGCTTTAAAATCCCAGTAAGGCTTTAAGTCAAAGGATTAATTGTTGTTTTTCTTGTACATTGTTTAAAACAGTGTTAAATTAAATTTTATTTTATTTTATTTATTTTTTTTTCTTCCTCAAGCTATCATCCAAGCTTTATATTTCATCATATTTCTATAGTAGTTTTTAAATAAACAACACAAATTCAGGGACAAATATAATATTCTCTTCTTTAGTGTGGAAAATATATGTTGGAGTGTTAAATGAACTTGATCTTTTTTTCCTGGAAAATAACGAAAAAGGTTACTGTTTGTGGTGAAACACTAATTTTCTGTTCTGAATCCGTTCCTCTCAGGAATATAATCCAGAAGCCACCAATGCTATTGCCAAGAGAGAAAAGAAGAAGCCAGATGGAGTCGCTCCTGCTACTCCGAGCACAGAGCACGCAGGTCAACCAGGAGACCGTGGCAGGTCAGACATCATCTCTGCTTTCCCCATTCGTTTCCAGTGTACTTTCTTTTATCTGCAATACCCTTTTCTCTTTTTAGAGGCTGATTGCTGACTTCTTCACTCTTTAAAAAAAGATTCTTTGAAGTTCTTTGAAGTTCAACAGAGAACTCTTTGCTTATCAGGAATTATTTCTGCCTGAACAGGGTTCTTGAGTTGAGTTTGTTAGAGAATAAGAAGTTGTAGATATCATTGGGGCCATATAGTGATATAAAAATAAAAAATATATCTTATTATATTCAGTTGTTGCCCAGTGTTCAATCTCAGTACTTATGTAATGATTCTGAATTAAAAGGCATTCTTTCCTTCAAACAGAGAAATCAATTTTAAATAATTTTAGAAATGAAATATTTTATTTCAGTAATGGTAGACATGTCTTCAAATTGCAATGAAAGCATAATAGCAAATTCTCAACAGAATTTTCAGGCCTGGGTGGATGCATTATATATCAGGAAAATTAAAATGAAATCACTTAATTTTATTTTCAATTTTGGTACATATTTTATGCACACACTGTGTGCAATCAATCATTCAATCAATCAATCAATCAATCAATCAATTAATTATTAATATTTTTAACACTGGCGGGGGTTACACTGGACTCTTAATCTAAACAGATTTAATGGACAAAATAAGAAGCACCTAAAAATGATGTTCACAGTATTGCTTAATTGTACATCTCCAGTAAAATCATCATGAATGTATATTGCAACAATATCATTTAGCCCCAGAGAATGCATTTATTGACTGACTGATTGATTGATTGATTGATTGATTGATTGATTGATTGCTTGATTGATTGAAATATGATGCACATAGCTGGTTTTCTGAAGAACCAAACTTTAAACAGTTTAAAATGTACTCTTGGCATCTGACTGTAAAACTGATTCTAATCTGAAGCTTTACAAGTGCACAAACTAAGGTGAAATCAGTTGCTGTACTTCCATCTTCATGCTAACAGCACATGTCCCCCTGTCTTTGACTAGTGTGAGCAGCTATGATAAGAACCAGGCGCACTCCACAGAATGGTCAGATGACGAGCAACCCACCGGATACTCGGGGAACGAGACAAATGGCGGTGCGAACTCTTTCGAGGATGACTCAGTCAGCAGAGGAGGCGTGCGAGTGCGAGCACTCTATGACTATGAAGGGCAAGAGCAGGATGAGCTAAGCTTCAAAGCAGGTAAAGTGCAAAGCATAATAAACAGTTTTGGGCAGTAACTAGCACGTAACGGAATTATGTAATTTAATTACAAAATAAATGTAACTGTAATCTGTTACTGTTACTGAGGAAAAAAATGTGTAATTAAATTAGAGTTACTTATAAAAATGTTAACGAGTACAAAGGGCGTTATATGATATGATTAATTTCTTTCCCAAATTGCATTGACTGCTTTAAATTATGAGACACTAATATTTCAGGAGTTTAGGACACAGAATAGGACACATGCTTATTTGATAACCGTTTTATGCTTTATTTTTTAAAGACTAACTGTTTTTCCAAAGCATTGTTATAGGACAGTTTTTTGTTTTGTTTTTGTCATAGCTATGCAAAGATTTGATTTCAAAAACAGTATCATAGCAATTAAATTTCTTCTTGTTATGATTTTAATAGTTTCTTGTTATGATTTTAAATGTTTTTGACCTCAGAACGCTCTCAAAGCAAGTCTGATTTTGTGGTTACTGTGCTTTAAAATTAAATTATTATAATCTTATTTCAAGTGATGAAGGATTTTGAAAGTCAGACAGTAATAAGTGTTGAGTACTGTAAGGTTAACCCTGCCTGTTTTAAATGTTTTGAAATGATTAACAGTTGAAAACATTCATTAGAAATTTAGAAAAGTAATCAAATGTAATCAGTTACATTACTTTAATAAAGTAATTTGAATAGTTACACTAGTTATTACATTTTAAATAGGGTAACTTGTAATCTGTAACCTATTACAATTCCAAAATAACCTTCCCAACACTGATAATAAATTATTTTAGGTCATCACAGCCAGAGTATGTGAGTGGAGCGGTGTGATTTTGAATAGAGGGAGGAGCGGATTTTAAAGTCGGAGCGTCGTGGTTTTCACTCGCTCCAAGAGCGCTCCATCACGAGTACAATTCATGCCAACGACCTGTAATATAACAGCATATTTAGCAAGAATTCAAATGTTAAACATATTTAGCTAGCTTGGTAGAGAAGGATCACTCAGAAAGAATGTGAAGGCTATGATGACGGCAATGGACATGAGCGGGAAGTTATAGTTATCAAGGAATTTGTTTGTTCCTTCTAGATACTGAATATTTTCAGCTGAAAGCATGATTTAAACAAGTACTACAACGCTTATTCACACGCAATCGCTCTCTCAATAATGCATTCAAACAAATGCAATCTTACAGTGCTACTTCATTTGTATCCAATTTCGAATGAGCAGAAATCTGTAAGAAATGCATCGATCCATAGGTAAAATAACTGACGAAAACGTACTGTTATTTTCATCACAAACAAAATTTGCACTGCAAAAAGCAGCAATTATGCCTTTTAATGCTGATAACCATGTTATTAGCTTGTCATGTGGTAGGAAAAAAGTTTGCACACTAGTGTTAGCCACTTTGAAACTCTCCTGTTATTTTATTTATTTTATTTTTAATATACGTTATGAACAGAACCGTGATATTTCAAACATACTGAAATACCAGAGCGGTGTTTCTGATATCAGTGAGCACGGAGTGGAGTGGGAAATGGTGAACCCGGAGCGGGGCTGGAGCCGGAGCCGAGTGATTATTAAATGCTCGGAGCGCAGAGGGGAAATTGTTGCCACTCCACTCCGCTCACATACTCTGATCACAACAGCTTTCATCATCAATATTATTAGTTTTTGCCGAAGAAGTTGTTACAAAATACTCTAAAAACAAGTCTTTATATTGAATTTCATTCTTATATCACGTGATTTTTTCGACTGTATATAATGTAGATATGCCAATTATAAACGGTATCACCCACAGGTGATGAATTAACAAAGATCGAAGAGGAAGATGACCAGGGCTGGTGCAGAGGCCGTCTGGACAGTGGCCGGACAGGCTTATACCCAGCCAATTACGTTGAGGAAATCTGATCACCTGACTGGAGGACAACACACCTTTGGAGGCAGCTCTGATTGTCCGACGTCACGACATGGCAAAAACGCCAGAGACTTAATATGAACGACTTTCCCTGAAGATGTGCAATGCAGTCTTGTTTAAAATCAAAAAAATCTTAGTAAAGATAGCCACACTGTATATATAGATCTTATCTGGGAGGCGGGGAAGAGCTTGCTCACTACTAATATCTATTTGCAAATATTTAAAAAGCCTATACACACAAACAAACAGATATGAACAAATAAATGACCCATCAATTAAGCAAGTGCAGGGTACACATTATTGGTGCAGATTACATTATTTGAAATTAAATTACAGACCAGATGTTAGCATAATATCCAACTGAACAGATATTCACGTGGCCACTCTGCTGTATTTTAGTACAAAGTTCATCTAATGGAGTCAGCGTACAGTTATGGGGTACTCGTCCAGTGTCACGTGTTAAACAGAATATGACTCACAGCGGGCTATTGGGTTTTCCTCTTACTCTCACCATCAGTCCATGCCTCGTTGCGCTGATTATTATGTTAGGTATCGTTCTCTTGATGTCTGTGTCTGTATGCATAGCAGCATGTGCTATGGAGCATGTAGCCCTTGATTCCTCAGGCCATCTGTACCATATGCAATTCCCACAGTGACCACAGAGGGCAGCAGACTCATGTCAACCTCACACCAAGAAGTGGTGGAAAATCTCAGGCTATGTTCAGAACAGAATACTACCTTAGCAGTAGTATGGATATGGCATACTATTTTTGAAGATAGTATGTGAAACAGTATGCATTATGTATGTATGCAGTATGCAATAGACCTTATTCAGGGTGGCGCCATATTTCTTTTTTGACAGGAATGAAATCGAAGCTGTGAGGGATTGAAATGCAGTGTGTTCAATGTATTTTACTGCTGTTTAACAACATATTGATTCTTCAGCTGAGGAAACAGTTTTGAAAGTTATGATTTGTTGAAAATCACATGATCTAGGACCTTTATACAATGCGTGCCATTGTAAAGGCTGTAAATCTCTCCCTCACAGCCTCATTTTCATCCATATTAAATTCAGCATGGCTTCTAACCTGACTAAGATCTATTATTGCATGCAAGTGGCATCCAGGTATCATCACACAATGCAATTGTCTCGAATTTTAATTGAATATTGTGTAAAAATATCTCATTATTGGATGATACTGCCAAAATAGATTTTTTTAAACAAGGATTATTTATAGCCATGATTTTTATTCGTCACAAATCGCATCATGGGATGTTGTAAATAAACAAAATCATCTGGGTATTCCATGCACTGTACCCAGTATGCATACTATATACTGCATAGTATGTAAGCACGATGTTCTGAACATAGCCACAGTTGTCCAACTGGTTGATCATTGCGCAGTGTCATCTCATGTTTGTCAAAGCCATGTGTTGTTCTTAGTTACTCCAAGAAGGTCTCGTATAAGCATTGTCTCTCTTTGGCATCCGTTCATGGTCACCTCTTGATGCTAAAGGTTCTTCAGATGGACATGAATGTTTCCTGTGCATAATTTGGGCTACTTATGCACAGCACATTGAACAGACAAAATCCATGAGTGAATTTCACACCTGGACCACCACATGCATCACAAGTTCAGAAGTTACTGCTATCAAAATGATTCCCTGTAGTTTCATGGCCTGTTAACTAACACGCTCTGGTTTTGCATCAAGACTATTGTTTAAAACGCGTAATTAAATATTTTCAATTCTGAATTACTAACTAAAATAAAAGTTGAAACATGGTGCCAAACTATGATTTGCAGGTAATACGCTGTATAGTGGGCAAAAAAGTATTTGAAAAATCACTTAAAGGGACAGTTCAACCAAAAATTAAAAATCTGTCATCATTTACTCTCCCTCAAGTTGTTCCAAACCTGTTTTTTTTTCTTCTGTTGAATGCAAAAGAAGATATTTTAAAGAATTTTGGTAACCAAACCGTTGCCAGTAGTTACTGACTTCTATAGTGGGGAATTCAGTGTGAAATTCAATGGCTACCGTCAGCTGTTTGGTTACATTCTTCTAAATATCTTGTTTAGTGCGGAAGAAAAATTCATACAGATTTGGAACAAACTGAGGGTGAATAAATGATGAAAATTTTCATTTTTGAGTGAACTACCACTTTAAGCCAATTACATTGCATTGGATTACAAAATATCAAACTACTTCATGTTGACAGAAAGATAGCACAAGCACACATTTCAAGAAAAAAAAAAAAATCACATAAAGTAGTTTTAGGTTTGAAATGATACATGGCTGAAACTGTATGCAGGATTTTGACATTGTTATCGTTTAAGCCATTCATACATTTTTAAATGTGACTCAAGTGTCCAAATACTTTTTGGGACCACTTTATTTTTATTCCCTTCACTGCTGAACTCTGTACGACGGTAAGCCACGATCTTACGAATATGTGGAGTTGTTCATTGTTCATGAAGTTTCAGTGTGGGAGTGAAAAAAATAATGAAACCGGATGTGACATAATACATTCAGAGGAAAGACCCCCAGCAGCTTTGTGATTTGTCTAAAACTGTTCAGTCTAGAAAAAATGAACTCGCATTGTTAAAATATTCTGTAACGTACACAAAAAGAAGTACGGAAGTGTCAGGGTTGTCGTATCGGGGAGTATCCTCTTTATTATATTCAGTGTGTATGAGTTGTGTTTATGTATAGAAAATAAAAACGTAGTGTTATAATTGTAAATGTTGGGTAATAAAAGAACAACGCTTTGAAAAAATAACACTGTAATGCTCTATAGGTACCGTATTGTATTAATTTGAGTTTGACTGCAATGAAATCACTATGTACCATACCTGTATAAATGCGTGTGGGTCCACGCCGTCATATTTGTATATGATGATGTAATTTATTAAGATTATATTCTACTGTAACTGTACAACTGTGTTGAGTAGAAACAAACACCTAAGTTGAGACAGTAAAGAGCCGTGTAATGTAAATGCTATTTTTAATGTTGATTTGTATTTTATGCAAACGAAGGGATGAAGGTTTATGTTGTGAACGTTTCTCTTGCAGTGTAGAGGAGTGTGTATGTTCATAGTTAGTTGATGTAAATCGACCTCCTTGCTGGTGTAGTGCCTCCTCATCCATAACATAATGTTCATTTATATATGCATAAAGTTAATGATGATGAACATAATGATGATCAAAATAATGTCGAAAACCTGATTAGAAGTTTTTGTGCTGATGTCAATATTGCAATATTAGTTTGGAAGGAGAAAACATGTTTGTTGAGAAAAACTTGCAAAATGTGTGCGCCATTTTTTTTGTGAACTTGCCGCATTGAGAAGTTGAAATTAGTTTCTTCCTTTGCCAAAATAATTTAAATGCTTTCAGTTTTCTTTGTTTTTTTTTTTGTTTTTTACCAATTCATTTGGAAAGGTTCACACTAAGGTTCACATTAGCGTAAGGCACCTAATTAGAAAATATTGTACAACATAAGCCAAGTCAAGTCACCTTTATTTATATAGCGCTTTATACAATACAGATTGTGTCAAAGCAGCTTTACAGAGAATAGTGTTTGTTAGGAAGATGATGACACATTGGAACCAATACTTAACTGAGGAAACCCATCTCCTCACAGTGGTCTAATGGTCAGAGAGTCAGACTTGTGTCCTGAAGGTTGTGGGTTCGAGTCTCAGTACTGGCAGGAAATGTAGGTGGGACTGATTGACCAGTGCTCACTTCCACCCTCATTAACCACAACTGAGGTGCCTTTGAGTAAGGAACCAGACCCCCAATTGATCCTGAGATACTGCAGCAAAAATGGCTGCCCACTGCTTTGTGTGTGTGCACTTAGATGGGATAAATACAGAGCACAAATTATGAGTATGGGACAGCATACTTGGCTACACATCGCTTTCAAATATTTAATCAGGACATGGTTTTTGAGAATCAAATCCATCATCTAAATAAAGGTAACTTAGTAGGGTCCTCTACCAGCTGAGCTACAGGAACAGGAGGGGAAAAAAGGAATGCAAATGTCTATTAGCCACAGAATACTTATAATAACAATCAGCAATTATTTTAATTATCCATCACGAGGCACCAGCAAGGATTCTCACAGTGGTCAGGAAGCATCTTAATGCTGGTTATAACAAATTAGCCACCTATCCAACTAGCTGTTCTCTTGATCCAACTAGCTTTTGTATATTTTACTGTGTGGATGTTTTGCCATTCTTTAACAAAGTTTAGAGAAGAGACAGGACAGTAAGGGTCAGAGAGGCAGAATGGGATCGGGACATGACCCTGGGAAGATTTGAACTGAAATCCTCCTGAGCACAGTCCTCTCACCACAACTCTGACAAGTGTATCTTCATCTTTTTTAATATGATGGTGTTGAAATTGGATTCATAATCAGAATCTGGTGCTAATGACCTTCATTTTTGCTATAGAGCAGCTTTAGAAGCTATGAAAGAATAAAAGGCAGAAACACTTGTACTTCCATGCAGATCATTTTATGCAGTGTTGTCAGGGTAGTGGTTTTCCTATACAGCTGGTCTATTTTGAAAATGCAGTCAGAGGAAAAATTACAAAGAGGCACAGCTTGCATTTTTTGGATTACTTTAATAATGTACCATGGCTGCAGTAGACAAAAAAAAAATTAATATATGTCCTTTACTAATGTGTGTTGATCCTTGGAATGACAACCTAAGGACTCCTAAGGAAGAGTGAGTGAAGGAGAGATGGTTTGGCACGTTTTATGTCACTTCATAAACGAGATTATGTGAGTACACCCACATCAGGCGTTTAAGGCAGGCTAATCGAGTTTAGCGCTGTAGATTAATTGATGCTTTTGTGTAGACAGTACAAGAGTGAATTTGGAGAGAAGAAGAGTGCATAAAGAATTTGTAGGCAAGTAATAATGGTCTTGACAGAGATCAGAAAATATGAATTTTTCATTTATTGTATGAAAATGTGTACAAACTACAATGTATTAAAATAACTAGGGAAGTAAAATAATGTTTTAAGACAAAAACTAGCTTATATACATTGCATTTTATAGATGGCTATGTTAGTGTATCACAGTGTTATATATATATATATATTTAGCTCACATTTTAAACAATTTATCGTGAGAACTGCCGAAAATTAAAATCAAATAAGAATTAAAAGGAAAAAAAAAAAGATAAGTAACTGAAAATAAAACAGATTACAAAAATTAAATATGCACATAATGGACACAAATAAGGTAAGCTAAAATCACCAAAGTAAAATTTAAAACAATTAAATTTTATTTTAAAAGTTTATTACAACTGTGATGGATGGGAGAAAAACATTGGGCTAGTTTTCATTCCTTTTTTTTTTTCTTTCCTTTTGGGTTTTAAGTTGCTTTTGGCTGTAATTTTTTTTTTTATTTTTGGGGGGGGGGGATCTGGCAACCCTGATTTAATGTGACTGTTTTTTTTTTTCAGCATAGCGCTGAAACGTGCCAGTTCAATCCATTGCAAAGGTTCCACCAGTAATGAGCACTATTTCCCCGTCTAAATTCTGTAAAGCTGATGTAAAGCCACCCAGCTTTATATCAAGCTGATGTAAAGCTGCTTTGACACAATTTGCATTGTTAAAAGCGCTATACAAATAATAGTGACTTGACTTGACTCATGCAATGTAAGCAAATGACGTATGAGTCAACAAGACGGAGGGAAGTTAGTGAGGAGAACGGCATAAAAACAAAATAAAAAACAAACAAACAAACAAACAAACAAAAACGATAGAACGCAGCCTATGAGGAGCAGTTTGAGGAGCAGAGAGGAACAGTCTGTGCATGCAGCATAGGTGTAACAGGGTGAACGTGCGGATCCATATGCAAGCTTTTATTAATAGACATGGTCAAAACACAGGGAGGGTCGAACAAATGGCAAACAGGTATCTTGAGGGCAAGACAGATGAATACACAAGTAAACAGGCGTGGTCTTTGATCGGCGAACAATATCCAGAGGGCTTAACAAGAGGGGTAATCCGAAACACGAGCAATAGTCCAGGCAGGGGCAAACAGAGTCCGAACAACAAGACGAGAGAGATATATATCCAAGGCAGGCTAAACTTCAGGGCAGGCAGAGAACAGACAAGAAGTGAGATACACAGGCTAGGATCAGAACACGAATGACTCAGGTAAATAACCAGGAAAACTAGACTAGGACTAAAGAAACACTGAAAGGCTCCGTATCGCAACTATCACTAGGAGAGCGATAAACGCAGAATAATACTCGGCGATGAGAACGAGGAAGTCCAAAGCTTATGTAGGGTGTGTGATTGTGTGATGGGTCTCAAGTGTGAGCATGTGATTAGCAGTGTTGCCAACTAATTTTCAGAGAAAGTTGCTAAAGGAAGGTTGATTTGTTGCTAAAAGTTGCTAAATGATGTTATGATGTCATTGCGCGATGACGTCATTGCGTAATCACGACACAAAATTGTCACAACATCAAATATCAGCAAAAAACTATATTTTATATAATTTAATTTTGATTTGTTTGTAAAATAATATCCATAATATAATATTAAAATATAAATAACTGTATTTTTAAATACAATGAATTATTGAACACGTACACATTTTTGAATGATTACAATTTAAGTTTTTTTTAATAGCTACTAAACTAGTAATACTACACATTCTCAACAATTATGCTTTAAGCAGTGTATTAGTAGTTAGTTAGTATGCTACACTAAGAAAAGTCTGTAAAAATAGGGCACAATCTACTATCTTAATATGAAAGAATTTTCTGTATTGATTTTTTTTTTTTTTTTTTTTTTTACCTGCGTTTTAAATTACGTTTAAATTGTATTTTCAGGTTACAGGGTTATAATGGATAATTGGATAATTACTAGTAATTGGATAATTGGATAATTACTAGTATCTTTTCCATTTTTTTTTTACAGTGTACTAACTGATCAACAATCGCAGGTACAAGCTACTAACAAAGAGCATGAAAAATTTACAATTATTAAATTATTACACTGAACAAATGCAAATAGCAGCTAACTCAATTCACGTGATGTGTGTAGTGCTAGGCATCTTTGGTTTCCTCTTTTTGTGTAATTTGGATGGAAAATGTGTGCCTTTTTATTCTCACTTATCAAAAGTTGCTAAAAGTTGCCAAATAAATTAAAAAAAAATGCTAAATTTGTTGCTAGGTGCTTTTGGAAAAAAAAAATTGCTAGGGTAGTCTGAAAAGTTGCTAAATTTAGCAACAAAATTGCTAATTTGTCAACACTGGTGATTAGTGAGATGGCTGCTGGGAAATGTAGTCCGGAGTGACATGTGACAGTCTGTGTAGTGTGAGAGTCAATATGATGGAGGAGTGACCTCTGGTGGCTAGCGGATGGAAGTCCATGAATCAGATTCATGACAATAGGGTACTGTTTGCTTCTTTTTTGTGAACTAAATTGGCTCTTTGTACGCTAAATTTGCACCTCCAATTTTTGCTTCAAGTTTATACCTCCTTAATTTTGGGCACTAAATTTGCTCTTTTTTGACTTCTTTTTTACACTGAACTTGCTCTTCTGGATTTTCAGACTGTCTGATAGTTTCTGATCTTCCTTACTAGAGCTCATTTGATTCATCTGCTTAATTGATAAATGTTAAGAAAAAAAGCTTATGACAGCCCTGCTTCAGCTTTAGCACTGCTTCATCACTTCATCACTTTTTTGAATGTAGTTTCTTACGATCTGTCTTCTTCACTCCTATATTACACTCCCTGACTGCTGAGCTACTGCTGGATCATCTTCCTGTTGAAACCATTTGTGATCTAAGAGCTGCTCTAATGTCACTCTTTCATCTAGATCACGTATCAGGCCCTGGCTTATCGCATCCTGGCATTCTGTAAGTTTTCATAAGAGCGCTGGTTAGTCACATATGTTCTTTGTGTCCATGTGACACACTAATGTTGTCATGTATGGAAAATATTCCACAATATGAAGCATGTTACATGTTAAAGGATTAATTTGTAATTTGTTCCCTGAATTCTGTAAGACCTCTAATCCTTTCAAGTGTCCTCACTGCCACTTTGCACATTGATATTTAGGGATTTGCATTTGGCAAGAACTCCCTGGTACTGTGCTGATGCTTATGTGTGTTACTGTCAGTGTTTTTATCATTGGTAGTGTTGTTTGCTCACCTCTGGATAAACTGGAGTCAAACGTCAGATCGACAGCTGTAATGTCCTCTTCGGTTCGATAAGCCTGACGTCCAGTTACCATTTGGAACAGCATAATGCCCAGAGTCCAGACTGCTGTTGGGCCTGCGTGATATTTGCGTTTCATGTAGAACTAAGGTGGACGATATCGTCCTGTTCATGAAAGCAAGAGGTTTTTAGACTGAGCAATCATTTCACTTGTAAAAGTCAGTGACTTTTTCCTTTCCTTTTCCAAATTTCCTTTTCTCTATTTTCACATAAATGCATCATGATCAACCAGTATGTATCTCTGTATTAACCAAGATGTTACTTGGCTTGATGTCTCGGTGGAAGACACCCTGATCAATACAGTGCTTTGCTGCAAGCACTGCTTGGAACATCAAGCCGTGTGCCTACGTTTCATCCAGTGTCCTATATTTGCAGTCAAGCTGCATTCCAATCAAGGTCAGGCAGGGTCGCGGATGCTCCAAGATGAGGATGTGCTGATCTTCCTCTTCAAACCATTCCAGCATATATACTATGTTGGGGCTTGGTGGGGCTTTTTCAACAGGAGATTTAGAGATACTTCCATCAGTAGTGGCTTGGAATGCCCAGCCTAGAGAAAAGTGACATAAGGTTAGTTGAATCATTAGCTGAAGAGTTCTTATATTAAATGTTACATGCATTTAGAAATATTCACAGAGTTTTGCGAACTTACAAAATTTATATACTTGTCAATTTTCCTTTTCGAGATAAATTTCATGGCGACCTGCAAAAAGTAAAAAATAAGTTTGGGTCAATTAATCATGCTGGAAAATGACATTAAAACTTGTGCAGTGTCATTAACAAAATTTTCTCATTTATAAAAGATCAAAACACTGATCTATATTTCATGTTCACAAAAATAATAGGCAAGTGAAAAGCCAACAAGAGGAAAAATATTTACCTGTTGGCTATCAGATTTCTGAGTCCCCTGAAACACGCTGCCGAACATTCCTGCTGAAATCTTGTTTCCCACTTCATAAAGGGAGAGAAATGGACCTGAAATAAACAAAAAACAACATAGGAGATGTTGACAATATATACATACACACATACATTCATATGAGAAACAAACAGAATAAATATTTACAACAATATACATTTAAATATCTGATTCAAATAAGCACTGGGGTTTTGAGGTTAAGTAAAAAGTAAAACAGCAGGATAATCAGTTTCTTAATAATCACATTATTTTAAACAGGAAATCAAGAAAATAATCAGAATGACACATTTTGAATAGCGGATAATGGCTTAGACACATGACTAGAGCATAAATGAAATACTATAAAGCATAAATAAAATACTATGGAACTAGACATGTTTTAAACAATCAAAGGAGAAACAAGAAATGATTGATGAGGAAAAATAGAGCAAAATTAAAACAAAGTAACATGTACCAGAATAATAATTACAGTTATAGTTGGACCAGTGATAAGGCTCGGATAAGTCAAGTCAAAGTCAAGTCAAAATTTATTTCTATAGCACGTTTAAAAGCAACAGAGTTGCGCCAAAGTGCTGTACAACAAATACAAATGTTATACAGCAAATACAGTATATAAAAAGGCATAAAATACAGACAACAAAGTGCTGTACAACAAATACAAATACAATACAGCAAATACAGTATATAAAAAGGCATAAAATAGTAACATAAAAAAAAAAAAAAAAAAATTTAATCTAAGCCAAATTGGGAACAGTTAACCAAACTGGCTAACACAACTGGAATTATTCAAAAGCCAGGGAGAACAAATAAGATTTGAGAGCAGACTTAAAACTAGCTAATGAAGGAGTGAGTCTCACATTTACAGGCAAACTATTCCAAAGTTTCGGGGCTGCAGCTGAAAAAGCCCGGCCACCCTTGGTTTTACAGCGACAACGTGGGACCGTTAAGAGAAACTGATTACTGGACCTAAGAGCTCTTTGAGGAGAGTAAGCAATCAGAAGGTCACTGATATATTTTGGTGCAAGGCCAGCTAACGCCTTGTACACAAAAACAGCTATTTTAAAATCGATTCTGAACTTTACAGGAAGCCAATGTAAAGATGCTAAGATTGGAGAAATGTGATCCTTCTTTTTTGTTCCGGTAAGAAGCCTCGCTGCAGCATTCTGGACAATTTGTAAGCGAGAAATCGCTGTTTGAGGCAGTCCACAGTAAAGGGAATTACAGTAGTCCAAGCGAGATGTTATGAAAGCATGTATTACAGTCACCAAGTCTTTATGAGGCAACAACTGTTTCAACTTAGCAATGGATCTAAGATGGAAGAAGCTACCCTTTACCACTGTACTAATTTGTTTATCGAAGTTGAGAAACGAATCAAATGTAACCCCAAGATTTCTTACATAGGGTTGCACACTAGCGGAAAGGGACCCTAAATTAAAATCAGATGAAGTTCTAGAGTGACCTAAAATCAAAATTTCACTTTTGCTTTCGTTTAACTGTAGAAAATTATCATTATGAGGAAAAACTGTTGGATAAGAGTTAAAAATTACCATCACACGCAAGTCAAATACTGAAGCAAGTAGAACATAATTTCATGACTCAAACTAAATGGTGAATGCAAAGGATCAGACAAATACACAGACTTTAATAGGATTAGAGTTGTGAAAGAACAGGATAGAAATAAATGAACCAGAATAATAATAAGAAAACCTACTTTCAGCTGGATCAGGATCAGCTGGATCTGTGTCAGAGGTCGCCTTGAGACCAGATTCTCCTGGAACTGTATTTGAACCGGTCAGGTCAGAATCACAGTGAGCTGGTGGCTCAATGCTGGATGGCCCTGGCTGTGGATCCCGGAGAGCCGACGACTCAAGGGGGCTCAGAGAGGATCAGGTGGATCTGTCTCTGGCTGAAAAGGCACCACTTTGTTGCCTCTGCGACGTCAGCGCATTTTATAGCTTGCCAGGTTCTCTTGAAGAAAGCACAGGTGCCACGCTTCTTGTTCTTTGTTTGGTTTTCTGAAAAGAAAAAAGGCATTCATTAAGCATGGAATGCCACACAACAATTAAATGTACACAACCTGAACATATCCAGCAGGCACAAAACAGGCACACAACATCATAAGACGTTGATATTTGGTTAAATTTTGGTTGCGACGTCGGGTGACCAAAATTCAATGTAAATTCAACGTCTAATGTCAATGTTAAATTGATGTCTAATACCGACGTCAGCTGACGTTGAGATTTTGTCGTTTTTAGGTTGTGCAACCAAAATCCAACGTTAAGTCAACGTCAAATTGACGTCAAATACTGACGTCAACCCGATTTTCATTTTCAATCAAAATGCAACGTCTGTCCGACGTCATGTCCAACGTCAACCTGACGTTACATAGACGTCTGGTGCCTGCTGTGTAAGCACCTATTCCTCCACTCCATTTATAGCTTATTCCTAAGAAATCTTAGTGGTTCCACACTTGGTTATTTTTTACGGCGACACATTGCTGCCACACACATATTATTTTTTCCACTCAATTATGTTGTAATAACGAGATATGTCATGTCGTTTTAACGGCATCTTTTCTCGTAAAAACGAGTTATGTCGTTTTAACGACATGACATATCTCGTTTTTACGAGAAAAAATATATGAAATAAAACTAAAATAAATTCTCGTTAAAATTACATCTTTTCTCGTAAAAATGAGATGTTATGTCTTTAAAACGATATAATTATCTTGTTAAAACGACGTCTTTTCTCGTTAAAATGACAATTTTTTCTCGTAATAACGACATATGTCATAAAAACGATTTGTTTTCCGTTATAATAGATATATGGTACATTATGTGAGCGAGCTGAGCGGTTGTCCGCGCTGATGTCACCACAGTCTGACATAAACGAGGATCTGCACGCTGCTGAATTGAAATATACTGTTTTACATGTATTTTAATGTAATGGTTTTATTGTAGCATGTTTATTAGGATTAATCTCCAATCTGTCTACAATATAGTGCTATCCAATAACTGCACTCAGACCCATGACTCGTTTAGGCTATATGATCAGATCAAAACAGTTATTTTTGAATAATCGACTCTGGGCTTGGAATATTTCATTATTTGAATGACTGAAGTTTGATTTAACAACAAATCGAAATATGAACAAAAAGAAATAAAGAGATTTTCTAATAGGCTAATAATAATAATAATAATAATAATAATAATAATAATAATAATAATAATAATGAAATGAAAATTAAGCGAGATTTTTCATATTTTTTGTTCGTGGGTTAAAAAATGAGCTTATGTTTAATAGGCTATTTGTGCATGGGCAGCCCTAAAAAAAAACACTTTTTTAACTCAGCCTGTCTTTACTGTCTATCCCATCACACAGAATAAGAGTTCATCTGATGTACCGCTCTGCAAATTAGTCACAATAACGTTTCATACAGTCTGGATGTTGTATATGCTTCTTGCATATATCTCATATAAAGCACAACACTGCTCTTCTCGGTTCGGCGGCACTGACGCGTTCCCTTACATTGTGATAACAGAGGAAAGCAATATAAATGTCTGCTTTATTTTATATACTTCCACAATAAGAACAAAACTTTACAAATTGCTTTTGTAAAATAACAGGGTGCGCTTTCTGGCCGCCTTATGTCTAAAGGTCTACTTAAATAAAACAAATCGAAAACTAATTTGTGTTTATTTAATTCGTATAGCCTAAATCCAACAAGAGGTACTGTACAGTGTTTCCTGTCTGAGCTCATCTGTACTATTGCTCACACCCAGGTGCAGCGCAGCCTGTTCCTTCAGTATAAAGCCAAGACTGGAATTTAACCCATAAGAAGAACGCGATGCGATGCTATGAATGAATGAATGAATGAATGAATGAATGATGCATTTATATAGCGCTTTATTGTGTATTGTCATACACGCAAAGCTCTTTACAATCATGTGGGGGGAGTCTCTCCTCAACCACCACCAGTGTGCAGCATCCACCTGGATGATGCGACGACAGCCACAGGACAGCGCCAGTGCGCTCACCACACACCAGCTACAGGTGGAGAGGAGAGAGAGCGATAGAGCCAATTCAGTGGATGGGGATTATTAGGAGGCCATGATTGACAAGGGCCAGTGGAGGGAATCAGGCCAGGATATGCGATGCGCGGCTTGATTCAGCTAAAGATCATTTAATAATATAAAATCATTAATACATTATTAATATATAATCAGACTAAAGTAGCTATCAAGGCTGCCCATGCATGTGAAACAAAGCAGCTCATTTTTTAACCCACAAACAAAAATAGGCCTACGAAAATATAGCTTAATTTACGTTTGCCCGTTTTCAAACAGAATGAAATAATAATGATAATAATAATAATAATTACATAATAATGATAATTCTAATATTAACCTATTAGAAAATCAGTTTATTTCTTTTTGTTCATATTTCAATTTGTTGTTAAATCAAACTTCAGTCATTCAAATAATGAAATATTCCAAGCCCAGAGTCGATTATTCAAATATAACTGTTTTGATCTGATCATATAACCTACACGAGTCATGGGTCTGAGTGCAGTTATTGAATAGCACTATATTGTAGACAGATTGGAGATTAATCCTAATAAACATGCTACAATTAAAACCATTACATTAAAATACATTTAAAACAGTATTTTTCAATTCAGAAGCGTGCAGATCCTCATTTATGTCAGAATGTGGCGACAGCAGCGCGGACAACCGCTCAGCTCGCTCACATAATGTACCATATATCTATTATAATGGAAAACATTTAGTTTTTATGACATAATATGTCGTTATTACGAGAAAAAATATGTCGTTTTAATGAGAAACGTCGTTTTAAAATAATTATATAGTTTTTACGACATATCTTATTTTTACGAGAAAAGATACCGTTTTAACGAGAAAACATCTCGTTATTATGAGAAAAGATGTCGTTTTAACGAGATAAGTATGTCGTTTTAACAACATATCTCGTTTTTACAAGAAAAGATGTAATTTTAACGAGAAAAGATGTCATTAAAATGAGAAAAGATGTCGTTAAAATGACATAACGTCATTATTACGACAATTGAGTGGAAAATATAATGTGTGTGTGGCAGCAATGCCAAAAAATAATCACAAAAATAATAATAAAAAATTACAAATAAATTAATAAAGTGATTTTAGTGATTTAAAAATCTATAATTAAAATGGTCATGAAAACATCACACTTTGGCTGTGGTCAAAATTGACTAACCATAGGAAAAATATATTTATCAGCCACAAAAGAACTGCACATGCACACACCCGCACGCATATTTGTTTCTACTAGGCATGGACTTCCACTGATTTTATACCAGGTTAAAGATATTTAGTATCCCCTAACCCAACCCTCACAGAAACGCCAGATTTACATCAAAACATGTTTTGTCTGATTTATACACCTTTTTTTTTCTTTTTTTAACTGTTGAGGACCAGTCCTCACAAGTGGGCTGTCATACAGTATTATTTCACTATATAAGTGAAGACATTTGGCCCTCACAAGTACAGTTAAACAAGCACACTCTCTCTTACACAGACAAAGTGTGAAATGAGTCTGCAATGAATGTGGAATAAGTACATGATTTTATGATGCAAAATTATGCATGAGAAGCCATGTTTCTGTTCCTTTTCCACCAGATGGCAGCCGTGTGAAATGTGCTAAAATGATGGTGAAAAAGATAAATTTACAAATAAGATGTAAATAAGACCTTAATTATCTAAGATCTAAAATTGTGCATAATTTTATTGTTGGTACTTCAAGGAAATTAGTTTTATTTGATTGCGTCAAACTTTTACTTTTCCTGATAAAAAATGACCATGGACAGCCAAGCTTAAAGAGCTCAAGTGGTTTAATAATAATACTGTAATAATTACATACTGTATGTCAAAATGCTACTTTATGACAGTAGTTGTGTATTCTTTGGGTTTTCTGTCTTTGCATGTAGGGAAATATCTCTAATATAGAGATAAATGAAGACAATAGAAGCAATCAAAACCAACAAAAGAGCAACAACATGCAAGCGCTATGACAAGTCTTGGTTAGCCAAACGCAGTACACGTAGCAAGGTTTTTTTTTTTTTTTTTTTTTTTTTTTTTAAGTGGATAGAATATAGAAAAGAAAGCTAGTGTTAGTTTTTCAAGAAAAGCTAGCAGTTAGAGAATAAATATGCAATTGATAGAGGTTTTTTTTTTTTTTTTTTTAATAAAAAGAAGGCAGATAGATAAAATAAAATTAGAAAAAAGAGAATGCTAGAGTTAGAGGGTCAAATAAAGATGGAAGAGATGGGTTTTTAGCCGTTTCTTGAAGATGACTAAGGATTCAGCTGCTCGGATTGAGTTGGGCAGGTCATTCCACCAGATGAGAACAGTTAATGAAAAAGTCTGTGAAAGTGATTTTGTGCCTCTTTGGGATGGCACAATAATGCGGCGTTCACTTGCAGAACGCAAGTTTCAAGAGGGCACATAGGTCTGAAGTTCTGAATTTAGGTAAAGGGGTGCAGAGCCAAAGGTGGTTTTGTATGCAAACATTAATGCCTTGAATATTATGTGAGCCGCTATTGGTAGCCAGTGCAAATTGATGAACAGAGATGTGACGTGGGTTCTTTTTGGCTCATTAAAGATTAATCTTGCAGCGGCATTTTGGATTAATTGTAGAGGTTTGATGGAAATGGCTGGAAGACCTTCCAAGAGAGCATTGCAATAGTCAAGTCTGGACAGAACAAGAGCTTGAACAAGGAGTTGTGTTGCATGTTCCGAAAGAAAGGGCCTGATCTTCCTAATATTATATAAAGCAAATCTGCAGGACTGGGCAGTTTTATCAATGTGGTCTGAGAAATTCAGCTTATCATCAATCACAACTCCGAGGTTTCTGGCTGTTTTTGAATGAGTAATGGTTGATGAGCCTAACTATAAGGTGAAATTGTGATGAAGTGATGGGTTTGCTGAAACTACAAGCAGTTCTATCTTAGCTAGGTTGAGTTGAAGGTGATGGTCCTTCATCCAGCAAGAAATGTCTGTTATACATGCTGAGATGCGAGCAGTTATCGTCGGATCATCAGGATGGAATGAGAGGTAGAGTAGAGTGTCATCAGCATAGCAGTGATATGAAAAGCCATGTTTCTGAATGACAGAACGTAATGATAACATGTAGACAGAGAAGAAAAGTGGTCCAAGGACTGAACCCTGAGGCACCCCAGTAGCTAGATGTTGCGACATGGATACTTCACCTCTCCAAGATACCTCGAAGGATCTATCTAAGAGGTAAGACTCAAACCACTGGAGTGCGGTTCCTGAGATGTCCTTTCTCAATAGGGTTGACAGGAGGATCTGGTGGTTGACTGTATCAAAAGCAGCGGATAGATCCAGCAAGATAAGTAATGAAGATTTGGAAACCGCTCTTGCAAGTCTTAGGGCTTCAACAACTGATAGCAAGGCAGTTTCGGTCGAATGTCCACTTCTGAAGCCTGATTGGTTGCTCTCCAGGAGGTTGTTCTGTGTGAGAAAGGCAGAGACTTGGTTGAACGCAATGAAAGGTAGAAGGAAAACTGGTCTATATTTCCCTAAAAGAGTTGGGTTAAGAGTGGGTTTCTTAAGAATATACGAGCCTATTTAAATGCTGAGGGAAATACTCCAGTGTGAAAGGATGTGTTAACGATGTGAGTGAGTGCAGGTACAACTGCAGGAGAAATGGCTTGAAGGAGATGGGATGGAATAGGATCAAGTGGACAAGTAGTAGGATGACTAGAAAGGGTGAGTTTAGAGACTTCTGCCTCAGAGATTGGAAAAAAGGATGTGAACGAGTATGTTTGATGGTAAGATGTGTCTGACAGTTTGTGGTGTGGAGAATTGTGCAGTGAGGTTAGTAATTTTATTAATGAAGAATGTGGCAAAGTCGCCAGCTGTTAGTTGTTAATTTTGACGTGATAGTATGATCTTTTAGCAGTAGAGACATTAGCAGAACATTCAGAGAGGAGTGATCGATATAAATTAAGGTCAGTAGGATTTTGTGATTTGCGCCATATCCTCTCTGCAGCCCTGAGCTTAGAACGATGTTCGCGGAGAACGTCAGATAGCCAAGGGGCAGAAGGGGTGGTACGGGTTGGCCTGGAAGATAAGGGGCAGAAAGTATCTAAACAAGGTGTCAGAGTGGAACAGAAAGTATCAGTAGCACTGTTAGCATCAAGAGATGATAACTGTATAGAGGGAGGAAGCGAAGATGAAACCATAGCAGATAACCGGGAGGGTGAGAGTGAGAGTAAGTTACGTCGAAAAGTGACATGTGGAGGGGTATGTGTTGTGTCAGGAATCATGTTCAGGTTACGAGTGAGGAGGAAGTGATCCAAGGTGTGCAGTGGAGTAACCAGCACATGATCAGTGGAGCAGTGTCGTGTATAAATAAGGTCCAGTTGGTTGCCAGATTTGTGAGTAGCCATAGTTAACACTCTCTTGAGATCAAAAGAGACAAGCAGAGTGTGGAAGTCTGCAGCCTGAGGTTTATCTAGGTGGATGTTGAAGTCTCCAAGTATAACTAAGGGAGTACCATCCTCAGGAAAGGTTGAGAGCAACACATCTAATTCTTCCACGAAGTTACCTAGTGGTCCTGGAGGTCGATAAACAACTACAAAATGGATTTTTAGAGGGTAGGTAATAGTAACTGAATGTGATTCAAAGGAGCTGTTTATACACAGAGATGGTAAAGGAGTAAATTTCCAATTATTAGAAATGAGCAGACCAGTACCTCCACCTCTTCCAGTCAGACGGGGAGTGTGGGAAAAGGAGAAATTATTGGAGAGTGCTGCAGGTGTAGCATTGTCCTCTGGTTTGATCCAAAATTACAAAATCTGAATGCATTTCATTTTAATACATCCCCATATTTTTTCCCTGAAAAGTTTTGTTTATTTCTGTGCATGACTCTCTCCATCTACATGACAATGTTTGAGCAATCACAATGGTAAATGTGGGAGAAAAGTCATGTGAAGCAGAGATGTTCACATGTCTTTAACTTGGAGTCTGAGTCAAGTCTCGAGTCTTTGGTCACGAGTCCGAGTCGAGTCTCAAGTCATTTAATGGCTCGCTAAAAAAAAATCCCACTCAGAATCCTCATGCATTGAAATCTTCCTATTTACGAAGCTGTTTTATAGGCTATAGACAAAATATATGATCTATGATCTGCTTTGTAAAAAAAAAGAGGTGTTAAGATAAGGTTAATATACATCCAGCCTGTTACTTATGTTTTAATCAATTACCATGTTCAAAACAGTTTTTCTGTAATCAAATTCTATAAAAAGAGTCTGATCTACCATGACACATAACGAAATAGCCTATGTGACACAGATATTACAAAACCATACAAATAAAGTATTTCTTTATGATATAAGTCAGGGGTATTCAATTAAAGTTCCAAGAGGTGCGGCCTCTATATTTTCTTCCAAGCAGAGGTCCGGACTGAAAAAAAAAAAAAAACCAACATTTTTACATGTATTTATACATTTAGATACATGCGAGGCCATGTGACAGAAAAAAAATACTGTTTCTGTTCAGGGTTTTCCTCCTGAAATCTATACTATTTTAATATTTTACTTAAAAGCATTACCTGCTAAAAACAATGTAACTACAATAATCAAAACGTTCTCATCTTGACCAGAAAAGAAAAATAACTAGCAGTTTCAAAGTTTAAATTCTACACTAGCCATCTAACAACAATTTTCCCGAGAGAGAGAGAGAGAGAGAGAGAGAGAGAGAGAGATAATTATTACAATGAAGAAACCTTTTCTATCCTGCAAGACGAGATCTGCCATTTCCAGACAAAAGGAAATGTTTTAATATGTGGCGACTTAAATGCCAGAACTGGAAATGAACCCGACTTTGTCAGCACACAAGGACACAAATATATTACAAACACCTGCCACTCTCTGCCCTCATATCACCTCAGAAAAAATTATGACAACTTCACAAACAAAAGTGGGAAAAGCCTACTACAGCTCTGTGAATCACTGGGCCTGTGTATAGTGAACGGTTGCATACAAGGATACTCTTTTGGTTGTTATACCTTTAATTCTTTTCTTGGTAACAGTACTGTAGATTATTTCATCACAGACATCGATCAAGTGCATCTCAGAGCATTCACAGTCAGTCCTCAAACACCTCTGTCAGACCACTGTAAAATTACACTCTATCTAAAACGAACTCAAAACAATGAAATATGCAGACAGCCCTCTCATTTACTAAGGCTACATAGATCCTACAAATGGACAAAAAACAGCAAAGAAAACTATCAAAGTGCAATAGAAAGTCAAACTATCAAATTATTATTGGACAAATTTATAATTAACACATATCCACAAAATAATGTAGGCATAAAGCTGGCACTAAAGGACATTACAGATATATTCTCACGTAACCTCAGTTCCCTGAGAAACGGAACGAGTACTGCATCTGATAAGACGCTATGGGGAAAACTCCTTTTTCTCGGATGACTGAAGCCTTTCAATAACGCAGTGTAACTGCATGGCCATTGGTTCGTGCAGTGAATAAAAAAACAAACCAATGGCTCGGCAGCGGAGCTGGACGAGCCTATGGCAAAGAAGCCTTCCAAAGCTCGCCAGAATAGGCGGAGCCATCTGGCTCTATAATCGGGCATTCTGCCGTAGGATCCTCAGTTTACTTCGACTGAAGCGACGACTGAGTCGTGCAGCTACATAGCATGGCAAAGTACGCAGTACTCGTTCCGTATCTCAGGGAACCGTGGTTACGTTAGTAACCGAGTATGTTCCCTATCAATAATTTACTCGTACTGCGTCTGATAAGACGCTATGGGGAACCAGTACAATCTCGCCATGCTATGCTAGAGGAATGACTAATACGAACGACTTGAACTCGCCTTAAGCACCCAAGGGGCCCAGAGGGACCAAGTATTTTGCAGGGAAGCCTGCAGGAGGCAGTAGGGCCAAACTCACAGAGGTCGGCTCAGCCTTGAATAATCGTCCCAAGATAATTCAGTACAGCCTCGGAACTCAGAGAGGGAAAAGTGCGTACATGAAAAGGGGGCAAAATGCCAAGCACTGGTTTTCGTCATAAGACAGAGTGCTTTGTTATGCACAAAGGACCTGAGCCTGTAAGGTCGGGATGTCCAGATTATAAAACCTGGCAAACGTGGACGGCAAGGCCCAGCCGGCCGCCGCACAGATCTCTGCAATGGACACACTGCTAGACCAGGCCCAGGAAGAGGCAACACCTCTAGTTGAGTGGGCTCTTACTCCCATGGGGCATTGAAGGCCCAAAGAAGAGTACGCTAGCGCAATAGCGTCAATTATCCATTTGGAAAGTCTCTGCTTCGTGACTGGAGAACCCTTGGTGCGGCCACCGAAGCATACAAGTAGCTGATCTGACTGTCTGAAAAGAGAGGAGCGGTCAACATAGACTTTCAATGCCCTGACAGGGCAGAGTAAATTCAACTCTTGGTCTTGCTCCGAAGGAGGAAGCGCCGATAGAGTTATTACTTGTGCTCTGAATGGAGTAGAGAGTACCTTAGGTACGTAACCATGCCTCGGCTTCAGGGCGACTTTAGAGTCGTTGGACCCGAATTCGAGGTAGGTGGGGCTCACAGATAGCGCCTGCAGATATCCCATACGCTTTACCGAAGCTAATGCTAGTAGCAGAGCGGTTTTAAGCGTCAGGGGGCAAAGGTCAATGGACTGTAGCGGCTCAAATGGAGGGCTCTTCAGAGCCCTCAACACCGTGGGCAGATCCCATGTAGGGACTGTGATAGGGCGAGGCGGGTTGAGCCTCCTAGACCCCTTCAGAAAACGAACAACTAAGTTGTTCCTGCCCACCGTTTGGCCAGCTATAGGAGCATGAGAGGCTGCTATGGCTGCTACATAGACCTTGAGCGTGGAAGAGGAACGACCCTTATCCAACAGCTCTTGCAGGAAGGACAATATCAGGGATATGTCGCATGAAAGTGGGATTGCTCCGCGGGCTGCACATCAGGCAGAGAAGACAGACCATTTAAGGGCATAGAGGTGTCTTGTAGACGATGCTCTAGCCTGAGAGATTGTGTTTAGCACGTTCTTGGGGAGGTTCGTAAGCTCCCATCGAGGGGCCAAAGGTGCAGAGCCCACAGCTCGGGCTGGGGATGCCATATCGTTCTGTTTGCCTGAGAGAGTAGGTCTCATCTCAGGGGAATGGGCCACGGGGCTGACGAGAGCAGCCGGTACAGCTCCGCAAACCAGTTCTGGTTCCTCCAGAGCGGGGCCACCAACATGACCTTGTGTCCTTGTTCCCTGACTCGTCTGATTACCTGTAGGATCAGAGCGATTGGGGGAAAAGTGTAAAGGAGGAGGTTGGGCCAGTCATGGGCCAATGCGTCCCTGTCCTTCGAAAAGTAAGTTGGGCAATGAGAGTTGTCTTCTGAGGCGAAAAGGTCGACCTCTGCCCTGCCGAAGACTTTCATTCACCTTTATTTATATAGCGCTTTTAACAACACAGATTGTGTCAAAGCACTTAAAAGTATCAAATTGGAGGATAGAGTGTCAGTAATGTATAATAAGATTAAACACTCAATTTTCAATTAAAGGCATTTCATTATTGAATTCAGAGATGTCATTGTCTAGCTCAGTTTTGTTTAAATAGTATATATGAAATCAAATTGATGATAATCGTTAAAAATTAAGTGTCCCCTACTGAGCAAGCCAGAGGCGACAGCGGCAAGGAACCTAGTGGAGTGAAGAGGCGCTTTGAGGAGAGACCGTCCTGGCTATTTATATAGGATACCACTGTCATGCTGTCCGAATGGACTAAGATGTGGTGTCCTCTTAGGTCTGGCAGAAAGGTACGAAGGCCCAGACACACTGCCAGCATTTCCAGGCAGTTGATTTGAAGCCAACCTTCCTCTTTCAACCAGTGGCCGAAAGCTGGTTTGCCATCGAACAGCGCTCCCCAACCTGTGTTGGAGCGTCTGTCGAGACAACCTTGATCCTGCAGACCATTCCCAGGGGCACGCTCCATTCCATCCACTGGGTATCTTTCCAAGGGGCCAGGGCTGTCACACAGGCCTGGTCGACCTTGACACGAAGGCGTCCGAGACGCCAGGCATGTGACAAATCTCGTGGTTTCAGCCAGTACTGAAGGGGCCGCATGCGTAGCAGGCCCAACTGAAGTACCGGAGACACAGAGGCCATGAGGCCCAGCATCCTCTGAAACACCTTGAGAGGGCGAGAGGCTCTGACTTTGAATGAGACCGCGAGCTGCTGAATGGCCAGCGCACGTTTCTACGGATCCTTTTGCCAACGAAGTCATCACCTCGGCACGTAGGACGTGTGCATCCTCGCTCTGAACAGAGGTGGAGACCACGCCACTGAATCATGGGGGTCTTTGAGCGAATTGGAGTGTATAACCTCGTTCTATTATCCCAATAACCCAGTCTGACACTCCGGGGATGGCCTGCCAGGCCTCGGCCCGCGTGGCAAGGGGTTGGATTAGCTCTAGCGGTGGATCGCCCGCTGGGGATCCGACGCTCGTAATGAGTGGAAGAGGAATTTTGCTCTCTTTTTGAAAATGTTTGTGTTTTATTTTATCAGCGACTGGTTGTGTGGGCACGATTAGAACGGGTCGGCACCCGGAACTGAACGGGGTGCTCGAAGGCACAACAGAGGCTGCTTGGGGGGTGGTCCGGCTGCAGCGAGACATGGCCCCCTTCCTCTTCCTGTCCCGCAGATCAGGATGACGCCTGGGGCGCAGGGTCCAACGCTATCTTGGGTCGGGGGCCCTGGCGTTTAAGAAACGGGTGACGTCTGGCCGAGCGGAAGTGTTGACGAGGCTCGGGCTTAGTGTGAGCAGCTGGCAGTGCAGGCTTTCGCGGGCTGCCGAGTCAGCTCAGTCTTGGGGCGACTGGAAGCAGCTGTCAAACTGGAGCACTTTGGCAAGAAGTGTCATATTGCCTGGGACGACTTCTGCGCAGCGGTGAAGCGTTTGGTGAAACCCTCAACTGCAGGTCCAAACAGGCCAGTAGGGGAAATCGGGGAGTCGAGGAAGGGGACCTTATCCACATCCTTGATCTCCGTGAGGTTTAACCACAGGTGGCGCTCAAGCACCACTAGGGTGGCCATGGATGGCCATGGCTGCCAATCGCCTGTGCCGTCGTCTTGGTGGCGCGTAGAGCCAGGTCAGTTGCACTGCGCAGCTCCCTAAAGGCTGTGGGGTCTGGGCCGGACTCGTGCATGCAACGAAGGAGCTTGGCCTGGAAGACCTGTAAGACCGCCATTTAGTGTAGCGCCGAGGCCGCTTGTCCAGCAGATGAGTAGGCTCGTCCAGCGAGTGCCGAAGTTGTCCTACACGGCTTGGACGGGTGGGCGGCCTTTGCCTTCCAGCCGATGGCCATGGGCGGGCAGAGATGCGCGGCGACTGACTCATCCAAGGGGGGCAGACTGTCGTACCCTTTTTCTTCGGCGCCGTCGACAGATGTGAGGGCGGACGAAGATGAGGCACGAAGGCGGGCCGAGTAGGGCGCGTGCCACGACCTGGTGATCTCGTCGTGGACCTCCAGGAAGAATGGTGAAGCTCGTTGTCGAGGGGGCCGACGGCGCCACGGCAAGAACCACTCATCCAGGCGGCTACGGGTGGGCTCCTCTGGCGGAGACCACTCCAAACCCAGCTCCTAAACAGCTTTAGACAGGACCGGAGGCCGGACACCTGGATGAGCCCCGGGGACATATCCCCAGTGAAGACCTCGACTTGAATACAATAAAACTTAAAATTAAACAAAATAACTATAATATAATAAAATACCTAACTACATAATACTATTATTGTTAGAAATTGCAACAATATAAAAATAGAAATATAATACATTTATACATTAAAAATTTAATTAAAACAATAAGTAAAAAAATAAATAATAATATCCTGGCCAGAGGAGAACTGGCCCCCCGACTGAGCCTGGTTTCTCCCAAGGTTTTTTTCTTCATTCTGTCACAGAGGGAGTTTTGGTTCCTTGCCGCTGTCGCCTCTGGCTTGCTCAGTTGGGGACACTTAATTTCTAACGATTATCGTCAATTTGATTTCATAGATACTATTTAAACTAAACTGAGCTAGACAATGACATCTCTGAATTCAATAATGAAATGCCTTTAACTGAAAATTGAGTGTTTAATCTTATTATTATACATTACTGACACTCTGTCCTCCAATTTGATACTGTTAAGTGCTTTGACACAATCTTTATTGTTAAAAGCGCTATGTAAATAAAGGTGACTTGACTTGACTAGACAGGACGCGGAAAAGCTCGGCGTCCATGCCCATGCTGGCCGCGCTGGGTTGTGCAGATGGCAGGGGGGCGGGGTCACAAGCCCGACAGCTCCTCCACATCTGAAGCCACCAAACGACATGCTATCGTCCAAGGCATCACACTCGCTCCCACTAAACGAGACTAGGTTCAGCGTGGGCGGCGCCCAAGCATGAAACACACTCGCCATGACCGTCAGCGGCATGCAGGGGAGCCCTGCATGAGCGACAGAAACGGCGTGGCATTTGAAACAACACCGGTAATTTGCTCTGAAATTTGCTCTTTTGATGTCGGTGGATGGCGGCAGGGAACCGGAGACCGTCGCTGCTGCAGACGCGAAGGTGGCGGGAAGTGGCGAAGATGGCCGAGCAGGAAGAGGTCTCTAGATCCGCTGCGAGGCTTGATCATGGGGAAGGCTTCGAAGTCTCGTAGAGCGAAGATCTCGTAGTCGTCGCTGAAGGAGAAGAATCTGAGGATCCTACGGCGGAATGCCCTATTATATAGCCAGATGGCTCCGCCCGTTCTGGCGGGCTCTGGCGGGCTTCTTCGCCATAGGCTCGTGCAGCTCCGCTGCTCTGCTGCCGAGCCATCGGTTCGTTTTTATTCACTGCACGAACCAATGGCTGTGCAGTTACACTGCGTTATTGAAAGGATTCAGTCATCGGAGAAAAAGGAGTTTTCCCCATAGCATCTTATCAGACGCAGGTGGAGTAAAGTATCGATAGGGAACACAGAGATCCTGACAACCAAGAACTCCGCCTTCAGTATCACGAAGCTCTTAAAGTGTACAAACAAACTCTAAAAGCAAAAAAGGAAGAGCATACAGAACAATTATTTCAAACAACAGAGGAATCAATAAATACCAATAACTTTTGGAAAAACTGGAACACTCTCTACAGACCACAAAAGGAAGAATTGGTCATTCAAAATGAGAACATATGGAGGACACACTTTGAAAATCTGTACAAAACAATTGAAACAAATCCTGCTCGAAATGAAATAAAAACCAAATTAGAAATCCTGAAAGAAAAAAATTAAAGACAATCAGAATCCCCTGGATTTCCCAATCACAGTAAATGAGCTAACAGAGAGACTATATGCACTAAAATCCAACAAGGCATGTGGCATTAACGGAACATTAAATTAAACGATCAAATACACAACTGACAAATTCAAAACTGCAATAACCAAATTATTCAACATTGTTTTGAATGTAGGATATTTTCCAGACACCTGGAATCAAGGCCTAATTACTCCCATCTTTAAACAAGGAGACAAGTTTGAGCCAAGCAATTACAGAGGCATATGTGTCAGTAGCAACCTGGGGAAAATATTCTGTTTGATTATTAACATATGATTACAAAACTCTCAAAACCCACAAAGTCTTGGAAAAAAAGTCAAATTGGATTTCTGCCCAAACACAGATCATCTGACCACATTTATACCCTCCACACTATCATTGATAAGCACGTACACCAAAACAAAACCAAAATCTTTGCTTGCTTTATTGACTTTGAAAAAGCTTTTGATTCAATCTGGCATGATGGACTCTTTCTAAAACTACTGAAAAATGGGATTGAAGGGAACATTTCGATTTAATCAGCACCATGTTTAAAAACAATACATGTGCTGTAAAAATAGGGAACAAACGAACAGAATTTTTCTCTCAACAACGATGAGTTAGACAAGGTTGCCCACTGAGCCCCACCCTGTTTAACATTTCTATAAATGAATTAGCCAAAGAATTAAACAATTCGACTGCCCCCGGTCCAACCCTAACTGAATCAGAAATCAAATGTCTCCTCTTTGCAGATGATTTAGTCATTCTGTCAAAAACAAAAGAGGGACTACAATAGCTCCTCGACATCATAGAGACATTCAGTCAAACATGGGCTCTTAAAATGAATCTAACAAAAACAAAAATAATGATTTTTCAAAAGAGACCCAGGTGTAAGGAAAATAAATACACTTTCAGAGCAGGAAACCAGGTCCTCCAACACACCCATGAATACACCTATCTGGGACTAAAAATCAGCTAAACAGGAAACTTCAATCTGGCTGTGAATGAACTGAAAGAAAAGGTACTGAGACTCTTCTACATGATCAAAATACAATTCAGTATGAAATTCCAATTCAAACCTGGTTAAAAATCCTAAAAGCACTAATCGAAAAAGAAGAATGGGAAAAAGAAGAAATTGAAATTATGCACACCCAAATTTGTAAAAACATCTTAAAAGTTAACAGAGCAACCCCAAACAACTTGTGCAGAGCTGAATTAGGACAATACCCACTATTAATTAATATTCAAAAGAGAGCTGTGAAATTCCAGCAGCACCTGAAATGCAGTGATCCGAGCTCTTACCAGGCTGAAGCCCTGCAGTGGCAGGAGCAGAATCTGCAGAAGAGCGCACTTTTACAGCTGGTACTCACACTACACCCAAACCAGCACAGCACAATCAGACCCAACCAAATCACACAGTTACAAAAACAAAACTACATCGCCTATTGGAAAGATGCCACTAAAATACAAAAGAAGATGGAGCTGTATTTACACTTGAAAAGAGACCACAAACCAGCAGAATACCTGAGCTGTATAAAAGATCACAAATTAAGAAAGACACTAACGAAGTATAGACTGAGTGATCACTGTCTGGCTATAGAGAGAGGACGGCACAGACAAAGATGGCAGCCTCGAGAACAGAGACTGTGTTCTCTGTGCTCGCAGAAAGAGCTGGAAACAGGGGAACATTTCTTACTGCACTGTGATTACTATCACAACATTAGAGCTGCATATTTCCCCAAATTCCAACAAATTATACCAAATTTTATGGCATTACCAAATACAGAAAAATTAAGTCACATTTTAGGGGAAAATTCCAAAATGATCACAACAGCAGCAAGATATGTATCAGCCTGCCACAAACTAAGACTGTCAGCCAGTGGACAAAACTGAAGCAAGATCATTTCTTACATGTTGTACAAAGGTTGTTTTATTTTTATTTTTTATTTATTTTTTTTATTTTTGTCTTAAATATTTTTTCTTGTTTCTTGTTTGTGGGAAAAAGGAAAAAAAGAAAGAAAGAAAAAAGTATACATGTACTTATTTAATTATTTTACAGATCTATTCTTGTTCTATGCATTATATAATTGTTTGTTCCTTATTCATGTAATGGACAATGCTTTGGCAATACTGTGCAAGTCATGCCAATAAAGCTCATTTGATTTTGAATTTGAATTTGAATTTGAGAGAGAGAGAGAGAGAGAGAGAGAGAGAGAGAGAGAGAGAGAGAGAGGGCTTGAATAAAGCGCGTTTGGCTTTAGATAAAAATACTACAGCAGGGGCGTAGATCACGCGGGGGACGAATCTCGCGCAGAAAAGGAAATCCCTAATATGGACAAAATCTCCAGCTGTCGCTGAAAGAAAACAGTTGTTTTCACAGAAAAACTGAAACGTTTGGAAACATGAAGACACTGAACATGCGATTGCGACAATATATGGTTTATTTGTGTGTTTCAAGTCATCTCCAGGTAATAAATAAAGTATATGAACAATGTAGTGCTAATTGACATAGCATTTATTACGGTATATAAATTATTCTGCCTTATTATGTGATAAAAAAAGTGTTTATAGTATATAAACAAATCATTATTATTGGTTATTGTCCAGCAGTGTATCTGATTTCTAAGCCAATTAAAAGCTAGAAATAAGAGAACAATTAAAATTGCCTATACACTACCAGTCAAACATTTTTGAAAAGATTGTTAATTTTTTTTTTTAAAGAAGTCTCTTTTGCTCACCAAGCCTGCATTTATTTGATCCAAAGTACAGCAAAACAGTACAATTTTGAAATATTTTTACCATTTAAAATAACTGTTTTCTATTTGAATATATTTTCAAATGTAATTTATTGTGATTTCAAAGCTACATTTTTAGCATCATTACTCCAGTCACACAATCCTTCAGAAATCATTCTATATTCTGATTTGCTGCTCAAAAAACATTTATTATTACCGGTATTATTATGTTGAAAACAGCTGAGCAGAATTTTTTTTTCAGGTTTCTTTGATGAATAGAAAGGTCAGAAGAACAGCATTTATCTGAAATAGAAATCTTTTGTAACATTATAAATGTCTTTATCATCACTTCTGATCAATTTAAGCCATCCTTGCTAAATAAAAGTATTAATTTCTATAATTTATTTTCCAAAAAAAACAAACAAACAAAAAAAAACAAAATAAATAATAATAATAATACTGACTCTAAGCTTTTGAATGGTGTAGTGTACAATGTTACAAAAACTTTTTATTTTAGATAAATGCTGATCTTTGGATCCTTCTATTCATCAAAGAATCTTGAAAAAAAAATTACTCAACTGTTTTAAATATTGACAGTAATAATAGTTAAAAAAAAGTTTCTTGAGCAGCAAATCTGAATTTTTTCTGAAGGATCACATGACACTGAAGACTGGAGTAAAGATTACTAAAATGATACTTGGCATTTTGAATAGCAGATAAGGGCTAAAACAGCAGAAGCAGGAACTAGGAAATTAGATATGTCAAACAATCAGAGAAGAAACAAGAAACAAAAAAACAGGACAGAATTAATATGAACCTGGATCTTGGTCAGGGCTGGATTGGCCTGGATTCTGCAGATGAACAAGGGTGCTGCTCAGCTGGAGGTTCAGCTGGGTCCTGCGGAGCCGCTGGTTCAGATGGACCTGCTTGTGGCTCAGCTGAATCAGCATCAGGGGTTTGTTTGGAAGCACCTGTAGGATCAGCTGGACCCTGCGGAGCTGCTGATTCAGATAGAGTTGCTTGTGGCTCAGTTGAATCAGTGTTGGGCTGTGGTGCAACAGGGTCCATTTTGTTCTTTTTTGTTTTGCTTTGTTGCACATTTACAGACCGCAATGTTCTCTTGACAAATGCAAAGATGCCTTTGTTCTTAATTTTTGGTTGCTTTTCTAAAGAAAAAAAAAAAAATAGATATAGAAAAATAGAAGAGTTAGTGATTACTGTAACTCTAGATATATGAAATAAAATAATGAAGAAAGAAGAAAATAATTAATTCATAGGATGAAACATTTTTTTTTGCGCAAACCCTTGTTTTGTTTTGCTCAAACCCTTGTTTGGGATTAAAAAAACTACTGTCAGGATTTACTAATGACACACAGAGAAACATTAGCGATGAAAAGGCATGGACACAGTTCTTGTTGCATCTGACCTTATTGCATATGGATTTGTAGGAGTTTCCCTTTCAGACACAAACTTTATGGGAGGAGAGTACTTAAATAAATCATGCAAGGTGATTTACTAATATTTGCAGCAGTGAATTTATTGGAAATTGTGTAATTGTTTAATGCCCAAAAAGCATGTCTTAACCCATTTTGCACCTGTGTTGTTAGTAGAGTAACGGCTAAAGCTAATTTGCGCTGCTCTTGGTAGACTGCGTTGGTCATTATGGAAATGATCCGGCTGTGTTCTTGTTCTTTAATATGCTCATTGACAGTAGATCAACCGCAGAAATTTTCACTCCAATCTGTGCGTTTATAAGCATGCTAATCACACTAATTTGCCCTGTTTAGTAAGCCTGGCTTATAGGGTTACTAGACACAGATGTGAAAGAACATTTATTTAATTCTTCATTAAATAAACCAGAGTAATAAACAGTAGACCAACCTTTAACTGGTTTGTGACCAGCTGGATCTGTTATGGGATTTGTTACACTTGTTAAAGTTTCTATTCAGATTTTCGGCCCTATGCTTCATATACTAGGGTAGACTGAGTACATTTGAGACTTGTGTACAGTTGAAACACCTTAAATAACTTGCGTACACAAGAACCCCAAGCCGTGATTTTTGCTCCACACGTGTGTATTAGTGTTCTCTTTGATGATGGGAAATTTGAAATGTGTGCGTCTTTCCACTCCGAAGATACTGGCAAAAGTTTTTTTTTTTTTTTTTTTTTCCCAAGGTGAGATTTTCATTTCCCTTCCATAATGAATAGCTTATTACTCTTTTGTGATTATTAAACTTAACATATATAATTGCAAACATTATTCTGTACTCTAAAAATAGACATATTTTATGCCATTGTGCCATGCAAGGACTTTTCATAATCTGGAGGAATGTGCGAGCATGTCAGTGTGGTATGGTTGAGACACAGTGTATCAGCTGGATTGTCCCCACAAGTATAGTAGTACCAGTAAATTCTAACCTTATGGGAATATTTTTTAGGTCCCCATAATGAAACAAGCTTATAAATTATACAGAATGATTGAAAATGTAAAAATGCAGAAAGTTTCGAGTGATGCGTAGGTTTAAGGGTAGGGCTATAGAATATACAGGTATGTATATTGTTATTTTTACTGTTATATTTACATTTGTACTGTTTGCCATATCTTTTCTAGTGTTACATATTTGTTCCTATTTTGTTTAACTGAATCTGAATTAAATAAAGCAAATAAATAGATTTATTTTTAAACTGTAATTATTTAAAACTGTAATTTTGAAATTTATTAAATTTGCAATAAATGGTTAGCCAGCTTTAGAGCATTAAGAATGGGTGTCTCAAACTGTACCATGCTACTGTTTCAACTGTACATCATATGGGTAAAGTTGAGACAAAAATGCACCTTATTGTTTATGAGCTAATTGTGGAAAATATAAACTACTTATGGCTATTATTAATTTATGATATTTTAGGACACAAGCAAAAGAAATATCATGTGAAATATCACTTAATTTCTGCATCTAGTTTTTGTGTAGTGATGAAAAAGCAGAAAGTGTCTCTACTGTACTCAGTCTACCCTACTTGTACTATTAACTGAGGCGCTGAATGTAACTTGTCGGTCTGCGAAGACGCGCACGGATACAATAGAAGCGCGTTTTCATTGGCTGCATGTATCCCTGTCATTCACAAAAGTGAACACTGCGCAACCATAGATTATATCCGGCTACATTTATATGTGGATCTCGGTGGGTCTGTGTGAATGTGAATGTGTGTACTATTGTCACGGACCTGTCGGGCAGTTCTCCATGTCAGAGCGCTATCTGCTGACACCGGACAGCTGCCGCTGAGCTCCACTGACTCCAGCGCAGGACACACTCTAGCGCTCATGTCACAGTGCTGACCCCACCAGAGGCGTAGATCACGTTGCTTGAGAACTGCCCGACAGGTCCGTGACAATATTACACACACGTTCACATTCACACAGACCCAGCGAGATCCACATATAAATGTAGCGGGACATAGTCTATGGTTGCACAGTGTTCACTTTTCAAAAATCTGGTCAGCAGAAGGAAGCATGAAGTGCTCCAAAATTTCTTGGTAAACGGGTCCAGTGACTTTCAAAAAACACAATGGACCAACACCAGCAGATGACATTGCACCCCAAATCATCACAGACTGTGGAAACTTAACACTGGACTTCAAGCAACTTGGGCTATGAGCTTCTCCACCCTTCCTGCAGACTCTAGGACCTTGGTTTCCAAATGAAATACAAAACTTGCTCTCATCTGAAAAGAGGACTTTGGACCACTGGGCAACAGTCCAGTTCTTCTCCTTAGCCCAGGTTCTTTAAGGTGTAACTATGATAACTTACAAAGCAGGTTAGTTGTAGAAGTATCTGGGGTAATCATGAAGTAAAACAGGTCGGCCTCAGATGGGTGTGCTGTTCTGTCAAATCTGGGTTCTAGAAGTAAAAAAATAAAAACAAAAAGTTTAAGACATTAAAAAATTACAGTACAAATATGTTTGTCAGTGTCAATAAAGAAGTCATTCACATGGTTTATTTTAAAATATTGAAAACAATTAAGGTAGCAACATACATTTTTAGGGGTTGTGGGTTGTGAAGTGTCCTCTTAGATCTGCAAAAAAAAAAAAAAAAAAGAAATACAGTGGTTACAGGTATACTGCATCTGCAAGAAATTATTTTAAATTGTACAAAAATTGTAGCACATGATTGAACCAAAAACTGCTCTGCTGCTGTATAACAGCTTAAGATGAAATAGCTCACCTCCAGTGTACTGAGGCCTGTGTCGATGAGACCGCTGTTCAGAGAAGACTGTTTCCACAAACACTTCTCCTAAATATGACAAATAATTCTTCCGTTAAAGGCAAGTTCCACTTTTGTTGTGCCTTGTAGATTACAGACACATTCATTTCTTGCAGGGTTAATTTCGTCGACGAAGACGATGACGAAAAATATTCGTTAACGAACCTTTTTTCTGTGACTAAGACGAGACGTTGACGAGCTAAAAATAATATCTGTTGATAAAAACTATGACGAAATGTATGCCGCGTCTTCGATAACAAGACGAGACGGGACTAGAATGTTATTTGAGGACATTCAAAATACTTCCTATAGGATAAGTTAACTGTTTTGTCTTTCAAATTGTGAGTCTCTGTCTGTCATTGGATTGTGATCGGATGAGGGGCGTTTATATCTAGTCTCAGTATGGCAGCCGCAGCGGATGGACAGGCTACCAAAACGCGAACTAGCGATTTGAAACAATGGCCTCAGGTTAGAGATAGGGTGACTTGACGTCCCGTTTTTCCCGGGAGTCACAATTCGTTTCAATTCCATTAACTTAAAGTTAATAAAGGCGGGAGAGGCGGAATCGCGCTGATAGAAATGCTCTCTCGCGCGCACGATCCACTTCTTCAGTTCTCACACAGCGCGCGATCAGCTCTCAGTGCTCAAATACACACACAGCAGTCCAAATGTGCATAGTGTAGAGTATCTCACATAAATACAGTCAGTTATGGCTTAAGTGAACGTAAACAGGTGGGTGCAAACTGAATGCGTGTCAATATTACATGCATGCCTTCCGTCTTAAAGGGGCAGCATTCCTAATTAAATACCTATCTGTCATTAATGTTAACCAACAAAAGATGTTAAATGTATTTACATGTTAAGTAAACCCTGCTAAAAAAAAAAAAATAAAAAAAAAAATAAAATAAAAATAGAAGCCCAATAGAAACCATCACAGAAATTCCAATGGTTTCCATTAAAATACCATTATGAACCATTAGCTTTTTCCAGTAAAACCATTACAAAATTCCTTTTTGTAGTGCGTTTTGGGGATTTTTCCAATAGGATTTAACATCCCACCTATAGAATCCGTCACATACCAGTAGACACCATTATAGTTTCCATTAAAACCAATACAATTCCCATTATAACCATTAAATCCATTACATTTTCTATTGTGTTTTGGGCGGGGTTCTATTGTTTTTTTTTTTTCAGCAGGGAACCTACTGTATCTTAAAAATTAGTTTAATTTGTATCTCAACCCAAAAATTAAAATTGTCGTCATTCATTCCAGTTTTTCCAAATTCAGTCCTTGATTCAAATTTCTCATGAGCTTAATTGATTTGGTCTAAAGAGAGAAGAATTAATGAATATTTCTGTTAGAAGACTACATATAAAATAGCTACCTAAATAAATGTTGGTAACTGCAGTTTGACTAAAAGTAATGACTAAAAGTTGACAAAAATGTAATGACTTTTCGTCGACTAAAACTAGACTAAAACTATGAAAGACTCAAATGACTAAAATGTGACTGAGACTATTAAGCATTTTCATCTCAAGACTAAGACTAAATCAAAAATGCCTGTCAAAATTAACACTGATTTCTTGATATTTTCATGTTTTACAAGAAAGAAAGAAAGAAAGAAAGAAAGAACATTTCTATACATATCTATTTGAGGCCTCAGCCATAAAATCAACTCAAAAGCAGCAAGGTGTAATCACAATGACTATGATTGTGACCTATTAAAATATATTGACACTAAAATTGTAAATTGAAAAATAACTTTAACCCAAAAACTGACCAAAGCATCATGGTCTTATAACATTATAGAGGGAACACTGCAAAAGATTACACTAAACAATTAATTATCAGTGGCACATAAAGATTGACTTTAAAACCTACCGTGAGCTGATCTTGACAACTTTTGGCATGCTCTTGAATTGTACCTGAGAATTTCCATGCTTTAATCTTCAAAAAAGTCTTAAATTCGCCAAAAAAGTCTTAAATTCGCCAAAATACGCCACAAGTTCTGTATTTCTATAGTCTTTGCTCTAACAGCAGAACAGCAAAGATCTTTCGTGCCTGTTAGCTAACACTGCTGCTGACAAGGAGCTAGTTAAAATTAGCAGCACACAGAAAGATATATTCATACGCAATTTATTATTAAAAAATATTTATTTTTTACACAATAATAATTTTATAAAATTATTATTGTGTAGAAGTAATGAGTCTTTGTCCAGTGGTAGAAACGCAAACAGTCTCTCCTTCCCAGTTTCAGCAAAATCGGCGCACAAATTCAAAATGTTGCTAGTTGCGCATGCTCTCTAACCGTCCTTATTTCTTCTTCTGTTGTTTTGTTGCACATTAGCAACACAATAGCGCACTGCTGCCTCCCACTAGTGAATTAATGTCATTGGTTACGTTGTGGCTGCTTCAATATTTTAAGTAAGACTTACTCATAGCAGTAAGTCAGTTGTTTTATTCGCCTTAAAATTAACTTTAACTTAATAAAATAAAGTATGTATAACAACTAAGTAAAGATAACAAATGATATCTAAGTAAGGTGAACTATGGGATTTTACAATGTGTAAATAATTCATTAAAAAGGCAGTATTTATTACAGTTGACTAAGTATTTTTTTCTTCTTTAAAAATTAAATAAAAATATAACAATTGGATACGTGCTATCCTGTAGCATTTACTGCATAATCATGTTCCCAGAATCCATAGGAAAATGCAATAAGAGTCTACCTTTAAAAACATGCACAGTATCTTTTTTGTAAATACTACTGTAAAATTTACAGCAATTAATTAGCATGTTCCCACAATTCATAGCAAAATACAGTAATACTGTATATTTCAAAATACAGTAGCATACTGTAAATATTTACTGTAAAAATTACAGCAATTTTTTACAGTGTACTTCAAACTCATCGATGCACAGGGCTGGATTGGTAATCGGGCATACCGGGCATTTTCCCGGTGGGCCGACAGAATTATTTATTTTTTATTTTTATTACCAAGGACCATCACACAGGGACAGCGAGCAGCCAGTGGCCCATTGGTTTGTCTCCTGTATTGACAGACTGCGTAAACCACCCAATCACAATGCGCTATAGACAGAGCGACGAAGTATTTTACTCCGCCTAAAGAACGCTTCACCGCAACTTCTTCCTCGTCGGCTTTTCCCACATTTTCACAGCAGCTTTATCAAGAACAGGCTTGCTCTGCGGTGAGTGGTGCGGGCCAAAGAGCCAGGCAGGAGGAGGAGAAGAGAACAGTTGAATCTGTAAAGTGCTTGATAAGGACTCGCAACGGAGGCAGGCATCTGACCTATCCTAATGTGTGCGTGCGCCATGAGTGTGGAATACACAAACACTTTTTAATAAAACGTAAATTCGTCCCCTGCGATTTTTTGGCCAAGTCAAGTGTGTTCATAGAGGTTTCCATGGGCCAATGCGAATTAATCTAGATTTAAATTCGAAAAGACACGATATTGTTGGACCTGACGTTTTATTCTTATCCAAAACAACTAGATGCAATGATACATATCTACACTACCAGTCAAAAGTTTTTGAACAGTAAGATTTTGAATGTTTTTTAAAGAATTTTCTTGTGCTCACCAAGCCTGCATTTATTTGATTCAAAATAGGAAAAGCAGTAATATTGTGAAATATTTTTACTATTTAAAATAACTGCTTTCTATTTGAATATATTTTAAAATGTAATTTAGCCCATTGCTGTGATCAAAGATGAATTTTCAGCATCTTTACTCCAGTCTTCAGTGTCACATGATCCTTCAGAAATCATTCTAATATGCTGATTTGCTGCTCGAGAAACTTTATTATTATTATTATTATTAGTAGTAGTAGTAGTAGTAGTAGTAGTAGTAGTAGTTTTAGTATTTAAAACAGTCGAGTACATTTTTTCCTGGATTCTTTGATGAATAGAAAGATCCAAAGATCAGCGTTTCTCTGAAATAAAAAAGATTTTGTAACATTATACACTATACCATTCAAAAGCTTGGAGTCAGTATAATTTTTGTTTTGTTTTTTGGGAAAGAAATTATAGAAATTAATACTTTTATTTAGCAAGGATGCTTTAAATTGATCAAAAATGATGATAAAGACATTTATAATGTTACAAAAGATTTCTATTTCAGATAAATGCTGTTCTTCTGAACTTTTTTTTCCATCAAAGAAACCTGAAAAAAAATCTCTACTCAGCTGTTTTCAACATAATAATAATCAGAAATGTTTCTTGAGCAGCAAATCAGAATATTTGAATGATTTCTGAACGATCATGTGACTGGAGTAATGATGCTGAAAATTCAGCTTTGAAATCACAGGAATAAATTACATTTTAAAACATATTCAAATAGAAAACAGTTATTTTTTAAATAATAAAAAATATTTCACAATATTACTGCTTTTGCTGTATTTTGGATCAAATAAATGCAAGCAGAAGAGAATTCTTTAAAATATATTTAAAAATCTTACTGTTCAAAAACTTTTGACTGGTAGTGTATATCACACACACACATACATACATATATATATATATATATATATATATATATATATATATATATATATATATATATACACACATACAGTGAGTACGGAAAGTATTCAGACCCCCTTAAATTTTTCACTCTTTGTTATACTGCAGCCATTTGCTAAAATCATTTAAGTTCATTTTTTTTCCTCATTAATGTACACACAGCACCCCATATTGACAGAAAAACATAGAATTGTTGGCATTTTTGCAGATTTATTAAAAAAGAAAAACTGAAATATCACATGGTCCTAAGTATTCAGACCCTTTGCTGTGACACTCATATATTTAACTCAGGTGCTGTCCATTTCTTCTGATCATCTGATCATATATATATATATGTACAGTGGGGCAAAAAAGTATTTAGTCAGCCACCAATTGTGCAAGTTCTCCCACTTAAAAAGATGAGAGAGGCCTGTAATTTTCATCATAGGTATACCTCAACTATGAGAGACAAAATGAGAAAAAAAAATCCAGAAAATCACATTGTAGGATTTTTAAAGAATTTATTTCCAAATTATGGTGGAAAATAAGTATTTGGTCAATAACAGAATTTCATCTCAATACTTTGTTATATACCCTTTGTTGGTAATGACAGAGGTCAAACGTTTTCTGTAAGTCTTCACAAGGTTTTCACACACTGTTGCTGGTATTTTGGCCTCTAGAGCAGTAATGTTTTGGGGCTGTCGCTGGGCAACACGGACTTTCAACTCCCTCCAAAGATTTTCAATGGGGTTGAGATCTGGAGACTGGCTAGGCCACTCCAGGACCTTGAAATGCTTCTTACGAAGCCACTCCTTCGTTGCCCGGGCGGTGTGTTTGGGATCATTGTCATGCTGAAAGACCCAGCCACGTTTCATCTTCAATGCCCTTGCTGATGCAAGGAGGTTTTCACTCAAAATCTCACGATACATGGCCCCATTCATTCTTTCGTTTACATGGATCAGTCGTCCTGGTCCCTTTGCAGAAAAACAGCCCCAAAGCATGATGTTTCCACCCCCATGCTTCACAGTAGGTATGGTGTTCTTTGGATGCAACTCAGCATTCTTTCTCCTCCAAACACGACAAGTTGAGTTTTTACCAAAAAGTTCTATTTTGGTTTCATCTGACCATATGACATTCTCCCAATCCTCTTCTGGATCATCAAAATGCTCTCTAGCAAACTTCAGTCGGGCCCGGACATGTACTGGCTTAAGCAGGGGGACACGTCTGTTGTGCTGCTGAGAGGTTTGCGATTGTAGCTCCGCTTTTTTATTGAATCTTTACCTTACTTTCACTCTCTGTTGTTTAAAGTGATAATATATAACTTAACTCCCACCATATTTCTGGTATTATCTATCAAACTAATCTAACTAATTTGATCGTTCGCTTTTAAAACCGCGAGTGCAGAGCGCGTATAGCGCGTTAGCCGGTTAGCTTGTTACTCGCGGTTCCATTCACGTTTCTATTCGCGCCTATTATTGTTTTCTTTTTTCTCGCTCCGTTTTTATTTCTCTCTCGCTCCGTTTTTCACAAGTTCATCAAACAACAGTGGTAAGTGGTAAGTTAAGTTGGTATCATTCATCAATCAAGGTGAGTAATGGCTTCTCCTTCTCTTGTTGTTTGCACTTCATGCCACATGTACAGTTTATCTCTCTCTGTCGGCGACGAGGGATTCACATGTGATAAATGCAGGGAAATAGTTAGGCTGACAGAGAAGATTTTAGAACTAGAGACACGCATCCAAACTTTAGTTGAGGATAGTAAGAATGTGAGGGCTGTAGATACTGCTTTGGATGCGACTAGCTCAGAGACTCCTGTACATTGTTCGGTTCCGGTTGTGCCCGTGCAGCAGGGCAACTGGGTGACTGTGAGGCGGCATAGTCGCGGGTCAAAACACCGCTCTTCCGTTCCGATCAGAACATCAAACAGGTTCTCCCCACTCGGTGACGCACCCACTGAGAAACCTGATGAAAGTGCTCTAGTTATTGGCGATTCTATTGTACGGAACGTGAAAATAGAGACACCAGCCACCATAGTCCAATGTTTACCGGGAGCCAGAGCGCCTGACATCTTGGCAAATTTAAAAGTGCTGGCTAATGCTAAACGTAAATTCAGTAAGATTGTTATCCACGTCGGCGCTAATGATGTTCGACTTCGCCAGTCGGAGATCACTAAAAATAATGTTAAAGAGGTGTGTGAACTTGCAAGTACGATGTCAGACACTGTAATATGCTCTGGTCCCCTCCCTGCTTACCGTGGCGATGAGATCCATAGCAGACTGTCGTCACTCAATGGCTGGATGTCTAAGTGGTGCCCGCAGAATAACGTAAGTTTCATAGACAATTGGAAGAGTTTTTGGGGCAGACCTGACCTGTTGAAAAGAGATGGTGTTCATCCCTCCTGGGGTGGTGCCGCTCTTCTCTCTAGAAATATGGCACATAGTCTTAGAGTTCGTACTTGACTAACTAGGGCCCAGGTCAGGGAGCAGACAGACTGGATAAACCGACCGTCTGCTAGCCGCCTAACGTCACAGAAGTCAGTTAATTCTCAGCACATAGAGACTCCTTCACCTAGATATCACACTATAGAGACTGTGTCTGTTCCCCGTACTAGAAAATACAGAAAACGTCCAAACCAAAGTAATAGTAACAATTTAATTGATGTTCAACAAATGAAAAATGTTTACAATACAGAGAAACAATTGATAAAACTTGGCTTACTGAATATCCGGTCCCTTTCTACAAAAGCACTATTTGTAAATGATATGATCACTGACCATAAGCTAGATATGCTTTGTTTGACAGAAACATGGCTAAAACCAGATGAATACATTACTTTAAATGAGTCTACCCCCCAAGATTACTGCTATAAAAATGAGCCACGCCCAAAAGGTAAAGGGGGAGGTGTTGCTACAATTTATAGCAATATTCTCAGTATTTCTCAGAGGGCAGGCTTTAAGTATAACTCGTTTGAAGTTATGGTGCTGCGTATAACATTATCTAGAGAAACACGTGTTAGTGATAAATCCCCTGTGATGTTTGTATTGGCTACTGTGTACAGGCCACCAGGGCACCACACAGACTTTATTAAAGAATTTTCAGATTTTCTATCTGAGTTAGTACTGGCTGCAGATAAAGTCTTAATTGTTGGTGATTTTAATATCCATGTCGATAATGAAAAAGATGCATTAGGATCAGCATTCATAGACATTCTGAACTCTATTGGGGTTAGACAACATGTTTCAGGACCTACTCATTGTCGAAATCATACGCTAGATTTAATACTGTCACATGGAATTGATGTTAGTGGTGTTGAAATTCTGCAGCAAAGCGATGATATCTCAGATCATTATCTAGTCTTGTGTAAACTCCATATAGCTAAAACTGTAAATTCTACTCCTTGTTACAAGTATGGTAGAATCATCACTTCTACCACAAAAGACTGCTTTGTAAGTAATCTTCCTGATTTCTCTCAATTCCTCAGCATATCCAACAGCGCAGAAAAACTTGATGATGTAACAGAAACTATGGACTCTCTCTTTTCTAGCACTTTAGATACAGTTGCTCCTTTACGCTTAAGGAAGATCAAAGAAAACAGTTTGACTCCGTGGTATAATGAGCACACTCGCACCCTAAAGAGAGCAGCCCGGAAAATGGAGCGCAGCTGGAGGAAAACAAAACTAGAGGTATTTCGTATAGCTTGGCGGGAAAGTACCCTATCCTACAGAAAAGCATTAAAAACGGCTAGATCTGATTACTTTTCATCTCTTCTAGAAGAAAACAAACATAACCCCCGGTATTTATTCAATACAGTCACTAATTTAATGAAAAATAAAGCATCAACAGGTGTTGGCATTTCCCAAGAGCACAGCTGTAATGACTTTATGAACTACTTTACTTCCAAGATCGATACTATCAGAGATAAAATTGTAACCATGCAGCCGTCAGCTACAGTATCGCATCAGATAGTGCACTATAGATCCCCTGAGGAACAATTCCACTCATTCTCTATTATAGGAGAGGAAGAATTGTATAAACTTGTTAAATCATCTAAACCAACAACATGTATGTTAGACCCTATTCCATCTAAACTACTAAAAGAGCTGCTTCCAGAAGTCATAGATCCTCTTTTGGCTATTATTAATTCATCATTGTCATTAGGATATGTCCCCAAAACCTTCAAATTGGCTGTTATTAAGCCTCTCATTAAAAAACCACAACTTGACCCCAAAGATCTAGTTAATTACAGACCGATCTCAAATCTCCCTTTTCTGTCAAAGATACTAGAAAAGGTAGTATCCTCACAATTATATTCCTTCTTAGAGAAAAATGGTATCTGTGAGGAATTCCAGTCAGGATTTAGACCGTATCATAGTACTGAGACTGCTCTCATTAGAGTTACAAATGACCTGCTTCTATCATCTGATCGTGGTTGTATCTCTTTATTAGTTCTACTGGATCTTAGCGCTGCATTCGACACTATCGACCACAACATTCTTTTGAATAGACTAGAAAACTTTGTTGGCATTAGTGGAAGTGCCTTAGCATGGTTCAAATCGTACTTATCTGACCGCCATCAGTTCGTAGCAGTAAATGAAGAGGTATCATATCGATCACAAGTGCAGTATGGAGTACCTCAAGGCTCAGTACTAGGGCCGTTACTTTTCACGCTTTACATGTTACCCTTGGGAGATATTATCAGGAGACATGGTGTTAGCTTTCACTGTTATGCTGATGATACTCAGCTCTATATTTCTTCACGGCCCAGTGAAACACACCAAATTGAGAAACTAACGGAATGTATAGTCGATATAAAAAACTGGATGACTAGTAACTTCTTACTGCTAAATTCTGAAAAAACAGAGGTGTTAATTATCGGACCTAAAAACCCCACATGTAATAACCTAGAACACTATCTAACACTTGACGGCTGCTCTGTCAATTCTTCTTCATCAGTTAGGAACCTAGGTGTGCTGTTTGATAGCAATCTTTCATTTGAAAGCCATGTTTCTAGTATCTGTAAAACTGCGTTTTTCCATCTCAAAAACATATCTAAATTGCGACCTATGCTCTCAACGTCAAATGCAGAAATGCTAATTCATGCGTTTATGACCTCAAGGTTAGACTATTGTAATGCTTTACTGGGTGGTTGTTCTGCACGCTTGATCAATAAACTACAGTTGGTCCAAAATGCAGCAGCTAGAGTCCTTACTAGAACCAGGAAGTATGACCATATTAGCCCGGTTCTGTCAACACTGCACTGGCTCCCTATCAAACATCGGATAGATTTTAAAATCTTGTTAATTACTTATAAAGCCCTGAATGGCTTAGCTCCTCAGTACTTGAGCGAGCTCTTATCACATTATAGTCCTCCACGTCTGCTGCGTTCTCAAAACTCTGGCCATTTGATAATACCTAGAATATCAAAATCGACTGCGGGCGGCAGATCCTTTTCCTATTTAGCGCCTAAACTCTGGAACAATCTACCTAACACTGTTCGGGAGGCAGACACACTCTGTCAGTTTAAATCTAGATTAAAGACACATTTCTTTAACCTGGCTTACACATAACACACTAATACACTTCTATTATTCAAATCCCTTAAAGGATTGTTAGGCTGCATTAATTAGATCAACCGGAACCGGGAACACTCCTCATAACACACGATGTACTCGTTACATCGTAAGAAGAATGGCATCTACGGTAATATTTGTCTGTTTCTTTATTATTCTGTTTCTCAGTCCGTGTCCGGATCAGATGGTGGATCGGCGCCGGGAGATGATGTCTGCGACCCTGATCGTCAGTGGAGGCCGGACACCTGGATGAGCCCCGGGGACATATCCCCAGTGAAGACCTCGACTTAAATACAATAGAACTTAAAATTAAACAAAATAACTATAAATATAATTGTTAAGAAAGTTTTAGCTCTTTATCTTTCGATGCCGTCCGAATATTCTCAGTCCTTGCATTCATGAAGACATGGGCCCATGGAAAGAATTATGAACAAGACGCCAATTGTCTTTTCACAAACTTCTTCCAAGTTTATTGTTACATCCATACATTATATAGTCTCATTGCTAGGGGTGGTGCAGTGGTACATCCAATGAGAATTATACACCACATCTGTGTGGTACTCGGGCCAAGAAATATACGTTATATAAAATGGAAGTCTGGCAAGAAAGTTCTGGACATATTAGGGATACACTTGGACAGAGAGAACTACATCTTGATGCCAAATGTCAATAGTACAGCCTAAACTCAGTCACCTCCAAACTACGAGGCACCCCCTGCTCAGTTGAACATTTGAACCTGGATGTATGTATGGATAAGAGAGATACAGTCAAACAGAAGAGAGAGAGAAAACACAAACGGGAGGAGGGAGTAAGACAGAGAGAGAATGGGGAAAAACACGTATGGGTGGAGGGAGCGATCAGAAGAGAAAAGGAGTGAGAAGGAAGGAGGGATTGCATAGAGGCAAACTCACAGAAACATCTGGCAGAGAGCATGATATATTTTAACAGTTCCCCCATTTGTTTATATAATAAACACTGTAAAGGCTCTCTGCCCAATTCCCCTTCTCTTAACATTCAATCAACATGTTTCTCATCCCACTTAAAATCAGCACATATAACAGTTCTAGTCATCAAGGCACTTACGAGCATCTTTTACCAACTTGTAAATCAAGACAAAAATCATTCTGAAGTATTCGCTACTTCCCTTGCCTACAATTCCTAAGCATTCCTAGACATATTCAGTAAACCTTCATTAATCAGCATCCGTATCAGGGATGTATGGGATGTATGCAACACAATATTCCTACGATAACACATAAGCCTTGTAGCTTTTCCTTGGCCTCAGATTTAACAATATGGGTGGCTGGTCACTAACACGTTCATAGCAGATGTATGGTATATCTTCATTATCTAGCCAGTTTTCCTCACCCATCTCTTCAAAGAAATATGTAGAGGTGAGCAGGCTTTCAGTACAGCCAGGCATATTACCAGTTTTGCAGCCATGGCCTAATACTTTTAGTAATAGTCTTGCAAGTTCTAATTTCCTTCACCTAATTCCCTATCTAAACATTATGTATTAGATTGCAAAATTGCAATGCTTTACATTACATTGTTCACATCTTTGGTTTCTAAAAGGTTATGAATACCTATTTATTACCAACTAGATATTCGTAAGGTATGAGACCTTAACCAGGACAATCAGATTTGGGCCAATATAAGAACTAACCCCTATGTCTCCTGGACTTCTGCTGTGTCGAGGACTTACTACAGCTCTCAGGCTTTTAGTGTCAGGAGGCCTTCTAGATGTGGTTAGATTTTTCCACTCATATAATGTATGCTACCATTTTAATTTTAGCCTGTGATAGGAATGTATCCATTGTAAGTGTCAAGTTAGTCTAACAAATTAACTTTTGAAGTCTATTTCAATACTATAGACCTATGCAGTAACTCGAGTCAGTTAAAACAACAACATTATCAGTAATGTCAAACAGACAGACAATCAATCTAAACCACATCACAATCTTCATTCCATGCTGTATCAGAATGAGGTCAGGATCAGGATTATTAAACCAGTCTCTCTTGCATTCTCCTTGTTCTACTGAACACTGAGTTGCTCCTCAATCTATCCTTGATTCCGGAAGGCTCTTTATCAGTTGGAGCAAACGGCGGGCTTTTAAGCCACCAGTTGAGTTTGCTCATTCTCCTCGTTGGTCCCCCTAGGGGACTCTTCTGCCCCTGCCAGGGTTAGAGGCACGCCTGGTGTGAACTCAGGGTGTTTCTCCTTTCAACGACGTTAAGGTAACAACGAAACCATGTATCTCACTCTGTCAGTCCAAATTAGCAGAGTAAACCATCCTTGATATCAGAAGAACTAGGTCTACCTGTGAAAGGAGATCTTAAAATGCTTTTGTTAGGGACAACACATGTTGACTCCTCACCCAGTCGATCCTTGTTGTAGTGACCTGTGAGGAAAAATTAATGTGGCCTGAGGGCTGTCCATTTTTCCTATAACACCAGTATATTGACAGGGCTGGAACCCATATCATTCCAATTTCAGTCAATATCATTTATAATCCTATCTGATTTCTTTCATTTTCCCCCTGTATACCACGTCTAAGTGGTATACACTAAATTTAAATTCATCTCAATTGTGTCTTTGTTGTTTAAAGGCGTCTCACTATTCATCAAATAGTTTCTTAAACATTACTTTGTTTATTCAGGCTTCTCACTAATATCAGTTTTTTTCTGTGAAACACTCAGCCCACATGTAACATGTTAACAAACACAATGTATTTCATACTTTTGACACAGAATTAATTTGATGAAGTCCATCATGACATCCTGAAAAGGAAAAAGTTAAATATGGGGTGGACAGGGCAAGCCTTCTTGCTCTGCCTTCCCATGCTTTACCCTGCGCAGGTGTGGCACTTTTTCTTTCTGCCACAAAAATATCCCAGGCCAGGATAATTAGCCAAATTAATCCATAGCCATTATTTCTCGGGCATAATCTACATTGTATGCCCTCTTTGAAAATTTGAAAACAGCTGTTCATGGCAGTTTGTCTGCCTTGGTGCACCATCACTCACACACTTTCACACACTCTCACACACCCCACCTCTGGCCAGAGCATCATCTCTTTTTGTCACTGCCTCCGAAGACAGTAAACTGAATGGGGAATGTATGTTGTTAGGGTGGAATACCACCAAGTCTACTAGAATAAAACAATTTCGATAATGACAGACACTACTCAACGTAGGCACTGTGGCTTTCCCCTTGCGACAGTGTCTAAACGTTGGACTAAAACAGCTGGACGATGTCCATCACAATGGGGTTGAATTTCATCTTGCGGTCATGAACTCCAAAGTTTTCAATATTTTTTTCCAAATAAACTTTTAGGCCTAGGCATGCCATAATTAAAAGAACCAATTTTAATTTCTGAAATATAATTCATTATTCAACTGTGCACTTTTCGTCTTTATTATCTCTTCCTATTGCTCATGAGCTGCTCTAAAAAAATTGGAGATCTCTGCATGATCTTGGATCCATGGCCAATAATATTAACATGATGTTACCGCAATCTCTGGGTAGGACAGCATTTGTGATTTCATGAATTTAGAATTTTTAGAATTATTACTGAAATTCAGCCCTAGGAAATATCTATTAACCAAGATGGAGTGACCAGTTTCATTGTTTTACCATTCATATTTTGATCTTGGACACTTTGTGCCCCTCTATTCCCTGATTTATTTATTTTTTAAGGAATCCTAAAATTTTATCAGCTTGACAAGAAGCTCTGTCTTTAAATCAGAGTCTAAACTCTCTCTGTATTTTGCAGTATCTCCTCTCTGTGCTAACTCCAGTCCAAATTTTAGCTGACTGAGAAATCAGGCAAACACATTACTTCTTTCTATGGTGTTGGACTGGTGCCTATTAAAAGAAAGCAGTGTGTTGTTAGTTGAACAGATTACAAAGAACTGCTATAAAACCAGTGAATTATCAAGTTGCAAATTAATATGACAAATCAAAAGTTGAGGCGGTCTCTGTAGTGATCATTGTATATGCAGTACCTGCCCACGAGGGAAGAGATGAAAGTTTCTGATATCATCAGTCAGTTGAACATGTTTTGGGTGGTTTAGCGTCTCTCTCTTCATGCAGTGTCTTCCGGTCTGACACTCGGTGATGAGGATCTGGTGGGGCATCGGAGTTTTGACTCGGAATGCAGTTATCTTCCTCTCTGCCTCTCATGGCAGATATTTCATGTCTGCATTGTCTCTCAGTCTTTCTCCATTCTAACCCCTGAAGTGTCAGATTCCTCTTATAGGGGGGTTTAGCCGATCGCCCATCAGCTTTTCCTGTTCTCCACAGCCATAATGTCTCTTTCTTCATGTTGCGTCGCCCATTGGCAGCTGTCCCAGAAGTCATCTGGTTTCTTCTATAAAATGAACACTCAAGAGAACCGCATTGTAAATTTTGACCACAACTGCGTATAAGCAATCTGTGCTATGGTCAGTCATCTTATGCAACTGTCCAAAATTTAAGGAATCTCATCCAGTTAACAATATATAGCAGTTCCTTATTTCATTTTAATAAAGCAAGTTCTTCTTTGCAAGAAAAGAGCAAACAATTCCTTCTTTGCAGAATGCAGAAAAGAGCAGTAACCTATTCTGTCTGATCTGTGCATATCATACTTCTATAAGCCTTATAAATACATCAGCATGATGCATTGTATTATAACTTCAGACTGAAATCTTGTAAATAGTCTAGCAAATGTGGCAAAGTCAAGAAAAAAATTCATTTTCTTCTTTTCTCTTTTTTTTTAATTTTTTTTTTTTATTATTATTAGCTGAAAACAGCCGTTTAAATTAGTCACTCAATCTTGTTCTCATTGATCACAATGCACAAGTTATTTCAGTTAACACAAACTAAAGTCTTAATCTCTGCACTATATCACATTTCAAGCTGTCCCCCAGGGATAACGGACACAAACTTCATACATCTAAAGATAACAAGATGTAATACAAACTATATCTTTGAAGACCTGTATTTAACATTATACTGTTTATTAAGTTATCAACATAATTCTCTCCTGGCTCCCACATTTCATATAAAGTATAACCTTTAACTTTTCGGAGCCAATAAATAACTCAAATCTCATGAAAAAAATCTTTTCAGCCAAGTTATCTAAATACAGTTGTAAATCACTGCTCTATACATTGTCATCCACATAATCAACCGTATTGTCTCCTAATTTTGGATTTGCTGGTGACTGACAATGCTTTTAAAAATAGCAGCGCACTTGATCTAACACAGCAGAGACAGGACAAAGCAAGAGTAGATTCATTTAAAACTTCACTAAATCCTAGTGAACTGAGAATGGCAAATAGCCAGTTGAATTTGTACTAAACAATTTTCTGAAACATACTAATCTGCTGTTTCATCCGTCCTGTCCAGATCAAGTGACATAGACAATTAGAAAAATTGTTATTTAGCAGTTTATTTGTTTTAGTGCCTTGCAAGGACTTCACTATACCAATTTTCTTATTGCATTTAGAAAATCATTCAATCTTGAAAGGACTGAGAATATCTCAATGTGAGAATAGGTAACAAAGATAGCTTTTCACTAAGCATCCATTCCCTGTTTTAAGAATGGGTAATGAAAAAGGTATTTTGCAAAACATCTATTCTCCTTCCCACATATAAATTGTGAGGATAATCAATCGGTCGCGATCCGATATCCCATACTATAGCCTACGTCCCGTATATCTTAAAATACGAGGATAATACACTCTGCCAAATATGGTAGAGTGTAAATTCACGGCACGAAAATGTGCTCAATTTCTTAACAGACAGTAAGAATAATTCATTAAAGATTATTTCTCACCTGTCTGTAGAAATTCCCGGAAAGACGAGCCCCCATTTGTTAAGAAAGTTTTAGCTCTTTATCTTTCGATGCCGTCCGAATATTCTCAGTCCTTGCATTCATGAAGACATGGGCCCATGGAAAGAATTATGAACAAGACGCCAATTGTCTTTTCACAAACTTCTTCCAAGTTTATTGTTACATCCATACATTATATAGTCTCATTGCTAGGGGTGGTGCAGTGGTACATCCAATGAGAATTATACACCACATCTGTGTGGTACTCGGGCCAAGAAATATACGTTATATAAAATGGAAGTCTGGCAAGAAAGTTCTGGACATATTAGGGATACACTTGGACAGAGAGAACTACATCTTGATGCCAAATGTCAATAGTACAGCCTAAACTCAGTCACCTCCAAACTACGAGGCACCCCCTGCTCAGTTGAACATTTGAACCTGGATGTATGTATGGATAAGAGAGATACAGTCAAACAGAAGAGAGAGAGAAAACACAAACGGGAGGAGGGAGTAAGACAGAGAGAGAATGGGGAAAAACACGTATGGGTGGAGGGAGCGATCAGAAGAGAAAAGGAGTGAGAAGGAAGGAGGGATTGCATAGAGGCAAACTCACAGAAACATCTGGCAGAGAGCATGATATATTTTAACAATAATAAAATACCTAACTACATAAAACTATTATTGTTAGAAATTGCAACAATATAAAAATAGACATATAATACATTTATACATTTAACATTTAATTAAAACAATAAGTAAAAAAATAATAATATCCTGGCCAGAGGAGAACTGGCCCCCCGACTGAGCCTGGTTTCTCCCAAGGTTTTTTTCTCCATTCTGTCACAGAGGGAGTTTTGGTTCCTTGCCGCTGTCGCCTCTGGCTTGCTCAGTTGGGGACACTTAATTTTTTACGATTAACGTCAATTTTATTTCATAGATACTATTTAAACTAAACTGAGCTAGACAATGACATCTCTGAATTCAATAATGAAATGCCTTTAACTGAAAATTGAGTGTTTAATCTTATTATTATACATTACTGACACTCTATCCTCCAATTTGATACTGTTAAGTGCTTTGACACAATCTGTATTGTTAAAAGCGCTATATAAATAAAGGTGACTTGACTTGACTTGACGTCTGGCACTGCAGGATTTGAGTCCCTGGCGGCGCAGTGTAACTGATGATAGCCTTTGTTACTTTGGTCCCAGCTCTCTGCAGGTCATTCACTAGGTCCCCCCGTGTGGTTCTGGGATTTTTGCTCACAGTTCTTGTGATCATTTTGACCCCACGGGGTGAGATCTTGCGTGGAGCCCCAGATCGAGGGAGATTATCAGTGGTCTTGTATGTCTTCCATTTTCTAATAATTGCTCCCACAGTTGATTTCTTCACACCAAGCTGCTTACCTATTGCAGATTCAGTCTTCCCAGCCTGGTGCAGGTCTACAATTTTGTTTCTGGTGTCCTTTGACAGCTCTTTGGTCTTGGCCATGGTGGAGTTTGGAGTTGGACTGTTTGAGGTTGTGGACAGGTGTCTTTTATACTGATATAGAGTTCAAACAGATGCCATTAATACAGATAACGAGTGGAGGACAGAGGAGCCTCTTAAAGAAGAAGTTACAGGTCTGTGAGAGCCAGAAATCTTGCTTGTTTGTAGGTGACCAAATACTTATTTTACCGAGGAATTTACCAATTAATTCTTTAAAAATCCTACAATGTTTTTTTTTTCCTCATTTTGTCTCTCATAGTTGAGGTATACCTATGATGAAAATTACAGGCCTCTCTCTTCTTTTTAAGTGGGAGAACTTGCACAATTGGTGGCTGACTAAATACTTTTTTGCCCCACTGTATGTATGTATGTATGTATGTATGTATATGTGTGGTGGTGGGCCACCTGGACCAAAAAATGCCAGGGCCGATTTTTTTGTCCCAGTCCATCCCTGTCGATGCACCTTTGTTAATTCCTGAAGTGAAGTTTTATATTTACTGTTTTGGACTACTGTCTTCAATTGGGTGCAATACCTGTGTGTTGTTCTAAACGCGGCTGCGCTTCTCATTCGGTGTGCGACTACATTCCGCCCATGTATTAAATGGGCGTCTTTGAAAGCGCGCAGTTTTCTAACATAGGCCTATTTACTTTAACTTCTTAGGTATATGTCAATGGTATGACCTTTCAGAAGCATCTGAAATTACAAAAGCATATACATATATTTAATTGTTTGATCAAAATTATTGCTAGAGACAGTTTGGTAGTCGCTGGACATTGATAGGGACACATCCCTTGCGTCCCCCCTGATTCTACGCCCCTGTACATGTCTATGGTGCTGGCCATCAGGTACTGTGACGTCACAGATGTTTTTATTTGGAATTTTTTTCTTGCATTAGGCCTATGTGAAAAGGGCAAGGGAGTGCAACGGTTGTCTTTAGATAGCCTATTATTCTATATGTATGTTCTTCAGTATTTTTTTATTAGTGTTTTACACTGTCTTTTCAAAATGTAATAATTTATAATTTATAATGGTCTTTCATAATATAAACATCTGGGGGGGGGGGGGATTTCTCAATACTTAGGTTACTTTTTTTTTTAAAAACTCTTCACACAGTGATCACAACAAAAACTGATCATTAATCACTGCTTTGGCACAAAATCCATTCAATGAAGACATCTTTCAGTGTGCATGAATTTTTTTCTCACATATAGACACAAACACCACCAAAACATTATACACTATAAGCCATTTTGCACATGACAAAAATGAATAAGGCAGCAATTTGCAGCATTTCTACAGTGATACCTTATTGAAATATATTATGAATCTAAAAAATCTAATATTATCAAAGTAATTAGATATATTGCTATAACATCTACAAAATGTTAGTCTTTCAAATTCATTCTCTACCATCTCTACCACTGATCTAATAGAGAACTGGATTGCTCATTATGTCATAAAAGTTAAGCCACCATGCCGCCATATTGGTATTCACCAGTATTCCTACATTCTATTGAATTAATAGGAAATCATACGGTTTTAATGAGAAAACATCACCTAATGAGTCAGCGTTTTTATATCTGAAGTATCCCTGTACATTCTTACAATGCAAATGTCCTAAGCATGTAAACAGTTTTTTTTTTTTTTTTAATGTCGGGAATTTCCCCTGCATATTAGAAAGTTATATCATATTCATTAAAGTAGGGAGCATCAGATAAACATGATGAACATCCTCGGACATCCCCGGACAAGATCCTCAATATATGTATTACAAATGACAAAGTGCTCATTCCGAAATCTGAATGAAGATTTATGCTTTGTAATACGCGTATACCTTAATTCACCTTGTAGGCTACATTTACTGTTTATGGAATTATCTTGTTTTATTGTTTTTATTCGCACTGTAGCAGACATCCCACCACTCCCAGAAGCTCCGGGAGTCTCCACATATTCATAGTGGCTCCCTGACACCCGCAAATTAGATACAATATCCCCGAAATCGTGGAGGCAAGGAGGAGAGAACGAGCAAGAGGAAAGAGCGCCACTTGAGCGAGAGAGAGACACATGTAGTGATACAGTAAGCTTGACTGTAGCCAGCTATGAGATCAACATATGAGTGTCTGCATGTAGTGGTAGTGTTGATACTGTACCTCCCTGAAATAAGTTTTTGCAGGGTGGGATGTCTGCTGTAGGCTGCAAAACTGCTGCAAAGGCTGAACAAATGTTTCAACAATGATTTTGTTAACAGCATGCATTTTGAAGGAGTTAATGATTTAAATGTTAGTTAAATTAATAATTAATTAAACATACATAACATTTTACTCCTATGGAAACTTATGCTAGCAAAACGCCATAGAATTTGCACAATGTCTGAAATAGATGTTGCTCCATCAGGACATAAAAAAATACACACAACCTAACATCATTCAGAGAAATAACACTGACAACATACAGACTTATAGTCACGAAGCTTTATTTTCAAGATGATGCATGGTAAGCTTTGAATTTCAATAGAGCAATGTAGTAACAGAGGCTTATATTGTAATATTTATTGTATATTTAAATCAATTTCTGATACTAATACCAGATATATGTTCGTTTAATATTTTTGTGCATAAAGAAATATTTTGTGTTAGATTAGTTACCTGTGTCAGCAGTGTGAAGCAGACACACTCACCTTAATGATTTCAGTATTTAGCTTACCCTTATTTACCCTTATTACTACTTATTTAGCTTAAAAGCCCATAAACATTACTGATAACATCTGAAGTATGCACAGATAAAAACTAGTCCTGTGTGACTGATATGCTTCAAATCGGGTGATTTTAGGTCATGATTTTTGCTGTCAGTCAATGATGCCAGTAGGGAATAGTAAAATGGCCGCTCAAACACTTCCGGTGGCTTCACAGCCGAATGGCACATGTACTGCAGCAAATTCTAAATAGCAGAGATTGTCATTCTTGTTTTGTAATGAAATTTTACAAAAGAAAGCAGTGTATAATACTACCTTTTGTTAGTACACTGCTCAAAAAAATTAAAGGAACACTTTTTAATCAGAGTATAGCATCAAGTCAGTTAAACTCCTGGGATATTGATCTGGTCGGTTTTAGTTTTAGCTGCTTTGGTGTTAATGAAATTAACAACAGGTGCACTAGATGGGCAACAATGAGATGACCCCCAAAACAGGAATGGTATTACAGGTGGAGGCCACTGACATTTTTTTTGTTTTTTCCCTACTCATCTTTTCTGACTGTTTTTCACTAGTTTTACATATGGCTAGGGTCAGTGTCACCACTTAAATACATTAAATAAAGCTGTTAACATGAATAGATGCATTAATATATGTGTAAATTCACATTAACTAAGATTAACTAATGCTAAACAGAGGTGTTGTTGATGGTTAGATCATGTTAACTAATGCATTAATTAATGTAAACTAATCAAGCTTAAGTTAGTTAATGTTAACTAAGATGTCTTGCTCATGATTAGTTTATGTTAACTAATGCATTAAATAATGATTAGTGATTAGTTCATGATTAGTTCATGTTAGTTCATGTTAACTAATGCATTAAATAATGTTAATAAAGTGTTACCGATTCTTATATTAGGTTGCTGTACTAGAATTACAATAATGCACAGATCAGTATATTGATACACATGTGATTTCTTTCCCAGATGTTTACATTCGATTGAGATAAAACCAACAGTGTTTATGTGAACCATGGGTGTTTTTGACAGTTGAAACACATTTGTAAGTCGCTTTGGATAAAAGCGTCTGCTAAATGACTAAATGTAATGTAAATGTAATGTAATGAAACACAATAAATGCTAAAGAGAGTGTAGTTTAGCCCCCGCTGGGATGTGCGTGCTCGTATATCAAAAAGTTTAAACTGGTAAGGCGCACAACCGTGTCTCTCTTACACAGTTCAGAAGCAGTTGAAATTAAATAAACGAGTGTATGTTATGAGTGAATAATTTGTAGAGATCTGCCAGAAGAAGCACCCAATAACATCTGATTTGTACGGAGACATCTGATGGCCAAACAACATCGGAATTCGCAAATGGAAAAATCAAGTGAGCCCGGGCCGATTTGTGTTCACAATACACGTTTTAGCAAACCGTACCTTTAGCCGAAAGCGAACCGTACTTAAACCACCTCCCCAGATGATCTCGGCTCGGTTCACTTCTGAGGGGTCTGAGATCGTTTGGAGTGTTCACTTATGGACCAAAAATCATGCGAACCGCGCTCAGACCACTGAAAAGGACCAAGTGTGAAAACACCCTTACATGAATTTTAAATCATTAAATCATTAACATTTTTTTTGCCAAAATTTATTCATCTAATAACTGCTTTATTTTTATTTATTTATTTATTTTTTTCAGATCAGATTACGATGTTATATTCTATTTGTTAACACTAGAACCTTCACGGGGTAAATTTTACCCGTGGCTGTTTTTCAAATGTACATAACAGATTTTCAACAAAACAAGTCTCCCAGTCATTGACTTTTACTAAAATTATGTAATTTACAACCCAATGTTGTTAAAAATTATTTAGATAAAACCAGATCAAAAAACAGAGCATTTATACCTATAAGCGCCGCGCGGGTCAAATTTACCCGCTATATAATGCATGTATTTTCGCGCTGTCATTTTCTTGCCGCTTATGTTTTACCATTGTACATTTCTAGGCAACGCCTTTCACTCACTGATTTAGCAGTTATCAGTTTCATAAATAAAGTCAAAATGACTAAAAGAAGGTGATTTATGGAAGGTAGGTATTAGAAACACTAAATGCCGTGCGTGATGGAGAGTCTGATGGTAAGTTATGCGTCCTGGGTCTATGGCGTTCCGACGGGACCAATAATATAACGTTGTTACATGCACTCGTCTCACTGAACGTCTCACTGACGCCTTAACTTTTTTTTTTTTTTTTGCTATTTAATCCATTCAATTTAAGACGCAGACGAGGCGTAGACGTCACGCAAATCACATGTGGCAGTGAAGTGTCGAGCCAGACGTCACGCGTGATTCACGTGTAGCAGTGAAGTTGTTTTTTTTTTTTTTCTTTTTGCTAACACGTAGCATAACACGCTGCTCACAACGCTCAGTGCAGTGTATGGGCCAATGCACAATTTACTTGCACTTCATTCACTACTCTCAATGGACGTGACATCTGCATCTGACTTATAACGTGACGTCTGCATCTGTCCTTTTTTTTTTTTTGCAGTTTTTTTTTGCAGTTTTTAGTGCATCTGTCTTTTTTCCCGGCTAATTTATACAATATACATTATGTGCATATTAAATATAAATATAATAATTTAGACATTTTTTTAGACATTTTTTTTCCATTACACTCTTTGTAAAAGTATAAAGTAAACAAAGTATAAAAAGTCTATAACATATAAATAACAAATGTCTCCGAAAGGAATCCTTTAGTGAAGTTTGCGTTGCTTATAGGTATCATGTCCGTTTAGTTTTATGAAATCCTTTTTGATTTTTTTTACATTTGGGGGTTATTGTGTTCAGGGGCGGATTTAGTAAATTGGGGGCCCCAGGCAAATATAGGAATGGGGCCCTATACATTTGCACACATTTACCTAGATCAACCTTGAGGTTCCTTTTTTGTCGAGATACTTGCTGCTGCACAATGGTGCCTGTTACGGGGCTGACGAGACGTGAGACGTGCGGATCCATATGCAGGCTTTTATTTGACCCTCTGGGGTCGACTAACGCGGATACGCGTTTTGTGGCAGATTTTCCTGATAAGGCCGAAATGAGCTTGAATTACTCTGCCATTTTTGATCGTACAGATAAGAGCAATACACCATTCGAATCGAGAAGCACCCGGCTGCAGCCTGCAGATCGAGGCGGGGCTGCACCTTGGGCGGGGCTGCACGTGTCGCCCCGCCTACACTGCTTATCATTGGTTAGTGGCATCAAGTCATAACGTCGATTCTAGCGGTTTTTCATTTACGCTGTTCTTCGCTGCATGGTGAGTACAGGCGAGCTACATCTCTTGTCTAATTTGTTTAATTACAATTTTTAATTGTAAAGTGGCGTTTAGTGTGTTGTTAAAAGGAAATGTGAAGTAGTTTCAAAATAAAATCACATAACTTTACTCAACCATGTCACGCAAGGTGTGAAGGTCTGCTTTTAAAATAACCAGGTCTGCGTTTCCCAAAACCATCGTAACGTTAGGCCTAATACCGCCTTCACGTTCTATCGGAAATTTGATAATTCTCACTATTGAAGTTGTGATTACGAAATGGAAGAGCGTTCTTGTTTATCTAGGAAACTCGTATTTACGATAATTCCGAGAGCACTTGAAGGCAGCATTAGAAACGTTGGTGAGTGTGGTTTTGGTGGGATTATGATTAGGATATAATGTTAGTGTTCCCAAAATAAGCCCCTTAAAAAGAAATACAGTGGTAAAACTGAACCAGCAGAAGTAATATAGGACAAGTTCATATTAACAATAGCTACACAAATTTATATTGTTTTTCTGTGAATAAAATTATTAAATGTAAAATATTTAGATTTTATTATTATTATTATTATTATTAACTATACATCTATTAAAATAAACAGTAAACTACATTTAATAAGAATAATTCAACAAAAAAGTATGATTAAGTTTAACAGTCCTTGAAAGTAGAGCTCGTTTTTTATATTACACACTGTTATGCTGCTATACAGTATATGCACTAGAGCAGGTGCCAAATCCTGCTCCTGGAGGACCACTGTCCTGCAGAGTTCAGCTCCGTCCCCAATAAACACACCTGAACCAGCCAATCAAGATCTTATTAGGCATACTAGAAACTTCTAGGCAGGTGTGTTGAGGCAAGTTAGAGCTAAATTCTGCAGGACAGTGGCCCTCCAGGACCGACTTTGGACACCCCTGCACGAGTAAAAAAAAAAAAAAAAAAACATTTTATGCTAATACTGATTCTCTGTATTTCCTTTTTTTTGCAGAGCCTTGTCATTGTTATCCCCACCCCTCCATCTCTCTCCTCTCTTTTGTTGTTCTTCATTTTATAACCCAACGGCTCTTTTAAGAGCCATTTCCCCTTGCAAAAATGCACAAAACTGTGTTAAGCAAGGGGAAATGTGAGCAGTATTTAAAAAACTGCACTAGTGAGTGCCCATTCTGCAATTACACCAGTATGCCACAACTGTATTATCACATCAAAAATCACTTTCAGTGGGCAGTGCAACATCATGGTGAGTTTAACTGTCTTTTGCTTATGTCACTTTAGTTAAAGTTCAATATGGTGCCGAACCAGCCAGCAATGCATTGTGCATGCTTCTGATTTAATTGCTTATGAATTTGTAGTAGAATGTTTAATTTTAAAGCTCAGGTAAACTTCATTTTCTGCATTCCGCACATTGACCATGGGTCTTTGTTGCTCAAATCACAAAAAAAATGTGCTTGCTCATGGATGGTGCTGATGAAAATTCTGTCTTGCGACTGTCCACCGTCCAGAGCAAAATGCAAACAAGTGAAGGTTCAATTTAGGCAATTCTCAACAAACTTATTTTCTTTTTTTACCCTTTCAGATTTCACCATTTTAAAATGTGGTCCAAATTTGCTGAAGCACATCGCCACCCAGTCTTCCTCCTCGGACCAGCAGCCGCTGCCTCAGTCTTCCTCGGTCCAGCAGCCGCTGCCTGAGTCTTCCTCGGTCCAGCAGCCGCTGCCTGAGTCTTCCTCGGTCCAGCAGCCGCAGCCTCAGTCTTCCTCCTCAGTCCAGCAGCCGCTGCCTCAGTCTTCCTCCTCAGTCCAGCAGCCGCTGCCTCAGTCTTCCTCGGTCCAGCAGCCGCAGCCTCAGTCTTCCTCCTCAGTCCAGCAGCCGCAGCCTCAGTCTTCCTCCTCAGTCCAGCAGCCGCTGCCTCAGTCTTCCTCGGTCCAGCAGCCGCTGCCTCAGTCCTCCTTGGTCCAGCAGCCGTAGCCTCAGTCTTCCTCCTCAGTCCAGCAGCCGCTGCCTCAGTCTTTTGTGTTTGGAGTTCACGCAAAAGATGAAGACAATGACTGGTAACCAAACAGTTGGTGGTCCCCATCGACTTCCATTGTATTGGGGGGAAAAAATACTATGGAAGTATATACATGTACAGTCATAGACCAAAATTTTTGGGTGAACTATCCTTTTACGCAGCTCCTTGGCTGAAGTATAGTTACTTTTGTAGATGTGCTTACAGTGTTCAGAATGTTAATACTCTCAGCTGTTGTTGTATTTATTATTACATGTATTTATTATAACAGTTTCTTCCCCCAGGCAATCCAATTTATGAACAGTTGAATGCCCCCCCCCCCCCCCCCCCCCATTATGCAATAACAATGTGCAATGACCTTATATTTATTTGCTACCACCTCCATCCTTGTACATCCCTGTATCACCTTTTATTCCATCCCATTCTATCATCTATTGCACAGCTGTATCTACAATAATTTGTTTCAATTATTATTATTTTTTTTGTTTATTTATATTTATATATGTGTATTTTTTTTATTCTCATCTTATTTTTATTGTCTGTGTGTCGTTGTCTCTGTAAACTGGAAGCATATGACACTAAAACAAATTCCTTGTATGCGCAAGCATACTTGGCAATAAAAGCTCTTTCTGATTCTGATTCTGAAGAAAGTGTGTAAAGGATGTTAATGTTTAACCAGAGATTTATATGTACAAAAAGATGTGTTATATACAGATGTACAAATTTCACCTTTCTTTATCAGAATTAAACTTTCATGCCTAAATAAATAACAAGGAAATAATTGTATTGGCATGTTATTCATATACAAACAATGCTGGTATTTTTACCATAAGCTTTTCATTGTCAAGTAAATCCAAAAATTATTAATTTGTTAACAATATGGTTCATTAGTTAACATGAACTAATAATGAACTGCACTTATACAGCATTTATAAATCTTTGTTAATGTTAATCTCAACATTTACTAATACATTATTAATCTTGCTAACATTAGTTAATGCTCTGTTAACTAACATGAACAAACAATAAACAACTGTATTTTCAATAACTAACGTAAACGAAGATTAGTAAATACAATAACAAATGTATTGCTCATGGTTAGTTCATGTTAGTTAATACATTAATGTTTAATGAACCTTATTGTAAAGTGTGACCATTAATTTTAATAACATCTTAAGACATGACACTTGCTGAGAATATTTAACTTTTATTTAAATGTTAATAATACATGTAACAGTAAAGCATATACTGAAATTAAAATAAAAAAACGACCATAAATAACTTATAAGTGGTAAATGACCAATGCACATGAATAGAAATAACTTAAAATTTAAGTTGTAAATAAACTATATTCGTTGACATTGCGATTGCAATGTGACAAGTCAAAAGCAGTAATTGGATTCTTGCGTGGAAATGTACATAATGAAACGTTTTCCAAAAATTAACAAATTTACAATGTATTGTTTAATACTATATATTTTTACCAGGTACTATATATTTTTACCAGGTATAAGTAATTAACGGGTTCACAGTTTTGTTTTATATAATTAAGTATTAATACCATGTAGGCCTATTGTTTCAACTGCATTTCCTATTTACCGCGGCGTCGACGTCATTACTTTGTCACTAACCAATGAGAATCATTGTGGGCGGGGCGACACGTGCAGCCCCGCCCCAGGTGCAGCCCCGCCTCGATCTGCAGGCTGCAGCCGGGTGTACTTGCACAGACATGGGAGTTATATCTATAGAAAGCTTGAAGTGTCTATTTTTCAATGAAGTTAGTCAGGTCAAAAACAAACATTCTGTGATAAAGTAATCCGTATGAAACCAACACGATGTTCAGTCTTTCCCGTCTAACTCATTATCTTTAATGCAATCCCGCCCCCTCGCGGCTCGCGCCGTTCATATGTAAATATCCACGTGAGACACGTGCGCATGGAAACGCCCAACATAAACAAAGCGCGAGGAGTTCGTTCATCGCGGCTACTGTCCGTTTCTGCAAGAAGACGCGCTGAGTAAAGACTGGATTTCCCTCAAAAGAAGAACAAGATTTCATCCAGAAGAGAAGATCAATCTGATGAGTAAGTAATGTTTCTTTTTTGCATTAGTTAACGTGTTATTGTGACATAAACAAGAACACATTACTAGTTAGGTTGTTCCCAAACTACAACATGATGAATGCTACGCATCTAGGAATGTTTAGACCATGTTTATTATTAATAATCTGTTCACAAATATATTTTAATAGCGTGCTGAACGATAACAATTACTTCTCAAATATAAAATATCCCTTTTTTATAGTACAAAGTACATCCTTTTATAGTACAAAGCATGCGTGAGTCTATGGCTGCAGAATCATATCTTAGGCTACTATAAAATCATACATGATGTTCAGGATGGCTATATGACTACAAAATCATAGTTGGGTTTTTCCCAAACTATAATTCATGACTACAATGTTTGAAATTGAGTAAAACATTTTGAATATGAAAGACGATTCATTGTATTTAAATTTCTTACAGTGCGATGATGTTTTCATGCTCTATATAAAACAAAGGTAATATGAATGTACACTGTAACATGATGAATGCTACGAATCTAAGTATGTTTAGAACATGTTTATCATTATTAGCCTACTCTGTTCAAAAATAGATTTTAATAACGTGCCAAACAATAATAATTAGTTTCTCAGATATAAAATGTTTTTGTTCTTACGATAGTACAAAGCATGCGTGAGTCTATGGCTACATATATACAGATGCTCGTGATATTAACATGTTCACAAATGTTTTTTTGTTTTTTTTGGTTGTTTGTATTTTATTGAATCAGATACCTGCACCACAGATGAATCCTGCTGACTTTCAGTCTCTTCAAACTGTTTTCCTCTGAGAGCGCTGTACCAACATCAGATTTTCAACTACACTGACTATGGTAAAACAAGCTTGACTACTGATTGTTTTTTTTCTTCTTGAATCCATGGAAAGAAGCAGAAACACTTAAATAAAACAAGTAAATATCAGGTATGATTTACTTGTTTCACTTGTTGGACAGAATCTGTTGCAGAAATGACTCAAAGTCTGTTCACATCTCTGTGGTTAGATCAGTGTGCACAATAATGTGTCTTTGACCTTCATTATGTATGTTTTGATTATACTGTGTTGTAAATAAAATACAAATAATTAAAAAAAACAAAAAAACATTTTTTTCAATCTCCTCACATTCTCTTTTACCTGCCTCAAAGTCACAGTCACACTAATGGGCCATTAGGGGGCCATTAGGGGAGGGCCCTTTGTCTCTCAGGTGAGAATCACTTAATATTCAAGACCATTGCCACTCCCTCGCATATAGGCTTTTGATCACAAAACATGTCTTTAAAAATTTAAATCAATATATTGTTTTCTGTGAGTGAGTAAACAAGCTGATTATCACATAATTTTGAAGCAAAAACTCTAGGCTACAAGATCCAGTTCTCAAAAGTCTTGTAAACAGATGTTCTGTATGTGTTTTATGGCCTTATTTCAGTGACTTCAAAATTTTAGTTTTTCACTAACCACGCATAAATGTTGCTTTCTCAAAAACACAATCATGTACATAAATGCTGCTAACATATTATTATAGTCCAGTTTGTGCAGTTTACAGTGTTATTAGACTTTAGCCATTTATATTTTTATAAGTAACTGAAAAAAGCACAAATGTCAGGGCATGTCGAAACTTCTCCAGGCCCCCAAAACCCCCTCAGACCCCAGAGGGTTAAAGGCATAGTCAGAAGACAAGCAAGGTTCAGGCAATGGCAAACAGGTATAACACAGGCAAGACACAGAGTAGTCCTAGGGCAAGCGTGGGTCGATGAGCGGCGAACAGTATCCAACAGGGCAAGGCAGAGAGAGGAAATCCAGGTACACAGCAATAATCCAAACGAGGTGCAAACAGAGTCCGAACGGCAAGGCAAGGGTTAATCCAGGAAACACGGGCTAGAATCGAAACACGGGAAAACAGGCAAGGCAAGACTAAAACAACTAAGTGGGCTCCGTAGAGTAGCTATCACTAGAAGAGGGATATGTGCATACAATACTTGGCGATCTGTGAACGGAAGTCCATGGTTATATAAGGGGTGTAATGGGAATCAGCTGTGGGATCAGTCTCAGGTGTGAGCATGTGATTAGTGAAATGGCTGCTGGGAAATGTAGTCTGGAGATGACGTGCAACAGTAGTGTAGTGCAAGAGTCCATGTAGTGACTGAGTGACCTCTGGTAGTGAGTGAACGGAAGTCCATAGACCAGATTCATGACAGTGCCCCATAGTTGAGTCCAGTGTTTCTACATTTTTCATGTACATGTTTTAATGTGATTCTTTCATTTACATTTACATTTATTCATTTAGCAGACACTTTTTGTCACGAATCCGGTTCATGGTCTTCCATTCACTCGCCATCAGAGGTCGCCCTTCCTTCATATTTACTCTTACACCACACAGACTGTTACATGTCACTCCGGACTACAGTTCCCATCATCCATTGCACTGATTGCACATACTTAGCTGAATGCACTGATCACACAGCTGTCACCAATCACACGCTCACCTAAGAGCTATTACACACACTATTTAACACATACTCAGATCCTGTTCAGATCGTCGAGCATTGTCTAACGTTTAGCACTCTCCTAGTGTTAGCTACTTTACCAAGCCATCCCATGTTTATTTTCTGTTTAGTCTCTAATATTGTTCTGCGTATATCGCTCTCCAAGTGATAGCTGCTTTACAGAGCCATTTCCCTGTCTTAATTCCTAGTTCTAGTCTTAGTCTAGTCTCGTTGTTTCCTGATTTACTAGTTCCTGATTCCAGAGATGGGCAGCATTTTAATTAAATGTATTTGAAATACGTATTTAATTACAAAATACGTATTTTGTAATTTGTATTTTGCTGGATGAAAAAAAAAAAAACTAAAGTAATTTGTAATTAAATACTTTGAGAGACAGTATTTTGTATTTGAAATACTCAAAATACATAATCAATTAGTTAATTTTTTTCTCAGATAATACAATATTTTTCTTTATTAAAAAACAAACAAAACACTATTTATACATGCATTTATTCAATACACCAAGCTTCTTATTTACATTTCCTTGCATTTGTACATAACACACCTGTACAAACAAATACCATATAATTTTTATTTTGTATGTTGTGCTCTTTCAAAAATTGTTATATATTATTATTTCCTGTTTACTTATTCTGTTTTTATTGTGTCTTGTCTTGTCACTATCATTCTGTTTGTGCTGTGGAAGCCTCTGTCACCATAACAAATTCCTTGTATGAGTAAACATACCTGGAAATAAAGCTCTTTCTTCACCTGTGTTAATAGTACTGCCCCATAGCCTATCATAGTTTGACATCCTGTTGGATGGATCCGCATGGATCCACATGTCTCACGTCTCATCTGCTGTTACAATTTTATTCTTTCATGTTGTAGACCACGAAATAGCAACTGATTTACTGTTTAGATACAAGTTTTAACAAAAAACTAAATAAATTATAAAATGATAAACCTCACAATTGAATCTTTAAACCATTTTTTTTAAGAAAAGGGATGAGTCAGAAGTATAAATTATTATATAATTTAAAACGGGTTTATGTGGGTGGATTTTCATATTGGTCTGAACAAAAACTGCAGACTGGATTATTGAAAATGCACATTCATTCTCCACCAGTAGGAGGTGCTTTGGGAACATCAGAAATATAGCGTTTTCCCTGGTAACGGCTGTAAACAAAGCAGCGCTCATAAATGATACTTTATCAGGTAAAATGAAAATGCCATCAAAACTTTTCTGAAGACAATCGGTTCCCTTCAGATGTTCATTCATATAAAAAGTTGAATTAGCAAGAATGAGAAAAGTGTGAAAAAATATAGCCTATATTGACGAGGAAAGTCCACTGATGAGTTATCAGCGTAAGCCTACATTTAATTTTAGTAATTTTAATTTAGGGCTGCCAGAGATTATAATATTTAATCGTGATTAATCCCATGATTGTCATGAGTTAACTCGCGAATAATCGTAACTTAATTTTTAACACATTTTTATCTGTTCTGAATGTACCTTAAATTAATACTTTTCAAGTTTTTAATACTCTAATTAACATGGGCATGGACAAATATAGATGCTTTATGCAATATATAGTTAACATAGAGCATGAAGAGTAGACATATTTCATAGGTCATAGATATTTTTCAAAGAACTTGTTCATGTCTATTAGACACATGAAAAAAAAGAACATAGAAATACCAGGTTCCTATTCTCTTTCTTTGCACTGAGCAATTTACTTACACAAACCCGTTTACTTTTTTCGCAGGACAGGGCAGCTCACTTCTTCTGAACATGCAAAATGTACATTTATTTTTTATTAATACATTTGTTTGCCTCTCTGTGCCACATACCATATTTTGATGCAGCTAATTTCTCAATAAGACTGTTTTCATTGGTATATTTTTCAGTTTCTGTTGTCAGACAACGGGATGAATATGAAATAGTGACTGAAACGCGACCCATAAGACTACATAACCAGCTCTCCCTTCCAAGATGTTAATCTGCACAAAAATCCTGATTTATAATCGTGCCGACGTTTGATAGAATCAAATAGGCTACACATAAGATAAAGACAATAGCTGTGCTGTGATTTTGGCGATACTTGCATGTAAAATTAGAGAAACAACATATCTGTGTTTTAACTGAAAGCGCAGGTCCTTTCAGCCGCTCGCTGAACAGAGCAGATGCAGAGAGAGAGACAGAGAGGTGTGCGCGCGCTGGAAAAGAGATACCCTCGCGCTCGTGCGGCAGTCAGCTTCACATGCATAATATTTTCATTTACTACAAGTAGGATACACAAGAAGCACGTTCAACTCGGACACGCAGACGGTTGTCGTGGTAATAAACACCGTAAACAGCAACCGTTCGCGTTTCCGCGCTTAATGCGCATCTCTATATGAAAAGCATTTTAGGGGGCCCTTGGCTTTTGGGGGCCCAAGGCAGTCGCCTACCTTTGCCTAATGGGTAAGTCCGCCCCTGATTGTGTTTTTATCTTTTGCATTTTTAATGTAGCCTACGGCACATCAGTGATGGCCAACCCGTCGATCGCAATCGTCTGTTAGATCTGAGACTGTTGCTGTAAAATAATAATACAATAATAGAAAAATACATAGAAAAATACAATATGCCTGATTAATGTCCAGTTTTTCAAGCTCCTCTCTTCTTTGCTTTATTTTACGTTTAAAACATATATTAGGATTCTTTGAAGAATAAAAGAACAGCACTTATTTTATTATTCATTTATTTTTCTTTTCTTTTTAAAAAAAAAAAAAAACTTTTATTCAGCAATGTTAAATTGATACAATTTCTATATTTTGAATAATAATCTGCCAGGATTCAATCAATCAATCCTGTAAAAATATCACAGAAAAACTTTAAGCAGCACAATTGTTTCCCACGTTGACAATACATTGAAGGATCAAATCAGAGACTCAAAATAGCGCTGTGGCTCTGTTTGGAATTAGCTATGTTTATTGGCGAAATAGAGCAAAAACAGCCAATATGGTGTCTAAAACGTAAGTCTCTTAAAATGAACTTCTTGTTTATTGAACTGTTGCATAAAATCAATATCACATTTGTAATCATGCTGATTTTTGGAGAAAAAAATGGCACTCTTTGTGTGATATTAACTATATGAAATGATATAAATATAGACTATACATTTTCTGCCCCCATATCTTAAATTATGTGATCAGTCTAAATGTATTTTAATAGACTGAATCGCACGCACTCTAGTTTAACCTATGTTAACTAATTCATTCTCTGCCAGCAGGTGTCGCGTTTGGCTGAAATATAACAGTTTTCCCGGTAAAGACAGAACACAAAGCAGCGCAGCACCGGACTTTGAACTTGCAGCGCTCATGTTTATTTAATGAAATCATAGCCTTTTGAAGTTTAATCGTCACATTCAGCCATATCGCAATTCTTGTCTTTCCGTCTCCAAATTTAAGACCTCTTGAAATCATAATTAAGACTTTCTTGAACAATTTAAGTCTTTTTAAGGCCTTAAATTTGATACAACTAAATTTAAGACTTTTTAAGACATTTTAAGACCCCGCGGAAACCCTGGTGTATGGAATGTGTTGGAAATCCTTGCAGCAGACGCAGACGTCACGCAGATGTCACGTTCAGACAGACGAACAGTAATGTGGCAGACGCAGACGTCACGTTCGGCAGACGTAGACGTCACGTTCATTGAGACAAGTGCATGTAACAACATTATATTATTGATCCCGTCCGCGCGCCATATGGGTCGGCTTAATTTGATCGTTCGCATTTAAAACCGCGAGTGCAGTTAGCACTCGTTAGCCGGTTAGCTTGTCACTCGCGGTTCCATTCGCGCCTATTATTGTTTTCTTTTTTTTTTTCTGCTCCGTTTTTCATTTCTCTCTCGCTCCGTTTTTCACGAGTTCATCAAACAACAGTGGTAAGTGGTAAGTTAAGTTGGTATCATTCATCAATCACGGTGAGTAATGGCTTCTTCTCCTGCTATTGTTGTTTGCACCGCCTGCCACATGTACAGTTTATCTGTTTCTGTCAGCAGCGAGGGATTCACGTGATAAATGCAGGGAAATAGTTAGGCTGACAGAGAAGATTTTAGAACTAGAGACACGCAACCAAACCTTAGTTGAGGATAGTAAGAATGTGAGGGCTGTAGATACTGCTTTGGATGCGACTAGCTCAGGGACTCCTGTACATTGTTCGGTTCCGGCATTAGAGCCCGTGCAGCAGGGCAACTGGGTGACTGTGAGGCGGCATAGTCGCAGGTCAGAACACCGCTCTTCCGTTCCGATCAAAACATCAAACAGGTTCTCCCCACTCAGTGATGCACCCACTGAGAAACCTGATGACAGTGCTCTAGTTATTGGCGATTCTATTGTACGGAACGTGAAAATAGAGACACCAGCCACCATAGTCCAATGCTTACCAGGAGCCAGAGCTCCTGACATCTTGGCAAATTTAAAAGTGCTGGCTAATGCTAAACGTAAATTCAGTAAGATCGTTATCCATGTCGGCGCTAATGATGTTCGACTTCGCCAATCGGAGATCACTAAAAATAATGTTAAAGAGGTGTGTGAACTTGCAAGTACGATGTCAGACACTGTAATATGCTCTGGTCTGCTCCCTGCTTACCATGGCGATGAGATTCATAGCAGACAGTCGTCACTCAATGGCTGGATGTCTAAGTGGTACCCGCAGAATAACATAGGCTTTATAGACAATTGGAAGAATTTTTGGGGCAGACCTGACCTGTTGAAAAGAGATGGTGTTCATCCCTCCTGGGGTGGTGCTGCTCTTCTCTCTAGAAATATGGCACATAGTCTTAGAGTTCGTACTTGACTAACTAGGGCCCAGGTCAGGAAGCAGACAGACTGGCTAAACCAACCGTCTGCTAGCCACTTCACGCCACAGAAGTCAGTTAATTCTCAGCACATAGAGACTCCTTCACCTAGATATCACACTATAGAGACTGTGTCTGTTCCCCGTACTAGAAAATACAGAAAATGTCCAAACCAAAGTAATAGTAACAATTTAATTGATGTTCAACAAATAAAAAATGTTTATAATACAGAGAAACAATTGATAAAACTTGGCTTACTGAATATCAGGTCCCTTTCTACAAAAGCACTATTTGTAAATGATTTGATCAATGATCATAACCTAGATTTGCTCTGTTTGACAGAAACATGGCTAAAACTAGATGAATACATTACTTTAAACGAGTCCACCCCCCAAGATTACTACTATAAAAATGAGCCACGTCCAAAAGGTAAAGGAGGAGGTGTTGCTACAATTTATAGCTATATTCTCAGTATTTCTCAGAGGGCAGGCTTTACGTATAACTCGTTTGAAGTTATGGTGCTGTGTATAACATTATCTAGAGAAACACGTGTTAGTGATAAATCCCCTGTGATGTTTGTACTGGCTACTGTGTACAGGCCACCAGGGCACCACACAGACTTTATTAAAGAATTTTCTGATTTTCTATCTGAGTTAGTACTGGCTGCAGATAAAGTCTTAATTGTTGGTGATTTTAATATCAATGTCGATAATGAAAAAGATGCATTAGGATCAGCATTCATAGACATTCAGAACTCTATTGGGGTTAGACAACGTTTCAGGACCTACTCATTGTCAAAATCATACTCTAGATTTAATACTGTCACATGGAATCGATGTTAGTGGTGTTGAAATTCTGCTGCAAAGCGATGATATCTCAGATCATTATCTAGTCTTGTGTAAACTCCATATAGCTAAAACTGTAAATTCTACTCCTTGTTACAAGTATGGTAGAACCATCACTTCTACCACAAAAGACTGCTTTGTAAGTAATCTTCCTGATTTATCTCAATTCTTCAGCATATCCAACAGCACAGAAAAACTTGATGTGACGGAAACTATGGACTCTCTCTTCTCTAGCACTTTAGAAACAGTTGCTCCTTTACGCTTAAGGAAGATCAAAGAAAACAGTCTGACTCCGTGGTATAATGAGCACACTCGCACCCTAAAGAGAGCAGCCCGGAAAATGGAGCGCAGCTGGAGGAAAACAAAACTAGAGGTTTTTCATATAGCTTGGCGAGAAAGTACCCTATCCTACAGAAAAGCATTAAAAACTGCTAGATCTGATTACTTTTCGTCTCTTCTAGAAGAAAACAAACATAACCCCCGGTATTTATTCAATACAGTCACTAAATTAATGAAAAATAAAGCATCAACAGGTGTTGGTATTTCCCAAGAGCACAGCTGTAATGACTTTATGAACTATTTTACTTCCAAGATCGATACTATCAGAGATAAAATTGTAACCATGCAGCCGTCAGCTATAGTATCGCATCAGATAGTGCACTATAGATCCCCTGAGGAACAATTCCACTCATTCTCTATTATAGGAGAGGAAGAATTGTATAAACTTGTTAAATCATCTAAACCAACAACATGTATGTTAGACCCTATTCCATCTAAACTACTAAAAGAGCTGCTTCCAGAAGTCATAGATCCTCTTTTGGCCATTATTAATTCATCGTTGTCATTAGGATATGTCCCCAAAACCTTCAAATTGGCTGTTATTAAGCCTCTCATTAAAAAAACACAACTTGACCCCAAATATCTAGTTAATTACAGACCGATCTCAAATCTCCCTTTTCTGTCAAAGATACTAGAAAAGGTAATATCCTCACAATTATATTCCTTCTTAGAGAAAAATGGTATCTGTGAGGAATTCCAGTCAGGATTTAGACTGTGTCATAGTACTGAGACTGCTCTCATTAGAGTTACAAATGACCTGCTTCTATCATCTGATCGTGGTTGTATCTCTTTATTAGTTCTATTGGATCTTAGTGCTGCGTTCGACACTATCGACCACAACATTCTTTTGAATAGACTAGAAAACTTTGTTGGCATTAGTGGAAGTGCCCTAGCATGGTTCAAATCGTACTTATCTGACCGCCATCAGTTCGTAGCAGTAAATGAAGAGGTATCATATCGATCACAAGTGCAGTATGGAGTACCTCAAGGCTCAGTACTAGGGCCGTTACTTTTCATGCTTTACATGTTACCCTTGGGAGATATTATCAGGAGACATGGTGTTAGCTTTCACTGTTATGCTGATGATACTCAGCTCTATATTTCTTCACGGCCCGGTGAAACACACCAAATTGAGAAACTAACGGAATGCATAGTCGATATAAAAAACTGGATGACGAGTAATTTCTTACTGCTAAATTCTGAAAAAACAGAGGTGTTAATTATAGGACCTAAAAACCCCACATGTAATAACATAGAACACTATCTAACACTTGACGGCTGCTCTGTCAATTCTTCTTCATCAGTTAGGAACCTAGATGTGCTGTTTGATAGCAATCTTTCATTTGAAAGCCATGTTTCTAGTATCTGTAAAACCGCGTTTTTCCATCTCAAAAACATATCTAAATTCCGACGTATGCTCTCAACGTCAAATGCAGAAATGCTAATTCACGCATTTATGACCTCAAGGTTAGACTATTGTAATGCTTTACTGGGTGGTTGTTCTGCACGCTTGATCAATAAACTACAGTTGGTTCAAAATGCAGCAGCTAGAGTCCTTACTAGAATCAGGAAGTATGACCATATTAGCCCGGTTCTGTAAACACTGCACTGGCTCCCTATCAAACATCGGATAGATTTTAAAATCTTGTTAATTACTTATAAAGCCCTGAATGGCTTAGCCCCTCAGTACTTTAGCAAGCTCTTATCACATTATAGTCCTCCACGTCCGCTGCGTTCTCAAAACCATGGCCATTTGATAATACCTAGAATATCAAAATCGACTACGGGTGGCAGATCCTTTTCCTATTTAGCACCCAAACTCTGGAACAATCTACCTAACACTGTTCGGGAGGCAGACACACTTTGTCAGTTTAAATCTAGATTAAAGACACATTTCTTTAACCTGGCTTACACATAACACACTAATACACTTCTATTATTCAAATCCATTAAAGGATTGTTAGGCTGCATTAATTAGATCAGCCAGAACCGGGAACACTCCTCATAACACACGATGTACTCGTTACATCGTAAGAAGAATGGCATCTACGCTAATATTTGTCTGTTTCTTTCTTATTCTGTTTCTCAGTCCGTGTCCGGATCAGATGGTGGATTAGCGCTGGAAGATGATATCTGTGACCCTGATCGTCAGCAGAGGCCAGACACCTGGATGAGCCCCGGGGACATATCCCCAGTGAAGACCTTGACTTAAATAAATAAATAAATAAAATAAAACAAAATAACTAAAAAATATAATAAAATACCTAACTACATAATACTATTATTGTTAGAAATTGCAACAATATAAAAATAGAAATATAATACATTTAAAATTTAATTAAAACAATAAGTAAAAAAAAAATAAATAAATAAAAAATAAACAATAATATCCTGGCCCGAGGAGAACTGGCCCCCCGACTGAGCCTGGTTTCTCCCAAGGTTTTTTTCTCCATTCTGTCACAGAGGGAGTTTTGGTTCCTTGCCGCTGTTGCCTCCGGCTTGCTCAGTTGGGGACACTTAATTTCTAACGATTATCATCAATTTGATTTCATATATAGTATTTAAACTTAACTGAGCTAGACAATGATATCTCTGAATTCAATAATGAAATTCCTTTAACTGAAAATTGAGTGTTTAATCTTATTATACATTACTGACACTCTGTCCTCCAATTTGATACTGTTAAGTGCTTTGACACAATTTGTATCGTTAAAAGCGCTATATAAATAAAGGTGACTTAGCATCTGATGGCTCATCTGACAGAGATCATATCGTTTATTGTTTGCTACTGTGTTGCTATTTATTCTAGTCTGGCTGTTTCCTGAAGAAAAAAAAAATCCGATCTATGATGTAATGAATAATTGTTTTGTTTTTTTTTGATTACCCAAAGTTTATTGTTGTTGTTCTCTTATTCAAATTATAAATGATATAACTAAACAAATTAATAATTGGGCCTAGGTGAAGCTGTGCGCTTGAATTTGTCATAGCATCATCCTATGCAGTGTGGAGAATTATTATTGCTCATTATTGTCTATTGGCTATTTTAGTAATTTAAATAACATGGGTTATTCTAATATATTGATTAATGACATTGTATTATAATATTACAGCACCCAAATATTTACTACCTTCTAATTTTCGTTGTCAGTGCAGGCTTTTTTTTTTTTTAGCTTACTGACCATAATGGATTAGTGTAGGCTGCATTAAAAAGTCTTAAACATAAAACAACAGGGTAAAAATATAGTTGATGACTAGACATAATCATTTCATGACTCTAGACACTTCTTTGTGAAGACAGTGGCATAATACAGTGAAATAATATGTTCTTTAACCATATAAAAAACAGTTGCCATGTGTGCGGGTAAAATTTACCTGCTGGCGCTTTTAGGTATACAGCGACCTCTGGCGGTTCTAGTGTTAACTATGCACATAGTGCGCACATAGCTTTTTAAAGGTCATTTAAAGAACACCTAGGTATGCATTGCTAAGCCACTAGGTAAATAAAAAAATCTGGGCTTTGTGCTGTCCTGTCCTGTACTGTGTACTTTCATCCCATGTGTGGAATTATATGCATGGGTATTGATGCAGAAACTTGTTTTACATTCTCTCAGCTGCATGGTTTGTATTGCTAATTTGTTTCCTTCCTTGTTGGAGGGTAATTTCATGTATGCTTTTTATGCTGCAGCAGTATGTCTTACATGCTCTCAGCAGCTGGTCTATGGATGGATTGGCAGTAGCAAGTTTCTGTACTTTTGTACTATTCTGCCAATACCAAATATATTATCATTGTCATATCTATTACCATGCTAAACTATTTCAAGAGTTCAAGTCATGATTGAAATATGGATTTCAAATTAGAATTAAATATGGATTTTCAAATTTCAAGTTAGATTGGGAAGTTTTGACACCCCTAGTTAGCTTAAAAAAAATTCTACATATATAGATAAGGAGAGATAATCATGTTCTCCCAAGGCTGCGTTTTAGGACTGAACTTTTGCACTGCACCACCATCACAACCGGAACTCTAAATCATCTTTGTAACTAAGCGTTCAACTCGTCATTTCCATAGCAATCTGATCTTTCACTAGTACTTTTTTGTGCATGGTATTCTGAATGGTTGACATTTTTGAGGTATTTAATAACATTGAAAATCACATGTACCAAAAAAAAAAAAAAAAAATTAATTTCAATGCTAACCAGGTTTATTCGAGGTATTATTTCATGAACACCAAACTAATTCTGTGATTTAATACATTTCTAGTCCAGTTTACAGTAATAAAAGCCACACCATTAAACTATATAGTTTACTATTTCAAATAACACTTTTTATATAATGACAAAATGATCTTTCTGATGTCATTCATCTTTCATCCAACAGGGTTGTCTAGCTCTTTTTTAAACCCATGGTGATCGCTGCAGAGTGATAGAAATCCAAAGATCTGCGCCTTCTGCGTCTATGTCCAGGGTTGCATGACTGAAGAGGAGAGATATTTAACTTCACTTAAAAAATTCATACAGTGAAATTTTTGTACAATTTTCTGTGTTGTCTTTCACACGATAATATTTATTCTGTGCTTTATTACTGTTACTGTAAAAGCAATGCAAGAATGGAAAACCATTAAAAAATGCTATGGTCATTGAATATATTACCTGTGCACATCTGCCATTCTGCACCAGGCAGAGGTGAACCTGACAGTGCAAGAAGATTTGATCAGAAGCTCCTGTGAAGGTGAACATCCTGAAGGAGAAACGGCTTGTTGTGCCAATACCATTCTGTAGAACCTCCACTGTACCATCCTCAGGGTTGGGGCATCTAGAAGGCAGAAAGGAGGTGAATAAAGATTTTCATGAGTTGTAATTCTTCAGATATGCCAGCACACAATTAGTCCAAAATAGAAAGAAAAATGGCAGAATGTTTTGCTTATTTTTTCCATCATGAGAATCATTGTTTACTGTGACTGATTCCTGTGTAAATACATTCATCACCTACTGTATGTGCCAAAAAAGTACTATTTTATAGGACAAAATGCAGCTTGTATGTTGCCTTTGCAGTTTAAGATACTATACCATAACAACACATATGGAATGTTCTACTTACTTGCCAGATAAAATTATTACACAATATTCCCTTTCTGAGATGTGAACAAGTGTAGCCAACTAACTATAGAAAAATCAAGTTAGTTACTCACTCTCTAATAATCAAATTCCAGCGAATTTGATATTCAGTAACATTAACCGGTGTGGCCCAGCAGTTGTCCAGAACTGTTGCAATCTGGCTTCTATCTACTCCTTCCACCTCAACTGCCACATAGATCTGCTGGTTCACCTGCACTTCCACATCCCCCTCATATGGGCTGGTAAACTCTGCATCACGGTAAGGAATCATTCGGATTTGGTATGTACCCCGACCAGGAAGGTCTATGCTTAACACACTGTGGTAAAAGAAAAAGAAATGAACAGCAATCGTCATGACCAAGATAAAAAAGTTAGCACCAAACACTTAACTGTTCCCTGTTTTATTCTTTTGTACAGTGTGCACAGTTTAAGGGGATAGAAAATTGGTTGGTTAGCATCATCCCCTTAGCCCCTACTGGTGGATGCAGGAAAAAATACACAAGATGGGTGCAAGACTTTAAAAGGTAAGTGTGTGTATGTGTGTGTATGTGTCTTTTTGGTATTTTGTAGTCAAACCTTTCAACACTTTAACATGATTTAAAGTTTAAAAATAACAATATTTTTCTCATACTGTACATACTGCAGCACGCAGCCAGCAGCCAGCACGCAGGCATTCACCATGCTAAGGTACTCTTTAAAATGCGTTATTATTTATACAAATGTGTTACATGGTGACATAGCCATTTACCTCGAAAGTTGGATGGTGGAGCTAGGAATGACATCACATGCGAGTTGACTGCGTTCGTGGTACAAAAGTGTATTGATATCAATGCCGGTCGAAAAAAAAACACAAGCTGTCCATAGAGGGTGGATTGTACTGTGTGCACCACTGAGTTTACTGAGACACAGATGTACAGAAAAGCTAATAAACAGTATATTACTACTGTTTCACCTCTTTTAATGCACTGAGCAGTCATATTGGATTCTGAAGTTGGGGTTATTGCAGTCTCTCAGGGTTTCTGAGATGGAAACTCAGTTGTGTTCCAGTGACAATTTCCCACTGAGAACTCGGAATTTCTGATTCAGACTACAAATGGAATTATTTCCAATTATTTCCATTTATCACAGGAATAATGGCAGGAATACAAACGAGGCATTTTAGACAGGTGTTCTGTTGGAGAGTTACACCCTTGAAGCTAAAGAATTATCAAATTAAATAATCAAATTAATTGCAAATTAATTACACAATTTTTGGCTGAGAAATTTTCCCTCAAGATCAGTTAAAGTCATTATTGTTGTAACGATGAGTGCTCTTAGAAATAAATAAAGGCAGGAACTATGTGCAGGTGAACTTTATTTAAATAATAACACTAACCAACCCAAATAAACCATACAAGAAAACCAGGGAGCAGAAATGAAAACAATCAAAGAAACATTCAACAAAGAACAATATAGCAGACAATGAATACAAGTGCATATATACACAGTGGATAATTAACAAACAAAGCACAGCTGGGAACAGGAACCAAGAAAAACTACAAACTTAAATTCCACATACCAAACCAGGCCACAAGAATGGGAAGAGCATGACATAACCCCCCACTAAATGAGTCTCCTCCAAATGCTCCACAAAACAAAAAAATAAAAATCCAGGAGGTTGGTGGATTAGAGGCAGCGGAACTAGAGTCCAGGGCAGAGCCGGCAGAGCCAGATTCCAGGACAGAGTTGTTAACCAGGGCGGAGTCAGTGTAACTGGAAACTAGGGTAAAATTGTTAACCAGGGTGGAGGCAGTGGAACTGGACACTAGGGTAGTGTTGTTAACCAGGGTGGAGGCAGTGGAACTGGACACTAGGGTAGAGTTGTTAACCAGGGCGGAGGCAGTGGAAATGGACAATAGGGTAGAGTTGTTAACAAGGGCAAAAGCAGTGGAACTGGACGCTAGGGTAGAGTTGTTAACCAGGGCGGAGGTAGTGGAAGTGGACGCTAGGGTAGAGTTGTTAACCAGGGCGGAGGCAGTGGAACTGGACGCTAGGGTAGAGTTGTTAACAAGGGTGGAGGTAGTGGAAGTGGACACTAGGGTAGAGTTGTTAACCAGGGTGGAGGCAGTGGAAGTGGACAGTAGGGTAGTGTTGTTAACCAGGGCGGAGGCAGTGGAACTGGACAATAGGGTAGAGTTGTTAACCAGGGGGGAGGCAGTGGAAGTGGACACTAGGATAGCGTTGTTAACCAGGGCGGAGGCAGTGGAAGTGGACACTAGAGTAGAGTTGTTAACCAGGGGGGAGGCAGTGGAAATGGACAGTAGGGTAGTGTTGTTAACCAGGGCGGAGGCAGTGGAAATGGACACTAGGGTAGAGTTGTTAACCAGGGGGGAGGCAGTGGAACTAGACACTAGGGTAGAGTTGTTAACAAGGGCGGAGGCAGTGGAACTGGACACTAGGGCAGTGTTGTTAACCAGGGCGGAGGCAGTGGAACTGGACACTAGGGTAGAGTTGTTAACCAGGGCGGAGGCAAAAGAAATGGACACTAGAGTAGAGTTGTTCACCAGGGTGGAGGCAGTAGAACTGGAAGCTAGGGTAGAGTTGTTAACAAGGGCGGCAGTGGAACTCAACACTAGGGTAGAATTGTTAACCAGGGCAGAGGCAGTGGAAGTGGACACTAGGGTAGTGTTGTTAACCAGGGTGGAGGCAGTGGAACTGGACACTAGAGTAGAGTTAATAACCAAGGGGGAGGCAGTGGAACTGGACAATAGGGTAGAGTTGTTAACCAGGGGGGAGGCAGTGGAACTAGACACTAGGGTAGAGTTGTTAACAAGGGCGGAGGCAGTGGAACTGGACACTAGGGCAGTGTTGTTAACCAGGGCGGAGGCAGTGGAACTGGACACTAGGGTAGAGTTGTTAACCAGGGCGGAGGCAAAAGAAATGGACACTAGAGTAGAGTTGTTCACCAGGGTGGAGGCAGTAGAAATGGAAGCTAGGGTAGAGTTGTTAACAAGGGCGGCAATGGAACTCAACACTAGGGTAGAATTGTTAACCAGGGGGGAGGCAGTGGAAATGGACAGTAGGGTAGTGTTGTTAACCAGGGCGGAGGCAGTGGAAATGGACACTAGGGTAGAGTTGTTAACCAGGGGGGAGGCAGTGGAACTAGACACTAGGGTAGAGTTGTTAACAAGGGCGGAGGCAGTGGAACTGGACACTAGGGCAGTGTTGTTAACCAGGGCGGAGGCAGTGGAACTGGACACTAGGGTAGAGTTGTTAACCAGGGCGGAGGCAAAAGAAATGGACACTAGAGTAGAGTTGTTCACCAGGGTGGAGGCAGTAGAACTGGAAGCTAGGGTAGAGTTGTTAACAAGGGCGGCAGTGGAACTCAACACTAGGGTAGAATTGTTAACCAGGGCAGAGGCAGTGGAAGTGGACACTAGGGTAGTGTTGTTAACCAGGGTGGAGGCAGTGGAACTGGACACTAGAGTAGAGTTAATAACCAAGGGGGAGGCAGTGGAACTGGACAATAGGGTAGAGTTGTTAACCAGGGGGGAGGCAGTGGAACTAGACACTAGGGTAGAGTTGTTAACAAGGGCGGAGGCAGTGGAACTGGACACTAGGGCAGTGTTGTTAACCAGGGCGGAGGCAGTGGAACTGGACACTAGGGTAGAGTTGTTAACCAGGGCGGAGGCAATAGAAATGGACACTAGAGTAGAGTTGTTAACCAGGGTGGAGGCAGTAGAAATGGAAGCTAGGGTAGAGTTGTTAACAAGGGCGGCAATGGAACTCAACACTAGGGTAGAATTGTTAACCAGGGCAGAGGCAGTGGAAGTGGACACTAGGGTAGTGTTGTTAACCAGGGCGGAGGCAGTGGAACTGGACACTAGAGTAGAGTTAATAACCAAGGGGGAGGCAGTGGAACTGGACACTAGGGTAGAGTTGTTAACCAGGGGGGAGGCAGTGGAACTGGACACTATGGTAGAGTTGTTAATCAGGGGGGAGGCAGTGGAACTTGACAGTAGGGTAGAGTTGTTAACCAGGGGGGAGGCAGGGGAACTGGACACTAGGGTAGAGTTGTCAACCTGGGCGGAGGCAGTGGAACTGGACACTAGGGTAGAGTTGTTAACCAAGGCGGAGGCAGTGGAACTGGACACTAGGGTAGTGTTGTTAACGAGGGCGGAGGGAGTGGAACTGGACACTAGGGTAGAGTTGTTAACCAGGGCGGAGGCAGTGGAACTGGACAGTAGGGTAGAGTTGTTAACCAGGGGGGAGGCAGTGGATCTGGACACTAAGATAGAGTTGTTAACAAGGACGGCAGAGGAACTGGACACTAGGGCAGAGTTGTTAACCAGGGTGGAGGCAGTGGAACTGGACACTAGGGTAGTGTTGTTAACCAGGGCATAGACAGTGGAACTGGACACTAGGGTAGAGTTGTTAACCAGGGCAGAGGTAGTCGAAGTGGACACTAGTATAGAGTTGTTAACCTGGGCGGAGGCAGTGGAAGTAGACACTAGGGTAGTGTTGTTAAACAGGGGGGATGCAGTGTAACTGGACACAAGGGTAGAGTTGTTAAACAGGGCGGAGACAGTGGAACTGGACACTAGGGTAGAGTTGTTAACCAGGGCGGAGGCAGTGGAACTAGACACTAGGGTAGAGTTGGTAACGAGGGCGGAGGCAGTGGAACTGGACACTAGGGTAGAGCTATTAACCAGGGGGGAGGCAGAGGAACTGGACATTAGGGTAGAGTTGTTAACCAGGGAGGAGGCAGTGGAACTGAAAACTAGGGTAGCGTTGTTAACCAGGGCGGAGGCAGAGGAACTGGACCCTAGGGTAGAGTTGTTAACCAGGGCGGAGGCAGTGGAAATGGACAATAGGGTAGAGTTGTTAACAAGGGCGACAGTGGAACTGGACACTAGGGTAGAGTTATTAATCAGGGCGGAGGCAGTGGAACTGGACACTAGGGTAGTGTTGTTAACAAGGTCGGAGGCAGTGGAACTGGACACTAGGGTAGAGTTGTTAACCAAGGGGGAGGCAGTGGAACTGGACACTAGGGTAGAGTTGTTAACCAGGGGGGAGGCAGTGGAACTGGACACTATGGTAGAGTTGTTAACCAGGGCGGAGTCAGTGGAACTGAACACTAGGGTAGAGTTTTTCACCAGGGCAGCAGTGGATCTGGACACTAGGGTAGAGTTGTTAACCAGGGGGGAGGTATTGGAACTGGACAATAGGGTAGAGTTGTTATCCAGGGTGGAGGCAGTGGAACTGGACACTAGGGAAGAGTTATTAACCAGGGTGGCAGTGGAACTGGACACTACAGTAGAGTTGTTAACCACGGCGGAGGCAACAGAACTGGCCACTAGGGTAGAGTTGTTAACCAGGGCGGAGGCAGTGGAACTGGACACTAAGGTAGAGTTGTTAATCAGGGCGGAGGCAGTGAAACTGGACAATAGGGTAGTGTTGTTAACAAGGGCGGAGGCATTGGAACTGGACACTAGGGTAGAGTTGTTAACCAGGGGTGAGGTAGTGGAACTGGACACTAGGGTAGAGTTGTTAACCAGGGGGGAGGCAGTGGAACTGGACACTAGGGTAGAGTTGTTAACCAGAGGGGAGGCAGTGGAACTGGACACTATGGTAGAGTTGTTAACCAGGGGGGAGGCAGTGGAACTTGACACTAGTGTAGAGTTGTTAAACAGGGGGGAGGCAGTGGAACTGGACACTAGGGTAGAGTTGTTAACCAGGGGGGAGACAGTGGAACTGGACACTAGGGTAGAGTTGTTAACCAGGGCGGAGGCAGTGGAACTGGACACTAGTGTAGTGTTGTTAATCAGGGCGGCAGTGGAACTGGACACTAGGGTAGAGTAGTTAACCAGGGCGGAGGCAGTGGAACTGGACACTAGGGTAGTGTTGTTAACCAGGGCGGCAGTGGAACTGGATACTAGGGTAGAGTTGTTAACCAGGGCGGAGGCAGTGGAACTGGACACTAGGGTAGAGTTGGTAACAAGGGCGGAGGCAGTGGAACTGGACACAAGGGTAGAGCTATTAACCAGGGGGGAGGCAGAGGAACTGGACACTAGGGTAGAGTTGTTAACCAGGGGGGAGGCAGTGGAAATGGACAATAGGGTAGAATTGTTAACCAGGGGGGAGGCAGTGGAACTGGACCCTAGGGTAGAGTTGTTAACCAGGGCGGAGGCAGTGGAAATGGGCACTAGGGTAGAGTTGTTAACAAGGGCGGAAGTGGAACTGGACACTAGGGTAGAGTTGTTAATCAGGGCTGAGGCAGTGGAACTGGACACTAGGGTAGTGTTATTAACAAGGGCGGAGGCAGTGGAACTGGACACTAGGGTAGAGTTGTTAACTAGGGGGGAGGCAGTGGAACTGGACACTAGGGTAGAGTTGTTAACCAGGGCGTAGGCAGTGGAACTGGACACTAGGGTAGAGCTATTAACCAGGGGGGAGGCAGAGGAACTGGACCCTAGGGTAGAGTTGTTAACCAGGGCGGAGGGAGTGGAAATGGACACTAGGGTAGAGTTGTTAACAAGGGCGACAGTGGAACTGGACACTAGGGTAGAGTTATTAATCAGGGCGGAGGCAGTGGAACTGGACACTAGGGTAGTGTTGTTAACAAGGTCGGAGGCAGTGGAACTGGACACTAGGGTAGAGTTGTTAACCAGGGGGGAGGCAGTGGAACTGGACACTAGGGTAGAGTTGTTAACCAGGGGGGAGGCAGTGGAACTGGACACTATGGTAGAGTTGTTAACCAGGGCGGAGTCAGTGGAACTGGACACTAGGGTAGAGTTTTTCACCAGGGCAGCAGTGGAACTGGACACTAGGGTAGAGTTGTTAACCAGGGGGGAGGCATTGGAACTGGACAATAGGGTAGAGTTGTTATCCAGGGTGGAGGCAGTGGAAATGGACACTAGGGAAGAGTTATTAACCAGGGTGGCAGTGGAACTGGACACTACAGTAGAGTTGTTAACCAGGGCGGAGGCAACAGAACTGGCCACTAGGGTAGTGTTGTTAACCAGGGCGGAGGCAGTGGAACTGGACACTAAGGTAGAGTTGTTAATCAGGGCGGAGGCAGTGAAACTGGACAATAGGGTAGTGTTGTTAACAAGGGCGGAGGCATTGGAACTGGACACTAGGGTAGAGTTGTTAACCAGGGGGGAGGTAGTGGAAGTGGACACTACGGTAGAGTTGTTAACCAGAGGGGAGGCAGTGGAATTGGAGACTATGGTAGAGTTGTTAACCAGGGCGGAGGCAGTGGAACTGGACACTAGGGTAGAGTTGTTAACCAGGGTGGCAGTGGAACTGGAAACTAGTGTAGAGTTGTTAACCCGGGCGGAGACAATGGAACTGGACACTAGGGTAGTGTTGTTAACCAGGGCGGAGGCAGTGGAAGTGGACACAAAGGTAGAGTTGTTAACCAGGGCGGAGGCAGTGGAAATGGACACTAGGGTAGAGTTGTTAACCAGGGGGGAGGCAGTGTAAAGGGACACTAGGGTAGAGTTCTTAACCAGGGCCGAGGCAGTGGAACTGGACACTAGGGTAGTGTTGTTAACAAGGGGGGAGGCGGTGGATCTGGACACTATGGTAGTGTTGTTAACCAGGGCGGAGGCAGTGGAACTGGACACTAGGGTAGAGTTGTTAACCAGGGCGGCAGTGGAACTGGACACTAGGGTAGAGTTGTTAACAAGGGCAGAGGTAATGGAACTGGACACTAGGTTAGTGTTGTTAACCAGGGCGGAGGCAGTGCAACTGGATACTAGGGTAGAGTTGTTAACCAGGGCGGAGGCAGTGGAAATGGACACAAGGGTAGAGTTGTTAACCAGGGCGGAGGGAGTGGAACTGGACACTAGGGTAGAGTTGTAATCCAGGGGGGAGGCAGTGTAACTGGACACTAGGGTAGAGTTGTTAACTAGGGCGGAGGCAGTGTAACTGGACACTAGGGTGTTGTTAACCAGGGTGTTGTTAACCAGGGCGGATGCAGTGGAAATGGACACTAGGGTCGAGTTGTTAATCAGGGCGGCAGTGGAACTGGACACTAGGGTAGAGTTGTTAACCAGGCCGGAGGCAGTGGAAGTGGACACTAGGGTAGAGTTGTTAACTAGGGCGGAGGCAGTGGAACTGGACACTAGGGTAGAGTTGTTAACCAGGGGGGAGGCAGTGGAAGTGGACATTATGGTAGAGTTGTTAACCAGAGCGGAGGTAGTGGAACTGGACACTAGGGTAGAGTTGTTAACCAGGGCAGAGGAAGTGGAACTGGACACTATGGTAGAGTTGTAAGCCAGGGGGGAGGCGGTGGAATTGGACACTAGGGTAGAGTTGTTAACCTGGGCGGAGGCAGTGTAACTGGACACATGGGTAGAGTTGTAAACCAGGAGGGAGGCAGTGTAACTGGACACTAGGGTAGAGTTGTTAACCAGGGCGGAGGCAGTTGTAATGGACAGTAGGGTAGAGTTGTTAATCAGGGCGGCAGTGGAACTGGACACTAGGGTAGAGTTGTTAACCAGGGGGGAGGCAGTGGAACTGGACACTAGAGTAGAGTTGTCAACCAGTGGGGAGTCAGTGGAACTGGACACTAGGGTAGAGTTGTCAACCAGGGCGGAGGCAGTGGAACTGGACACTAGGGTATTGTTAACCAGGGTGGAGGCAGTGGAACTGGACATTAGGATAGAGTTGTTAACCAGGGCGGCAGTGGAACTGGACACTGGGGTAGAGTTGTTAACCAGGGCGGAGGCAGTGGAACTGGACACTAGGGTAGAGTTGTTAACCAGGGCGGAGGCAGTGGAACTGGACATTAAGATAGAGTTGTTAACCAATGTGGCAGTGGAACTGGACACTAGGGTAGAGTTGTTAACCAGGGTGGAGGCAGTGGAACTGGACACTGGGGTAGAGTTGTTAACCAGGGTGGAGGCAGTGGAACTGGACACTAGGGTAGAGTTGTTGACCAGGGCGGAGGCAGTGGAACTGGACACTAGGGTAGAGTTGTTATTCAGGGGGGAGGCAGTGGAACTGGACACTAGGGTAGAGTTGTTAACAAGGGCGGAGGCAGTGGAACTGGACACTAGGGTAGAGTTTTTAACCAGGGGGGAGGCAGTGGAACTGGACACTAGGGTAGAGTTGTCAACCAGGGGGGAGTCAGTGGAACTGGACACTAGGGTAGAGTTGTCAACCAGGGGGGAGGCAGTGGAACTGGACACTAGGGTAGAGTTTTTAACCAGGGCGGAGGCAGTGGAACTGGACACTAGGGTAGAGTTGTTAACCAGGGGGGAGGCAGTGGAACTGGACACTAGGGTAGAGTTGTTAACCAGGGCGGAGGCAGTGGACCTAGACATTAGGGTATAGTTGTTAACCACGGCGGCAGTGGAACTGGACACTAGGGTAGAGTTGTCAACCAGGGGGGAGTCAGTGGAACTGGACACTAGGGTAGAGTTTTTAACCAGGGGGTAGGCAGTGGAACTGGACACTAGGGTAGAGTTGTTAACCAGGGGGGAGGCAGTGGAACTGGACACTAGGGTAGAGTTGTTAACTAGGGGGGAGGCAGTGAAACTGGACACTAGTGTAGAGTTGTCAACCAGGGGGGAGTCAGTGGAACTGGACACTAGGGTAGAGTTGTTAACCAGGGGGGAGGCAGTGGAACTGGACACTAGGGTAGAGTTGTTAACCAGGGCGGAGGCAGTGGACCTGGACATTTGGGTAGAGTTGTTAACCAGGGCGGCAGTGGAACTGGACACTAGGGTAGAGCTGTTAACCAGGGCAGAGGCAGTGGAACTGGACACTAGGGTAGAGTTGTTAACCAGGGCGGAGGCAGTGGAACTGGACACTAGGGTAGAGTTGTCAACCAGGGGGGAGTCAGTGGAACTGGACACTAGGGTAGAGTTGTTAACCAGGGGGGAGGCAGTGGAACTGGACACTAGGGTAGAGTTGTTAACCAGGGCGGAGGCAGTGGACCTGGACATTTGGGTAGAGTTGTTAACCAGGGCGGCAGTGGAACTGGACACTAGGGTAGAGCTGTTAACCAGGGCAGAGGCAGTGGAACTGGACACTAGGGTAGAGTTGTTAACCAGGGCGGAGGCAGTGGAACTGGACACTAGGGTAGAGTTGTTAACCAGGGGGGAGGCAGTGGAACTGGACACTAGGGTAGAGTTGTTAACCAGAGGGGAGGCAGTGGAATTGGACACTATTGTAGATTTGTTAACCAGGGCGGAGGCAGTGGAACTGGACACTAGGGTAGAGTTGTTAACCAGGGGGGAGGCAGTGGAAGTGGACACTAGGGTAGAGTTGTTATCCCGGGTGGAGGCAGTGGAATTGGACACTATGGTAGAGTTGTTAACCAGGGCGGAGGCAGTGGAACTGGACACTAGGGTAGAGTTGTTAACCAGGGCAGAGGCAGTGGAACTGGAGACCAGGGCGGAGCCGGCTGAGTTGTTAACGAGGGCGGAGGCAGTGGAACTGTAGACCAGGGCGGAGTTGTTAACCAGGGAGGAGGCAGTGGAACTGGAGACCAGGGCTGAGCCGGCTGAGTTGTTAACCAGGGAGGAGGCAGTGGAACTGGAGACCAGGGCGGAGCTGGTGGAGTTGTTAACCAAGGTGGAGGCAATGGAACTGTAGACCAGGGTGGAGCTGGCAGAGCCAGAGTCCAGGGTAGAGTTGGAGACCAGGGTGGAGCTGGAGTCCACAGCAGAGCTGGAACAGAGAGCACCAAGAGTTTACTGACGGCCTCAATGGCCGTGACAAGGAGTTCAGAGAGTTCAAATTTGGCCTTTGTGGCCGTGAAAGAGCTGACAGGAAGCACAGACATTTCAGAAATAGTCTCTGTGGCCATGGCAAGAAATACAGAGAGTTCAAAGGGTTCAGATACAGCTTCCTTGGCCACAGCAGGTCAGACAGAGGGTTCAGGAGTGGATGCAGCCACCTCAGTAGGAGCTGTAGCAGACGCCATTGCCTCAGGAGGAGCTTGTCAACATGTGTGAGGCCCAAACATTTAACATTATGGTAGCCATCACTGGCAGCACTGATGATAGTGGAAGGACCTACGTGACCACCAGACTTGAGACCAGCAGGACCAACAGACCTGGGATTACTGGGACCAGGGCCGTGCACATGGGGGTGGCCCGGTGGCTAGAGCCACTGCCCCTTTGCCCTCATCGGCTGAGTTGCCCCTCTCACCAATCTCCCCATCACCCCAGCTCAAAGCGGTCTGTTACCGCTCTGCTAAATATCCACTGATTCCGCTAGTCCGCTCCGTGTTTTCCCGTCGCTCCGCAGCATCACTCACAGTCTGTGTGCCGCTCTCTGGAGTGGAGACCACAGTTCCCAATGTCGTTGCATTAACAGCTAGATGCATTACAATCCACATTACAGTCAGGGGACGATTCACTGAATTAGTAATTTGTTAGTTTGTATTTGTTTTTCTATCCGTAATGATTTGCTCTCAGTCTTCTAAAAAGTGATAACAACAAAATATCCATGGTTTTAAAATTAGAATGTCTAATCAAATTATTGTACTCAATCAGATCTATTATAAATAACGCAAAATTCGCTGTTGTTGGCACACTTTGTAGACAAAAAAAAAAAAAAAAAAAAAAATGGCTTCACAAAAAAGAAGACAGAAAAAGAGCGAAGGGAGGCTGCTAAAGGCAGTTCAACATTGCAAACATGGATTCAAAGCTCCAGCAAGTCAGCAGATAAATCATCATATAGAATATTTAGCAGTTTGTCACACTTTAATTCTTGTAATTAAGTATATTTCCCATTATAATCACTTGTCTTGATACTAGTAATCTATAACACATTTTATTAAAAATATTTTATTAAAACCTAGGCCTATATATAGTTAAAAAATAATATAAATGTTCTAAATGAGTTGTTTATTAGTATATAATATAGATTTATGCTGTAAAATATTAAATTAAATGTCTAATAGGGGAGAGTCGGGTAAAATTAGCAATTTTTTACTTATGTGGTCCTCAAGATAAGTTAAAATGATGCAGAAAGTACCTATTCTATCCTAATGAAAGTATTCCGATCATTTTAAATGATCAGAATGTATCTATGACAAAGGATTCTAAAAAATATGGCTTCTTATAAAAAAAAAGTGTTCTCATAGCTCAGTCTGCCCCAGGTTAGGGGTAAGTTGATGCAAGTCAAGTCAGTGGGTAAGATGAACCATCTGGGTGTAAAATGACCATCTGACCAAATCTGATTTAAACCCATGTGAAATAAATAATAATTTAAAAACTAATTTAAGAATTTCCCTTTACAAACAGTCATATTTCTTTTCATAAAGGTAATTTTAACAACATAAAACCAACCAAATGAAGTTTAAATTTCAATATTTAATTGTTTGCATTTTTGAAACAATAGGCCTATGTTGAACACCAAAGTTGTAGCCTTCCTAAAAACAGTCTAAGTTTGTTGGCCATTAGGGACTACAGGTGGAAAGATATATCTGATTATAATGTGATGAAAAGCATTTTCTGGTTCTTATCAGAGAAGAGAATTTGGTGCACTTGTACACTGTCCTTATCAAATAAACTAAATGATATCTAAATGATAATAAACTATCAATGATGAACTAAACCAGTAATATCACATTAAAATACCAGTTTATAATTCAGAGATTTAACTTAACTACAGTCCCGTATGGTGGGGTAAGTTAAAATGCTGACTCAATTTACCCCACAACATTTGGCTCACTTTGCCCCATAGTTGCCATTTTGGAAAAAAAATAGCTACTGTTGCTTACCAGTTCAGGCAAATATTTAGCTAAATGATTTGCATGGTTTTATATGTTGCTAAATCACCTATATGTATCATATATATTTTTTTAGACCTGGATAAATTTGCTTTGATATAACAACCATTTCATCTCTTATGCTAAAATTTTACTTTGACAAGGCCAAAAACAGTTTTTAAAGTAAATGGATGCCTTCAACTCCTCTCATGTGTTTCTCATTTTCACAGTCTGGCATAAATGATGGGTGGTTCCAAAATATATGGTCACGTGACAGTAAAAGTGTACAGCTGCCAAGAGACAGGGGGTGGGTCAACTTACCCACTGGTTCAACTTACCCCACTCTCCCCTACTTTCATTGAAGATGAGGCAGAAGCAGGCTCAGAGAGTGAGGGAGACCCCACTCTTATCAAAACAACAGTGTGCTGTCTTTTCTTTTAAACGAATATTTGTAACAACTGGATAATTTGTTTTAACAAGCACCCACCCCCCTAGTGCCCCTTTTTTTGGTTTTGGTCCACTGCCCCTCAAAATGTCTGTGCACGGCTCTGACTGGGACTACCAAACTTTGGACCTATGGGACCACAGGACTTGGGAGTGTTGGAATTGTTTGTAAGATCTGATGAATGAAACCCAGTAGATCAAGCTCACAGTCCAGTGGGACAACCTCCCTCACAGAATCCTTAAGTCCCGTCTTTAAAATAGCTTGAAGGGCACGCTCTTCCCAGTGAGTCCTTGGAGTAGTCTCCCAAAACTCTAGAGAGTATTCTAACAAGGTTAATTGCCCTTGCTGACAAAGCAATCTTTCCCTTGCTGGATCCATTGTGTGTAGTCTGGTATTCTATAATGCTGAGTGCTCTCAGAGGTGAGTGAAAGAAGGATCCATGTGCAGGTGAACTGTATTTAACCCCTTAACACGCAAAGGTCACAAGTGGCCTCATATTCTTGCTGTACAACATTCACAGCACATTCCAATTTATTTTTTAATGAACACACTAAAGGGATTTTTACATTTTCATTATTTGTTTTCTACTTGAATCCTTTTGTTTAGATGTAAAATGAAAAAGGTAATGCATTATTTGCTCTTTTTTGCTCTACTGATTTATTTATTTATTTATTTATTTGCATCTGTTCTTATTTATAATAACAAAGATAAAAAATAGCTATATTGTGATAATTAAATATAGTAATTATTATTAAGAAAAGAAGTGGAGGAAAAGATGCAACGTTGCAAGGTGATTTTGCTTTGGAAGCTTCCGAAAATGTTAACCGTTTTTCTTAAAATAGAGTTTGCTGTCTCTATCGTTTTCAAACGGATCTAGCTCAGTCATTTTTCGTCTGGTTCCAACAAATCATACATCATTTTGCAGGTCTTTTAATGAAGATTCTGAAAATTTGCTCATTGCGACTCATTTTCAGTGATGGGCAGTAGCATGGCTACAAGTAGTGATTCTACTAGAATAACTACATTTCTCAGTAGTGTGGTGGTAGCTTCGCTGTTTTCTGAATCAAATAGCTTTTCAGTAGCGAAGCCCTTTTTTTGATCAAGTAGCGTGGTAGCGTCAACAAAAGCTACATTTTCCAAAGCATTCTGAAGCTCAAGCTCAAATTGGAAATATAACTGCTAAGGATCACTGATCCTGGACCAGTAAAAGTGACGCCACCGCCACTAAACCTTGTAACGCCATTGGCTCCTCAAACTGTCAGTCAAACCTCATTATTCCTCCCGCCTATCTCGTGAATGAAGTGTGGCGTGCAGTTTCGAGCTTCTCAGCTCGTTTGCAATCTGAAAGTAAATAAAAGAACTGTTGATTGAGTAAGTACAGCATTTTCTTTACTCAAGAAACACTATATTTATAAAGGCTAATGTTTTTTTTTGTATTTGAGGAGCGGAGAAGAGTGTCTTAGCATTTGTTGTGAACTCACAGTCAAATAGCTTGTGCGAAGCGCTGAATCTTTTATAATATGATACTTTGACAAAATAACATAAAAAAAAACTGAGCGTCCACATAGCAACAGAAAGCTGTATAACCTGCAAGTTTATTAAAATGTAAATGCGATGCCCGTACTGCCTTTGATGTGATTTTGGTGAAATGTTAATAATATCCAACACATGCAACGATGCAAATAAACGTAGCCTAAGTTATTTGTAGGCATATACATCTATATGGTAACAATATACAATAAGATTTCATTAATGTTAGCTAATCTATTAACTAACATGGGCATACAATCAACAATAGCCTACATTTATTACAGTATTTATTCATCTTTGTTAATGTTAGTTAATGAAAATACAGTCGTTCATTGGTAGTTCATGTTAGTTCACAGTGCATTAATGTTAACAAACACAACTTTTGATTTTAATAATTAGTAAATGTTGAAATTAATATTAATAAATGCTGCATAAGTATTGTTCATTCTTAGTTCATGTCAACTACACTAGTTAACTAATGTTAACTAATGAACCTTACTGTGAAGTGTTACCATTTATATAAATGTATCTGTATACAATAAAGCCACAGTACCAACTACCAATAGGAGGTTTCCGGCTGACAGCAAAATTTATTTTTCCTATGTAACAATATGAGGTAAATCCGGCCCTGTACATGATACTGATTTTTGTTGCCAAATTGGTTTGGAACAGTTGTTGAATAAACAACTAAACTGAACTATTATGCCTGTCTATCTGCTTGACTGACAGTTTTACTGATCACTGAGAGCGCATTGACTTATGATGTTGGTTCAATATAAAAATGAATAAAAAAAAAAAAATAGTTTAGATGTAGTAAACTACTTTTGCCAAGTTGCTGTAGCTTAGCTTGTTACATTTCCCAAGGCTGTAGCTTTAGTGTAGTGAAGCTTCATTTAATGAAGAGTAACTGTTAGCTTAGCTCACTACATTTTCCAAGTAGCTTGCCCAACACTGCTCATTTTGCCAGGACAGGTCACAATTACTGTAAGGTTGCAAGAAAATAATTTGTTGTACAAATACTACAGACATTAATTTAACTGATTTTTTCAAAAGACTCATTCATTCAGAAGCTAAGCAAGTGACTGTCTTTATGAATGCGTCACTGAATTACTGGCTCAGTCGATTTGATCAAAAATTGTGGATTCATTTAGTAATAAAACACCACTGTGTGTTGTTCAATAGTTTATTTTTTCGACACTGTTGTGGTGTTGACACTGTGGTAACACTTCTCAGTGTGACTGGTGTCTAAAGCACATGTAGAAACATGCCAAATTCCTATGTAAACTATATATTCCAGTTCTATGACATAACATGGAGTGCCCATGTGTATAAAAAGATGCCTCCATTACACATCACCAGCTTTTTTGTCTTTAGGAGACTGTGGAAATCTCTTGTTGTAGACTCAACAAGTGATTCCTCGCGGGCTATATCCGCCCCTCCCCTATGAGCATTCCGTTCTTCCAAAAGATTCATACTGAGGTGTTGAGATCTTGGAGGAACCCATATTCCACTTGCGCCATAACTCCGCAGCGGAATTATTCAAACTTTAAAAGACTGAAACAGCCTCTGCCATTGGCTGTTCGATGGGTGTTATGGCTGCCATGGAAAGACATCCATGGCTATATCTGTCAAGGATCAAGAAGAAGGAGAGTATCTTGCCCTTTGGCCTCTGGTACTGCTGCTGAGACAGTTACTATGTTTACATGCAGGGCCACATTAAGACTGTAAAGGGCCCCTGGGCTTTACCTCTTGAGGGGCCTTTCATCCACCAGAGAACTACAGCCTACATTCACACAATCTTCATAACCACAATGCGCAAACTGTCAGCCTTTTATTTTGCAGTACTAAACGCAATTAACAAAACGTCCAAACCTATAGGTCTGTCATATCAAATATACACAAATATCACTGCACAACGTGCACATAGTCTGACATATTTTACACAGATATCTACATAAGAAAACAGAGTAGGAAGATAAATTCTACAAAATGTTCTGTGCACATTTATTTAATGTTCCAAGCAAGGGTTCTACCACATTAAAGACCCAGAATGGTAACAGAGAACATCGATAAATTAATTCATGTGACATCAGTGGTTCAACCGTAATTTTATGAAGCTGTGAGAATACTTTTTCTATGGAAAATAAATAAATTAAAAGATACAAATAATGACTTTATTCAACAATTCTTCTCCCCTGAGTTACCATCTTCCGCCATTATGGAGAGTACCACAATGCATGCATGTGCTTTCCTCTGTACGTAACCAAGGCATGTGTGTGCGTGCATGTTCTACGTCAGCAGCACCATGCACATGCGTTGTTTACGTGCAGGAAAAGCACGTGTATGCGTCGTGATACTCTCTAAAATGGCATCTAGGGTGATTCGGGGGAAGAATTGTTGAATTAAATCTTTATTTTTGTTTTTATAGCTTGGATGGAAGTCTTACGGGTTTGGAACGACATGAGGGTGAGTAATTAATGACAGAATTTTCATTTTTGGATGTTATAAACTATCCCTTTATAGCATCAAAGTGCAAGAAGATGCAAATAACAACTCCATTCAGTTTGTTTTGTGCACACAGCACACACACATAGAGCTGCACCTCAGGTAACATGTGAGCCCGAATTGAGTTTCTTTTTGCATCTTCTTGCACTTTAACAGACAAACACATACAAAACTGGGCCTATATATATATATATATATATATATATATATAATCCCTAAACCAAGCTCTGCTATGGTCAAGACACATATATGTGTGAAACTTCACTTGCCTCACAGTTTGATTTGATTATGATTCAGAATGTAATGATTGGATTTTAAATAAATTCTTAATGCATCGCAATCAGTGTTGGGAGTAACGCATTACAAAAGTAACAATATTACTGCAGCATATTACTTTTTGCTGTAACGCAGTAATATAACGCTTTACTAAGAAAATTTGGGTAATATTAGTACTCCTTACAATCTCAGTAATGCAAGTTACAACAACATATTTTAACTCAAAATTAAGTGGTGAATTTACCAACACCACTAAACAGCACCAGAGAATAAATTCCATGGGTAAAATAGTTTATTTATTTCCTGTTGCAGTAATTCGATGGTTGAGATGACTGATTCTACATTTGTGAGATGGACATACTCCCGTTATTTTCAATTCATCAGAGAGAAGGACAAAATGCATAGTCAAATGAAATCTGTGTGCAACACAAAAAAATAGCATGACTAACTGAAGAAACACCTGGACTGGTGCCACTAACACTAAGCTAACGGAGAGCTGTGGGGTCAGAGAAGAGAAAGAATGCAGTGGATGAGCGAAGATTTTTAACTAAAAATAACAAAAATAAAAGAAAAATAATATGTTTTTATGAAATCAGTCTATGTGTAAAAGGAATGAATATGCAAAATATATTTGACTTATATAATCAACAGATTAACAAAACAAAAGAAAAAGATTGAGTGACATATGATGCTGAATTTGGTTCAGTTTTTACGTGGTGCAGCATTCTACAGACGAATTCATGGAAAGGAAACCGAGATGACAAAAAGTGCATCCTAAAATGCACCTAAAAGTAAACACATTGCAGTTTCTAATGATCTGTGTAACCAAAAATAACAGAGTATTTTTATGTTTCCGCTTTTCAATCACGCTGGTGCCTCGCACACACACAGAATTGCAAACGTTGCAGCTTGTTCATTTTCAGAATAAAATATAGTCAACCAAACATATAGCTACACTGGTTAATTTAAATAGTTAATATAAATATTGTAGAAACTTCATTTTCTGTAAAGCTGTTTTGCAACAATTTGCATTGTGAAAAGCACTATAAAAATAAACTTGAATTGAATTGAATTAAACAGTCCATCGTACAATCTGTGGTGTTCAGCCTGAGCTTGGGCCAAGCAAATATTTGCTCATGTGAAGAGGATGATTTTTTTTTTTTTTTGCGGAAAACACATTGGCCCAGTTTCACAGACGTGGCTTAGACTAAGCCAGGATTAGATCATAGTTCAATTAGGACATTTAAGCAATTTTTAAGCAATGCTTAGAAAAAAACAAAAAAACCAAAAAAAAAAAAACAAACAAAAAAAAAACAAACAAACATTAATGGTGTGCATCTTGAGACAAAACTAAGGCACTGATATATTTTAAGATCAGTCAGTGCAAGTTTCTTTCAGTTGAAACAGCTCAGACTTACATTTTAGTCTAGGACTAGGCTTAAGCCTTGTCTGTGAAACTGGGGGATTAAGTATAAAGCCTGGTTTACATAATAAATAATAGTTTAGCATTCAAATACATTAAGAATATGGAAACATTTGTATTCGTGCCGAATGTGAGAGGTAGTCTGCGTGAGAACAACACCATTTGCTTTCAGTTTCGCTTTAAAATAATTTGTTTTGGCTTGTTTAGCAACTTATATTTTTCATTCTTGTTCTGTTCTGAATACCATTAAATTTAAAGGATTTGTTGTGGAGTGAGGAGAATTAAAATAGCTGATAGGCTAGCTATTGTGTTGATTGTTTGTTCATTATAATATTCCGCTTTATTTACCAGCATTATTTCTGAATGTAATAATGCAGTTTGTGCTTCTCCCACTCCCCCCATTAATTACATTTATGCAGAATTGTTATTGTCATAAAAATTATATTTCACAGCTCTAGTGTGTGGTGGCTAACTACTGCGAGCTCAGGAATGTTAGGTTGAAAAAGGAGTTAATTATTTGACTAATTATAGCCTATTGTAGCTACTGCTAGCATAAGACCTACCTTCACCATGAGGTGCATCTGCATCTTCTCCTTGGCCTGCGTTAAAATATGGCGTGAACTTTGTACTTTTTTCAACATATTTGACTGACTTTTCATTTTTGGCTATTTCTCTTTTGAGATCCATTTTCATATTTTTGAGACATCACTGTGACATCAACCCGTCTGTTTAACTTGCAGTCAGTAAATCACATGAGATCAATACAGGCCAGTCACCGGAAACTTTCAGTAACTTTAAGCAATGATGGATATTTTTATTGGATTTCAGACAGGTCACTGATAATCAACTAACACTTCTCATGCAGGACTTGCAAAGCTTGCAAGTGCATTCAAAACTAAGTGATAAAGTGCAATTTTTAAAGGAACAGTCATGACAGAATGCAGTGGACGAGCGAAGACAAGCAACAGAAATTTAACTAAAAATAACAAAAATAAAAGAAAAATAATATGTTCTTATGAAATCAGTCTATGTGTAAAAGGAATGAATATGCAAAATATATTTGACTAATTAACAGATTAACAAAACAAAAGAAAAAGATTGAGTGACATATGATGCTGAATTTGGTTCATTTTTTATGTGGTGCAGCATTCTACAGACAAGTTCATGGAAGAAAACTGAGATGACAAAAAGTGCATCTTAAAATAAAAGTAAACACATTGCAGTTTCGAATGATCTGTGTAACCAAAAAGTAACAGAGTATTTTTATGTTTCCGCTGTTCAATCACGCCGGTGCCTCATGCACACACATACAGAATTGCAAACGTTACAGCTTGTTCATTATCACTGGTTAATTTAAATAGTTAATATAAATATTGTAGAAACTTAATTTCCTGTAAAGCTGCTTTGCAACGATTTGTATCGTGAAAAGCGCTATACAGGCTTTTCAAATTAGGACATTTAAGCAATTTTTATAAACGTGCTTACAATATTTTCTACCATCCTGTTTTTACGGCCTCAGCTGTAACAGTGCTCTTGCTTTCATTTGAGGGGGATCAGCACCTTTATAGCACCCCTGTAGAACCAGGCCTGCTTCAGAATAATGTCTGAGTGTCTGAACTTCACTTTATGAAGTTGTATGAACAACACTCGGTATCTGTACATCCAAGCACATGCGCACTTTAGTCAGAGCTGTAGTAATACGTTTAGGGCATTTAAATAACCGTTTATTGTGATTAAAATTGGTTTATGCCACATATTTTTAATATGATTATGCTTGCTACGATTATGGGCTTAATCACATTATTTTGATCGAAGCATTAAACTTTACCTGATGTAAATGCAATCGCAATATTCACAAAATCCTATTATAATCGCATCATCAGGGTGCATGTAAACACATTCAGTGTTTAACCCCTTGTTTCCACTTCACATGTCTGCAGCAAGTTACGGCTCCAACGAGGTTTTGTTCCATCCTCCACGCGGTTCCAATTCACACCAGGAGCATTTGAGAAGCGAAGCGACAGGATTCACGAGACCACGTCATTTGCCTGTCCGACGTTGTTTTTCTTGATTTTTTGTGTTCCAACATGGTTGGCTAAATGTTGATGTTTTGTCTGGTTTAATACTGTTTGTTCCACTCCAACAACTCCTGCAATTAAACTCCACACCTTATCCTTTTGGAATTGTCCTTGTAAAAAGGATTTGTGGTGTCATATAACAATGCGTGTTTTTCAGCTTCAAGGATGAACCTCTCGTCATCCATTTCTAGCCTCCTAGCAAGGATATAGTGATGTGAAATACGATCGGGAGTCTGCACAGGGCGTTTATTTTGAAATAGACAGGATTTTTTGAATTTTATTATGTATTTGGACTGGGCACCTATCTTTAGTGAAGCGGCGCTGGGCCACTTCTGAAACGTGCCGCAGCGTAAACACAAGTATTGTCTAAAGTGGCCGCGATCAGTAACGCTCTGCAGATGTGTGCAGTGTAAATAAGGGGTTAGAGATTCATAGAGGTAAGGGCACAGTCTAAATGAATGTTATTCAGCTCATGCTAACAGTTTATTGAAATTACATCTTAAAAATTGAAAAATGAAAAGTTTTCATTTGGGTTGTGGTTTTGAGTTAGGACTGTTTGTTGTTTGCTTTTGAGATCTGGAACTTTGGATCCAGAAACAGTTTGGTTTATGCAGTATGGCAGTATGTCTCAACATGTTTCTGCAACCATAGATTTTCAGCAGATTTTGTGTTTTGTGCTTAATTTCTTATTGTGAACCTGTTCAGTTCTATACTTTTACATGGTTGATGTTTTAGAGGATTTTATCGTGATTAAAGTGTTTAAATGACCGTGATCCCGACTGGCTGGTTATTGTCACTTCCACTGGCCGCTCAGTCAGACAGCCGCAAGAGCGATCCGAGTTTAACACATTCTCTACCACTCTCTCTACAAGGAAATACATTATTTTATGATTGTGAATTTATTCTTTTGGGTCTATTCTTTTACATGATCGATATTTTAGAGAGGTTTATCCCAAATAAAGTGCTCAAATGGCCATGATCCCAACTGGCCACTTATTGTCACTTCCACTGGCCGCTCAATCAGCAGCCACAAGAGCGCTCCGAGTTTAACACATTCTCTACCACTCTCTCTACAAGGAAATATAATATTTTATGATTATGAATTTTAGGAAGGTTTATCCCAAATAAAGTGCTCAAATGGCCACTTGTCGCTCTACAAGGAAATATATTTTTTTATGATCATTAATATATTCTTATGGATCTAGTCTTTTAATTTGCCGACATTTTAGGGAGGTTCATCCCAAATAAAGTGCTCAAATGGCCATGATCCCAACTGGCCGCTTATTGTCGCTTCCACTGGCCACTCAATCAGACAGCTGCAAGAGGGCTCCGTGTTTAATGCGTTCCCTCGTTCCAAGGAGTTCTAAAACTAATTGTATTCCCCTAGCTACAGAAGGAGAGCAAAACATATAAATCTGCCATAAATCAATGGCTCCTGATAGTGGACTGCCAGCTGCCAGCCAGCCACTGGCAGGTCACGTGACCTGCCAGAATCAGACTGCCAGCTGCCAGCCAATGGCAGGTCACATGACCTGTCAGTGGCGGCTCCTGCCAGCCAGTTGAAGATCAAACCCCTACAATCTGCTATTTACTGCAATTAACTGAGGCCTCGTTCTATTTCTAATGTACTTAACATGCTTGCACGACTTTTGAGAACAGGAGTAATGGATTTAAAATGTATAGACTGACACATCCACCGACGACATCCGACGACAAACTGTTGCAGCAGAATGTGTCAGCAGATGCGGCTGGAGTTCAAACAAGAACAGAACTATCAAATCTTTTTTGTTGTAATGATTTATCTATTTATTATTATTATTATTATTATTATTAATATTATTATTATTATTTAAATGAAGATGCACTCTGTGTGAACCATCATTTACACCAGATTTAAAAAAAAAAAAAAAAAAAAAAACTCTCAAACCTATTGCAGACTTACTATGCTCAGTTTCTATTTCAACAGCGAATGATGCAACCAAATAGTTAAAATGTATATGGTACATTACCAAATTCACAGCAATTATGAAACTTTATTCAGTTCCTACCTTTGTTTAGCTTGGATGTCCTTTAGCATAGAGAGGGTCTGGATCAGAGGGTACGCACAAGAAAACGCAATGTTTATCCATCTCTCTCTTGTAATAACACCCGTTGTCAAGTTAGAATGAATGGCGTTTTGGTAGATGAAGTGAGTGCTGTTGCTCTGTAAAGACGTTAACAAATATCAATCTCAAACCAATTTTCTAATCATCACTGATAATGATGGATTAAAATATATTATCAGTAGTAACATTGGTGAGGAAACTGTAATGAACTAAGCATTACCGTTAAAGTGGTACCACAAACGTGGCCTTCATTGTCGAAATGAAACAGAACTCTGCCGTTTTCAGAAATTCCTTTGCAGCTGGGGTCATTTAGGTGCAGGATCTCAGGAGGAAAACCAGCTTCAAAGAGTTGGCAACGGGAAAGAGATATGGTGCCAGTGCTGCTGGAACAAAACTCCATGACATCTGAGCATATAGAAGAATCAGTGAATTAGCCTGTATTTTATCATTTGGAGTTATTGTTAATTTATTATTATTTCCTTTAATTTTTATTTTTTATTTTTTGCAGTGCAGTGCAGTACATTTGCTGCAGTAAACACTGTAACACCTACCAAAGGTTTCAGGATTTTGTCTTTGTCCTTCCAAGCAACCACAGCCATAGCCATTTCTAAAACGGCAAGCCTCATTTCCAGTGCAGCCTAATGTATCACAAACTACAAGAAAAAAGTGGGAAAGTCAAAATACCATAGCAGATAAGGTAAAACAAGGCATGATGTATTCTGGTAAGCTATAAAATTCAGGTAAAAATGCATGGATCAGCTCCCCTTCCTTTCACTTTCTTCCATTTTAAAAATCCATTTAGTAGATTGGATTAAGGGATGTAAAATATGGTCATGCAAAATAAGGGATTAATGTATGCTGTATAAGCACTAATAAACAGCCAGTATGCTAGTAAAATGTATGCTAATAAGCAACTACTTACTAGTGAGAACTGGTCACTAAGCGTTACCTATTCTTTACAAAACCAAAATGTTGTGAAACTATCAATGTAAAGACACTAAACAATCAACATTTTTGCAATGTAAATGAAACCTGATCAAACTAAATAGTCAAATGTTGTTTACATTAAATAATGTATTATTATGCTGTGACCTGTGTTCTCTCCAGCAGAATGCATGTGTATAGAACAACTTAAAGTATTTCATATTTTATTTATAACAGTTTTTCTGAAAACACAAAACAAAATCCCACAAACTGTATACAAAAAGTATGCTATACATGAACTAACGACGGTAACACTTTAGAATAGGGAACACGTATTCACTATTAACTATGACATTTCCCTCAATAAATCTATCAAAATCACCCTTTTAGCTACCACGATACCAAACATAAGAGACAATTTCTGAGAATGTGTCCATGCTAATGTATGGTCAGAACAGACATAAAGTATTCATACCACAAATGTGAATTCTCTATAAGACTCTCTGTGTCTTGACACTTGTGTACATATTCTGCATGACCATGACCATTCTACATCCCAAATCCTACCCAATACCTAAACTTAACAACTACCTTATTAACTATTAATAAGCAGCAAATTAGGAGTTTATTGAGGCAAAAGTTATATTTAATGGTTTGTTAATAGCGAGGATTGGACCATAAAATAAAGTGTGACCCAGCACAAGTATATCATGAGCTATGGCAATAAAAGTATGTTCACTACACAATACTTTTCATCAAACCCTGTTCCTGGATGAACTTCCTGCAGAGTCTCTCTCCAATTCTAATTAAACATAATTTCTGCAGAGTTTCCCTCCAATTCTAATTAAACACATCAAGTTAATCAAGGTTTTCCTTATCACTTACAATTACAGCCGGGATGAAACTAAACGTACTCGGTTACTTTCGTAACCTCGGTTGCCTTAGATATGGGAACAAGTAATGTGTCACTAGACGCATATGGGAAAAACTCCTTTTTCTCCAAGGACTGAAGACTTATTCAATCACGCAGTGTAACTGCATGGCCATTGGTTCGTGCAGTGATTATAAATAATTTATAATCAGTGTGTGCTGCACGAGCCTATAGCGGTGAAGCGCGCCAGAGCCCGCCAGAATGGGCAGAGCCATCTGGCTATACAAGCGGGCATTTCACCATAGGATCTCAGGTCAATTCGACTAAAACGACGTCACGGAGTCGTGCAGTGTCATGGCACAGCAAGGAATGCAGTACTCATTCCTGTATCTAAGGGAACCGAGGTTACGAAAGTAACTGAGTACGTTCCCTGCTGATACTTCACTTGTTGTGACTGTGTTGCTAGACGCATATGGGAACCAATACAATCCTGCCGTGCCATGAAAGAGAAACGACTGATATGAACTGGCCTTGAGCAAATAGGCTCAGATGGACCAATTATGCACAGGGTGAGCCCTGCAGGAGGCAAGAGGGCTGAGCTCATTGAGGTCAGCCCAGGTTTAGATAATCATTCCAATGGTCGTATGTACAGCCTCAGCATTAGTAATAGGGCCAAGAGCATTCCTGAAGAATCAGGCAGTGCCTGAGACTTAGACCGCCTTAGACAGGCGTGTGCCACTTTAAGCAGATAAAATCCGGGCCTGCAAGGCCAGAGCATCCAAGTTATAGAACCTGGCAAAGGTGGACGGCGAGGCCCAGCCGGCTGCCGCACAGATGTCTGCTATGGACACACCACTAGACCACACCCAGAAAGAGGCCACGCCTCGAGTAGAATGGGTTCTCACTCCTATGGGACTCTGAAGGCCCAGGGAGGAGTAAGCTAGTGCGATAGCGTCAACCAACTATCGAGAGATCCTCCACTTTGTGGCCGGAGACCCCTTGGTGCAGCTGCCAAAACACACAAAGTGTTGTTCCGACTGCCTGAAGGGAGCGGAATGCTCGATGTAAATTCTCAGTGTCCTGACTGGGCAGAGAAGGTTAAACTCCTGGTCCTCCTCAGAAGGAGGAAGCGCAGAGAGTGTAAAAACCTGGGCTCTAAATGGAGTGTAGAGCACTTTAGGGACATACCCTAAAGTCTTGGCTTTATGACAACTTTGGAGTCATTAGACCCAAACTCAAGACAGACAGGGCTTATCGAGAGAGCCTGCAAGTCACCTACTTGCTTAACCGATGCTAGCGCCAGCAGCAGAACGGTTTTCAGCGACAGTGTCTTTAAGCTCGCAGACTGAAGTTGGCTCAAAGGAGGAGCCTTTGAGGGCTCTCAGGACCGTGGGCAGACCCCATGTAGGGACCGTGAGGGGCCAGGGCGGATGGAGCCTCCTGGATTCCTTCAGGGGAATGGGCCACGGAGCTGCTGTCAGCAGCTGAGACAGCTCTGAGATCCACAGATGGTTCTTCCAGAGCGGGGCTACCAGAAGCACTCTGTGGCTGCGCTCCCTGATTCGCCTGATTACCTGGGGGATCAGGGCGATCAGGGGAAAAGCATACAGGAGGAGGTTGGGCTATTCGTGGGCCAACGCGTCCTCGTTCTTCGATAAATAAGTTTGGCAGGGAGAATTGTCTTTTGAGGCGAAGAGATCGGCCTCTGCCTCACCAAAGATCTCCCAGATTTTCTGAACCGTCTGTGGGTGGAGCATCCACTCTTCTGAGGAGACGTTGCTCCGAGATAGCATGTCTGCTCCTTGGTTCAGTACACCGGGCACATGTGCTGCCCTCAATGAACGCAGTTTGAGATGTGCCCATTCCAAGAGGTGTTTTACCATCTCGATAAGGCGTTTCGAGGTGAGCCCGCCTTGGCGATTTATATATGACACCACCGTCATGCTGTCTGACCGGACTAGCACGTGGTGTCCCTTCAGGACTGGCAAGAAGGTCTGAAGAGCTCGACATACTGCTGTGAGTTCGAGGCAGTTGATGTGTAGCTGGCCTTCCACGTTCGTCCAGGAGCCGAAGGTCGGTCTGCCATCGCACAGAGCTCCCCAACCTGTGTTGGATGCGTCTGTCGAGACAACTTTCCTTCTGTAAACCAATCCCATGGTCACGCCTTGCTCGAACCACTGTAGGTCCTTCCAGGGGGCCAGGGCCGCTACGCAGGCCTGGTCCACCCTGACGCGGATGCGTCCATGATGCCACGCATGGGGCGGAAATAGAGGTTTCAGCCAGTACTGAAGGGGTCTCATTCTGAGTAGACCCAACTGAAGTACCGGTGCTGCAGAGACCATGAGGCCCAGCATCCTTTGAAACCTCTTGAGAGGGTAGGAGGCTCCAATTCTGAAGGAAGCCGCGAGCTGCTGTGTAGCCAGTGCATGATCTGGCGCGAATATCGCCCTCATGTGGAGTCGAAAACTGCCCCCATGAATGAAGTTCATTGGCTGGGGGACAGAGAGCACTTGGCAAAATTGATCCTGAGTCCCAGGTGCTCTAAGTGGCTGAGGAGGAGGGACCTGTGGGCTATTAGCTTGGCCTCTGACTGTGCTAAAATGAGCCAGTCGTCGAGGTAATTCAGGATGCGGATTCCCATCTGTCTCATAGGGGAAATGTCCATGCACTTCGTAAAAGTGTGGGGAGCCAAAGACAGCCCGAAGGGCAGGACCGTGTATTGATAAGCCACTCCCTCGAAGGCGAATCTCAAGAATTGTCTGTGATGGGGGGCTATCTGGATATGAAAGTAAGCATCTCTCAGATCCAATGAAAAAACCAGTCCCCTGAGCGGATTTGCGAGAGGATCTGCTTCAGTGTAGTCATTCTGAATGGACGTTCCATGAGGGCATGGTTCAGGTGTCTGAGATCGAGGATGGGCCGCAGGCCGCCATCCTTTTTGGGGACGAGAAAGTAACGGCTGTAGAAGCCTGACTCGCTCTGAACTGGTGGAACTGTTTCTACGGCTCCTTTCGCCAGCAAATTCTTTACCTCGGCTCGCAGAACGTGAGCGTTCTTGCTGTGTACTGAGGTGGAGACCACGCCGCTGAACCGCGGGGATCTTTGAGTGTATTGAAGTGAATAACCTTGTTCTCTAACCCCCAGAACCCACTGAGACACTCTGGTGATGGCCCGCCAGGCCTTGGCCCTTGTGACAAGGGGTTGGATTAGCTCGGGTGGTTGAGTCACTGTGCGGGGACTCGAAACTCATTATAACTGGGAGAGGAAATTTGCTCTCTTTTTGAAAATGTTTGTTTTTTAGTTTTTCTTGCTATCACAGCGGCTCTGTGTGAGGGCGCTTTTAGAACGGGCCCGTGATTCACAACATTTTTCGGAACGAACATACTGCCACTGGCACTCAGAACTGAACAGAGTGCTTGAGGACACGACAGAGGGCATTTCGGGAGTGGTCTGGTGCTTGCAAAATTTTGCCCTCTCCTCTTCCTTTCCAGTGGATCAAGGATGACGCTGGGGGCACAGGGTCAAAGTTCAGCTTGGGCCGGGGTCCTTGTCGCTTAGGAAAGGGATAACGTCTGGCAGAGTGGGAGCGCTGTCAGAGCTCAAGCTTTTGAGCATGCTGAGTGGGTGACGGCACAGCTTTAGCTGGCTGCTGCGCTGGAGCAGGCTTGGGGCGACTAGTGGCCATTGCAGAGCTGGAGCACTTCGGCAAGAAGTGTTGCATGGCCTGGGATGACTTCTGAGCCGCAGTAAATCGCTCTGAAAACCCCTCGATGGTAGGTCCAAACAGCCCTGTAGGGGAGACCGGGGAGTCGAGGAAGGGAACCTTGTCAGCCTCTTTAATCTCTGTGAGGTTTAGCCACAAGTGGCACTCAAGCACCACTAGATTGGCCATTGACCTCCCTATAAGCCTGCATTGTGGCTTTGGTAGCCCTTAGAGCCAGGTCTGTGGCGCTGCGCAGCTCCCTGAAAGCTGCAAAATCAGGTCCTGACTCATCCATGGCCTGGAGGAGTTTGGCCTGAAAGACCTGGAGCACAGCCATGGAGTGTAGAGCTGAGGCGGCCTGCCTGGCGGAGGAATATACTCGTCCAGTGAGGGCAGAAGTCATCCTGCAGGGTTTGGAGGGGTGAGCAACCTTCGCTTTCCATCCAATGGCAGTAGGCGGGCAAAGGTGCGCAGCCAATGCTTCGTCGAGAGGAGGCATCTTCTCTTAACCCATTTCTTCAGTGCCGTCCACTGAGTAGAGAGCAGAAGAAGAGTTAGAGCAAAGGCGGGCCGAGTAGGGAGCACGCCACGACTTCGTGAGCTCGTCATAAACCTCCGGGAAAAATTAAGAGGCTCGCTGACGAGGGGCTTAACGGCACCCTGGCAGCAACCATTCGTACAGATGGCTATGGGTGGGCTCCTCCGGCGTAGACCACTCCAAGAGATGGGGTCAGCAATAGAGCCCGACATCTCCTCCGCGTCTGATGCTATAAGAGACATGCTGTCATCTAATAGATCGTTCTCGACGGCTCCGAATGAGACCATGTCGCTTGCATCAGCCAAGGGACGCTGGTCCGCATGTTTGAAGGGAACGGGAGAATACTCTCTGCTTGGCGGGGGTGAGGCACGTGGGATCTGGGCTGGCGCCATCTTGCTCGTAGCCGAGCGCTTAGTCCCTTTGCCTCGTTGTTTTTTGCTCACAGGTCCCTGAGAGGAAGAAAACGGGAGGGCGCAAGGGAAGGATTCGCTCTCTAAAAAGAAAGCGATCCGAGTGGCAAGACTCATGTTCACGCAATGTGAACAATCCATCTCAGTCAGAGCAGAATCCACGTGGGGTTTGCCCAAGCAGGAAACGCCCTCTGAGTGCCCGTCACCATCGTGCAGTGCAATACTGCACGACGTGCAATGACGGCACGGCATTTGAAACAATGCCACTGCTCTTTTAGAGGAAATTTGCTATTTTAGGCTCGCCGGATGGCAGCAGGGAATGAGCTGGCGTCTGCACTGGTCACTGAAGCAACTCGAAGAGCAGGCGAAAGCAGCGAGAGGGCGCAGAAGAAAAGGCAGCTTCTATCCGCAGCGAGGCGTTTCTATGCTTCTTCAAGCTTCAGCTTCTTCAAGTCCTGAAGGTCAGCGAAGGGAGATAGTCGTCGCTGAAGGAGAATTGATCTGAGATCCTATGGCAAAATGCCCGCTTATATAGCCAGATGGCTCCGCCCATTCTGGCAGGCTCTGGCGGGCTTCACCGCCATAGGCTCGTGCAGCACCGCTGACAAGCCATTGGTTTGTTTTATAATCACTGCACGAACCAATGGCCGTCCAGTTACACTGCATGATTGAATAAGTCTTCAGTCCTCGGAGAAAAAGGAGTTTTTCCCATATGCGTCTAGCGACGCAGTATGAGTGAAATATCGGCAGGGAACTCTGCTGTCCTCTTACAAGCATGGTTTGACACCCTAATCTAAATGATCATGCCTTTAAGTAGCAGTCAGGTGGAGAGAACAGAAAAAGTTATCAGTCCATTCTATTGCGTTTTAAGACAATCAAGATCGTGACCAGAAAACAATCATATGGGACAGACAATAAGACATGCTGCAAAGAAGGGGTTCATGACATTCTGTGATTTCCAGTGAAAAATATTGATTTTAGATTTCCAAATATTCCTTTCGCAAATGCTTTATTGATCCACTGAGGTTTCTTTATGAATGTCCTACAACATAAACTATTATGTCTTTCTGCAGTCCTGCAACAGAAGATATAACCCACAAAACAATATCTGATTTCACCACCAAAAGAATTTGAGGAAGATGTTGTACAAATGCTCCTTCTCACTCAGGCCAAACAAACCCTAGAGGACCATACTCATGAGATTCTGGATCTTGCTTACCAAGTACACTACCCTGACCATTCCCTCATTTCATTGAGATGGACTGAATAAACTTGCCACAGATGGTTCTTGAGGGACATTTTGTGAGTTTGGAGAGCTGGCACTACAGTTGAATGGACCCCTATTCACTGTGGGTATGAGGAGAAAGATCCCAATCTCCCTGAGTGTGCTCCAGCCCCGAAGCTTCTAAATATTTTAGACAGTGACCTAGAGTCAGTACCCACGCCTGCCTTGGATTCCCAGACAGAAGATCGGTCCATCCCAGAGTCAGTGTCCATCATTTTGTCTGTCATGGAGCCAGTACACATTGCTCTATCTCTCTAAGAACTTACCCCCACCCCTAAAGTACTTCTTCCTCCGTCGGCCCATCTAGGGGTGCGTTTCCCAAAAGCAACTATGGTCACAAGTTCCGTCTTTACAAATAGAATTCAGTGGAACTTACGACCGTAGCTGGTTAACGGTGCTTTTAGGAAACACACCCCAGATTGATTGAATCTCTAGCCCTTCCTCAACTGATTCCATCCAGATCTGTGGACTCCCTCAATCAATCCAGGGCCCTAGTCCTTCATCCTCTCCTGGTTCCTTCCAGCTCTGTGGACTACCTGGTTCTGCCCAGGGCCCTAGCCTTGTACCTCCTCCAGCTGTACCATTGTCTTCATTTGCTCCCCTGAGACTTCTCATCCTCCTGCTACACCGACTCTCCCCAGTCCTCTGCCTTCACTGATGCAACCACTGTCTTCTGTCACCCACATTGACAGTGACCTGATATTTCGCTCAAGTGTGCACAACAGAGTCAGAGAAGCCCATTACAATGTTAACATATGATACTGGGTCCGGCATTTGTGGAACCGGGTCACCCAAAACATCCTTGCGTGATTTGGCTGATCAAGAACATTGTATGGTCAGACATAGCATTATAAGTAAAAAAAAAAATAAAATAAAATATAGTTAGAAGAACATGTACTTCTAGAATGTCTAGGAAATCAAAGATGGCTACATAGCTGGTTTCCAACACATAGTCCATACTCTAGATAGCCCATACTCATAACCTTGCTAGAGACATCATGGTTTGCAGTCAAAAATGTTTTATATTCTTCTCTGTTTTCAATCATTAGTAAAATATTGTGTTGTGTTCACAATTTTAAAAAGCTAATAGAAAATGAGGATGCATGATCTGGTAACTATTGAATAATTAATATCCTATTATTTACACTGGTCTACAACTTTAATCTCTTGTTTCTTTCCTGAAATCTTTTTCAACAGAGGTGCTTTAAAACTTTTCCTTACATTTACTTCATGTTTATTCCCTATAAGCAAAACTTACTGTGGAAGGATGTATAATAGACCAGATACATTATATCTGTGCTCGATAGAAGGTCATGCATTTTGAATTGCCGATGAATGATTTTGTTTGTTTGTTTGAATTGTAATTGTTTTTTTTTTTTTGTTTTTTTCTGTTTTGCACCCTTCTTGTTGTTCTAGTATTTATTGCTTCTGTTTGAATATTTCATATTTCATAAATTTATTAAGTATTTAATTAAGTATTTAATCAAGTATTTAATTATAGTTTGAACATCCTATTTACTAGAAAAATGCATAAAAATAGTGCAAATATATCGCTGGTCAATGTTGGCCTATAATTTTTTTTTTTAAATATTTTTAATAACTTTACTCTGTTATTGTTAAGATATAAAATTCCTGGTGCTACTCAAAAGTATGGCTCCACAAGTGCATTTAAGACATGTACTTTTATCTCTGTTTGACAGACCTCAGGTCTCAAACATCAACACAGATTGGGACCCAGTTTCCCTCTCATTCTCATTTATCTAACCAGAAAAAAGACAAAATTTGTTCTTTTACACGTCCTTAATCAGTATCACTCCACTGGTGTCAACATAACATAACATGACAACTGAAAACAAAAACAGTATTTTGCAGTGGCCATACATGGAATGCTGAAAAATATTGATGAAAAGAAATTACATTACCATCATAAACATGAAAACCCCAGCGACCTTTAACGTTGACATTGCTGCTGGATGACAATTCGGAGACCGTCAATAAGGAGCAATTGTATGAGTGTGCAAAGTCCAATGTGTCATAATGAGCCTGCATCAAAAAGACATGTAAACTGGTAGTTTGTACACGGAATCTCTGAATCTCTTTTAAATTGCAAAAAAAAACTTAGTCTTACTAGCCATCTTTGTCTTGTTTCTGCTATGTTTCCATAGTTAAACACAATGAATGAGTGGTCAACACTGGAGATTAAGACCACCTGAAAAGTAACTACCTTCAAAACACAAATAGACAGCATTCAGAACATAGCAACGAATAATTAATATTAATAAAGTGCTGACAATTAAAGATTAGGACTTACTCCTTCACCAGAAGAGTATGGCACACTGTCCCAAGTAGCCACAAACACTGATGTAGCAATGAATGGAAGGGGAAGGATGGGGAAGTATTGCTGAATAGCTGCAGTGACTAGTGCCAGTACAGCACTGCTTGTGTCCTCTCTGTAGGAGATAGTCCCACCTCGTTGATTGTCAAGGTGAGTCCAAAGAGGAGCAATGATGTCTCTTCCAGAGTTCAGAAGAGGGATGTAGTCAGACAGCGGCTCAGTAAATGTCAGATGGCCATTGTTGTTGACCTAAAATTCAGGACAAAACATTTGCACGTATTGGGAGGGGAAATGTATGGTGACAGAAAGAAGAGGTAGAATTAGGCACAATTCCTACTCGTAAATTCCACAAATCAACAGTCCTCTGAATTTCTCATTAACAAAAGCTCGTCCATAAAGATATCAACGTCTGAGTAAAGTAAATCTACTAGCTGCAATCATTTAAAGAGACTTGTCATTTCCGACACAAGTAGATAAACCAACTCTGTCTACTTAAGGAAAAGAACAACTAAAAATGCTTACAAAGGTCTGGTTGTGTGTGCGTCCAAAAAACTTGAAAGGCTGCTTCAATGTAATGGCTTCAGAGCTTCCATTCTCCAAACGGGTCATCACTATTTCTCCGCTTCCAAATGGTAGGAAATTAGCTGGCACTAGGACAAATGCAAGTGACAAGGAATCCTTTAGGGTATCCCCGAAACATGAGCTCACAAAAACTACCCTGGTTAAAAGTTTCAAAGGGGAATTCACTAAGACTTAATTGTGCTCTCTAATAGTGTTGTTTACTTTGCTGCGAGACACTGTTTTTTTTTTTTTTTTTCTGACCCGATTGACTGAATAAATGACGCAAAAACAGGTAAGGGAGCTAGAGTGTCATGGCCACAAAATTATATCTGATCAAAATTTGCCAAGGGAAGTCTCCCAGCTCGCAGGCAGCTTCTGAGTGCAAGGTTCTGGAGAATACGGCAGACCAATGCAATCTGGCAGACTTTTGTGGGATTACATAGTGTGACTCACCCACTGCATCCAGCACCTGAATTGGCTTATTAAAAGGCCGAAAGTGCACTCAAAGACAATGTGCCAGGTAAAGCTCTACTGAAAATAAGTGTGAGGTTTTTGTGTCCAAGGACGATATGGTACAGTGGCACAAACGTTTAGTGAATTCACCCATGAGAATCTGATTCTAAAGAAAAATACAACTCATGGGCTTACGGTTTGGTGACCCATCAACATGGAAAGACCAGCAAGCAGTCGAATTGATATTACTGCTCGATAAGAGTTCAGGGACACGTGCTGCTGGAATTGTAAAAGAACTGGCAGAGTCAACAGTGTTATAACCAGCCTGTAGGAGAAGAGAAAAAAATGAAATCATAAACAAGCAAGCAAACGAAGAAATGAATGAATGAAAAAGAGAGAGAAAGAATAATTTATTTTGCATTCATGAGCAATTCCTCATAAATTGTATGTTTGTATTAATTATTATTATTTTTATTTTTTTGTCATTTGCACAGTGTACGAGAAGCAGAATTTCACTGACCTGCCAAGGTTGTCTGGTTTCTGAAACATCTCCATAATAGAAAAGGATGAAAGAGCGATGAACATTGTACACTAAAACCACTTGGAAAGTGACCACCTTCAAAACACCAACAGACAGTATTCAACACCTTCCAAACCAACAAGACAGACCATTCATTAACAATCAAAGATTACGGTAAGTCTTACCCCTCCACCATTATGGTACGGCACACTGTCCCAGGTAGCCACGAAAGCTGATGTAGCAGCAAAAGGTATGTTAGGGAAGTATTGCCTAACAGCTGCAGTGACTTGTGCCAGTACAGCATGGCTTGTATCCTCTCTGTAGGAGATAGTTCCACCTAGTCGATTGTCAAGGCGAGTCCAAAGAGGAGCAATGATGTCTCTCGCGGAATCCAGAGAGGCGTTGTGGGCAGACAGCGGCTCGGTAAACGTTAGGTAGCCGTTGTTGTTTACCTAAAATTTAGAACCACAGTTATTCCAAAGTATTTTAAAGAGAATTTTGAAGAAATGAGGGGTACTCAGATAACTTGCAGCTTCAGCTGTTGGGGAAATATGAAATGCTTACGAAGATCTGATTGTATGTGCGTCCAAAGTATTTGAAAGGCTGCTGCAAGTAAATGACATCGGAGCTTCCATCCTCAGCAGTGGGGTTCACTATGTCTCCAGCCCCAGAAGCGAGGAAATTTGTTGGCACTAAGAAAAGGATAAGTGAGAATGAACTCTCTGGTTCTGCTAAAGAAACAAGCTCATAAATGGTACATGTTAAGCATGAGCTTCTGGTTGCATTGGCTTACAGTTGGGTGAACCATCCACGTGGAAAGAGCAGCGACCATTCACATTGATATTGCTGCTGGATGAGAGTTCTGGGGCGCTGCTCACTGGAATTGTGAAAGAATGGACAGAGTCCAACGTGCCGTAACCAGCCTGCAGAAGTAAAAATGAATCGATGTTAGGCCCTGCACCGGTTCCAAGTATAACTGCCTTTCATTAGAATGTAAGGTATGACGTGAGGCAAGGGAAATGCCTTGTCATTTGTCTCATTCGCAAAGTCTACAAGGACCCGTCACCACTCACCTGCCACATTTGTTCAGTCTCTGCAATGTCTCCATAGTTGATGAGGATGAAAGAGCGATGGACATTGGAGACTAAAACCACTTGGAACGTGACCACCTTCAAAATACCAACAGAAAGCATGAAAAACCTTTACAGGACAACACTAATTCAATGATAAACAACAATTTGCTCTTACCCCTCCACCATCGTAGTATGGCACACTATCCCAGGTAGCCACAAAAGCTGATGTAGCAACAAAAGTTATGTTAGGGTAGTATCGGTCAATAGCTGCAGTGACTTGTGCCAGTACAGCACTGCTTGTATCCTCTCTACAGGAGATAGTTCCACCACGTCGATTGTCAAGGTGAGTCCAGAGAGGAGCAATGATGTCTCTTCCAGAATCCACAAGGGGAATGTAGTAGGACAGCGGCTCAGTAAATGTCAGATGGCCATTGTTGTTGACCTAAAATTCAGGACAAAACATTTGCGCGTATTGGGAGGGGAAATGTATGGTGACAGAATGAAGAGGTATAATTAGGCACAATTCCTACTCGTTAATTCCACAAATCAACAGTCCTCTGAATTTCTCATTTACAATAGCTCGTCCATAAAGATATCAACGTCTGAGCAAAGTAAATCTACTAGTTGCAATCATTTAAAGAGACTTGTCGTTTCCGACAACAAGTAGATAAACCAACTCTGTCTACTTAAGGAAAAGAACAACTAAAAATGCTTACAAAGGTCTGCTTGTGTGTGCGTCCAAAAAACTTGAAAGGCTGCTGCAATGTAATGGCTTCAGAGCTTCCATTCTCCAAACGGGTCGTCACTATTTCTCCGCTTCCAAATGGTAGGAAATTAGCTGGCACTAGAACAAATGCAAGTAACAAGGAATCCTTTAGGGTATCCCCGAAACATGAGCTCACAAACACTACCCTGGTTAAAAGTTTCAAAGGGGAATTCACTAAGACTTAATTGTGCTCTCTAATAGTGTTGTTTACTTTGCTGCGAGACAATGTTTTTTTTTTTTTTTTTCTGACCCGATTGGCTGAATAAATGATGCAAAACAGGTAAGGGAGCTAGAGTGTTATGGCCACAAAATTACAGCTGATCAAAATTTGCCAAGGGCAGTCTCCCAGCTCGCAGGCTGCTTCTGAGTGCAAGGTTCTGGAGAATACGGCAGACCAGTGCAATCTGGCAGACTTTTGTGGGATTACAGAGTGTGACTCACCCACTGCATCCAGCACCTGAATTGGCTTATTAATGGGCCGAACGTGTACTAAAAGACAATGTGCCAGGTAAAGCTCTACTGAAAATAAGAGTGAGGTTTTTGTGTCCAAGCACGATATTCTACAGTGGCACAAATATTTAGTGAATTCACAACTGAGAATCTGGTTCTAAAGAAAAATACAACTCGTGGGCTTACGGTTTGGTGAGCCATCAACATGGAAAGACCAGCAAGCAGTCACATTGATATTACTGCTCGATAAGAGTTCAGGGACACGTGCTGCTGGAATTGTGAAAGAACTTGCAGAGTCCACAGTGTTATAACCAGCCTGTAGGAGTACAGAAAAAAAAAAAAAAATGAAGTCATGAACAAGCAAGGAAATAAAGAAATGTATGAATGAATTAAAATAAAATTTAAAATAATGAATGAAAAAGAGAGAGAAAGAATCATTTATTTTGCTTTCATGAGCAATTCCTCATAAATTGTATGTTTCTATTAATCATTTATTTATTCATTCATTTATTTATTTATTTATTATTATTTTTTTTTTTTGTCATGTGCACAATGTACGAGAAGCAGAATTTCACTGACCTGCCAAGGTTGTCTGGTTTCTGAAACATCTCCATAATATATCAGGATGAAAGAGCGATGAACATTGTACGCTAAAACCACTTGGAAAGTGACCACCTTCAAAACACCAACAGACAGTATTCAACACCTTCCAAACCAACAAGACAGACCATTCATTAACAATCAAAGATTACGGTAAGTCTTACCCCTCCACCATTATGGTACGGCACACTGTCCCAGGTAGCCACGAAAGCTGATGTAGCAGCAAAAGGTATGTTAGGGAAGTATTGCCTAACAGCTGCAGTGACTTGTGCCAGTACAGCATGGCTTGTATCCTCTCTGTAGGAGATAGTTCCACCTCGTCGATTGTCAAGGCGAGTCCAAAGAGGAGCAATGATGTCTCTCGCGGAATCCAGAGAGGCGTTGTGGGCAGACAGCGGCTCGGTAAACGTTAGGTAGCCGTTGTTGTTTACCTAAAATTTAGAACCACAGTTATTCCAAAGTATTTTAAAGAGAATTTTGAAGAAATGAGGGGTACTCAGATAACTTGCAGCTTCAGCTGTTGGGGAAATATGAAATGCTTACGAAGATCTGATTGTATGTGCGTCCAAAGTATTTGAAAGGCTGCTGCAAGTAAATGACATCGGAGCTTCCATCCTCAGCAGTGGGGTTCACTATGTCTCCAGCCCCAGAAGCGAGGAAATTTGTTTGCACTAAGAAAAGGATAAGTGAGAATGAGCTCTCTGGTTCTGCTAAAGAAACAAGCTCATAAATGGTACATGTTAAGCACGAGCTTCTGGTTGCATTGGCTTACAGTTGGGTGAACCATCCACGTGGAAAGAGCAGCGACCATTCACATTGATATTGCTGCTGGATGAGAGTTCTGGGGCGCTGCTCACTGGAATTGTGAAAGAATGGACAGAGTCCACCGTGCCATAACCAGCCTGCAGAAGTAAAAATGAATCGATGTTAGGCCCTGCACCGGTTCCAAGTATAACTGCCTTTCATTAGAATGTAAGGTATGACGTGAGGCAAGGGAAATGCCTTGTCATTTGTCTCATTCGCAAAGTCTACAAGGACCCGTCACCACTCACCTGCCACATTTGTTCAGTCTCTGCAATGTCTCCATAGTTGATGAGGATGAAAGAGCGATGGACATTGGAGACTAAAACCACTTGGAACGTGACCACCTTCAAAATACCAACAGAAAGCATGAAAAACCTTTACAGGACAACACTAATTCAATGATAAACAACAATTCGCTCTTACCCCTCCACCATCATAGTATGGCACACTATCCCAGGTAGCCACAAAAGCTGATGTAGCAACAAAAGTTATGTTAGGGTAGTATCGGTCAATAGCTGCAGTGACTTGTGCCAGTACAGCACTGCTTGTATCCTCTCTACAGGAGATAGTTCCACCACGTCGATTGTCAAGGTGAGTCCAGAGAGGAGCAATGATGTCTCTTCCAGAATCCACAAGGGGAATGTAGTAGGACAGCGGCTCAGTAAATGTCAGATGGCCATTGTTGTTGACCTAAAATTCAGGACAAAACATTTGCGCGTATTGGGAGGGGAAATGTATGGTGACAGAATGAAGAGGTATAATTAGGCACAATTCCTACTCGTTAATTCCACAAATCAACAGTCCTCTGAATTTCTCATTTACAATAGCTCGTCCATAAAGATATCAACGTCTGAGCAAAGTAAATCTACTAGTTGCAATCATTTAAAGAGACTTGTCGTTTCCGACAACAAGTAGATAAACCAACTCTGTCTACATAAGGAAAAGAACAACTAAAAATGCTTACAAAGGTCTGCTTGTGTGTGCGTCCAAAAAACTTGAAAGGCTGCTGCAATGTAATGGCTTCAGAGCTTCCATTCTCCAAACGGGTCGTCACTATTTCTCCGCTTCCAAATGGTAGGAAATTAGCTGGCACTAGGACAAATGCAAGTCACAAGGAATCCTTTAGGGTATCCCCGAAACATGAGCTCACAAACACTACCCTGGTTAAAAGTTTCAAAGGGGAATTCACTAAGACTTAATTGTGCTCTCTAATAGTGTTGTTTACTTTGCTGCGAGACAATGTTTTTTTTTTTTTTTTTTCTGACCCGATTGGCTGAATAAATGATGCAAAATAGGTAAGGGAGCTAGAGTGTCATGGCCACAAAATTACAGCTGATCAAAATTTGCCAAGGGCAGTCGACCAGCTCGCAGGCTGTTTCTGAGTGCAAGGTTCTGGAGAATACGGCAGACCAGTGCAATCTGGCAGACTTTTGTGGGATTACAGAGTGTGACTCACCCACTGCATCCAGCACCTGAATTGGCTTATTAATAGGCCGAACGTGCACTAAAAGACAATGTGCCAGGTAAAGCTCTACTGAAAATAAGAGTGAGGTTTTTGTGTCCAAGCACGATATGCTACAGTGGCACAAATGTTTAGTGAATTCACAACTGAGAATCTGGTTCTAAAGAAAAAGACAACTCGTGGGCTTACGGTTTGGTGAGCCATCAACATGGAAAGACCAGCAAGCAGTCACATTGATATTACTGCTCGATAAGAGTTCAGGGACACGTGCTGCTGGAATTGTGAAAGAACTTGCAGAGTCCACAGTGTTATAACCAGCCTGTAGGAGTACAGAAAAAAAAAAAAAAAAATGAAGTCATGAACAAGCAAGGAAATAAAGAAATGTATGAATGAATTAAAATAAAATTTAAAATAATGAATGAAAAAGAGAGAGAAAGAATCATTTATTTTGCTTTCATGAGCAATTCCTCATAAATTGTATGTTTCTATTAATCATTTATTTATTCATTCATTTATTTATTTATTTATTTATTTATTTATTTAATTTTTTTTTTCTCATGTGCACAATGTACGAGAAGCAGAAATTCACTGACCTGCCAAGGTTGTCTGGTTTCTGAAACATCTCCATAATATATCAGGATGAAAGAGCGATGAACATTGTACGCTAAAACCACTTGGAAAGTGACCACCTTCAAAACACCAACAGACAGTATTCAACACCTTCCAAACCAACAAGACAGACCATTCATTAACAATCAAAGATTACGGTAAGTCTTACCCCTCCACCATTATGGTACGGCACACTGTCCCAGGTAGCCACGAAAGCTGATGTAGCAGCAAAAGGTATGTTAGGGAAGTATTGCCTAACAGCTGCAGTGACTTGTGCCAGTACAGCATGGCTTGTATCCTCTCTGTAGGAGATAGTTCCACCTCGTCGATTGTCAAGGCGAGTCCAAAGAGGAGCAATGATGTCTCTCGCGGAATCCAGAGAGGCGTTGTGGGCAGACAGCGGCTCGGTAAACGTTAGGTAGCCGTTGTTGTTTACCTAAAATTTAGAACCACAGTTATTCCAAAGTATTTTAAAGAGAATTTTGAAGAAATGAGGGGTACTCAGATAACTTGCAGCTTCAGCTGTTGGGGAAATATGAAATGCTTACGAAGATCTGATTGTATGTGCGTCCAAAGTATTTGAAAGGCTGCTGCAAGTAAATGACATCGGAGCTTCCATCCTCAGCAGTGGGGTTCACTATGTCTCCAGCCCCAGAAGCGAGGAAATTTGTTGGCACTAAGAAAAGGATAAGTGAGAATGAGCTCTCTGGTTCTGCTAAAGAAACAAGCTCATAAATGGTACATGTTAAGCACGAGCTTCTGGTTGCATTGGCTTACAGTTGGGTGAACCATCCACGTGGAAAGAGCAGCGACCATTCACATTGATATTGCTGCTGGATGAGAGTTCTGGGGCGCTGCTCACTGGAATTGTGAAAGAATGGACAGAGTCCACCGTGCCGTAACCAGCCTGCAGAAGTAAAAATGAATCGATGTTAGGCCCTGCACCGGTTCCAAGTATAACTGCCTTTCATTAGAATGTAAGGTATGACGTGAGGCAAGGGAAATGCCTTGTCATTTGTCTCATTCGCAAAGTCTACAAGGACCCGTCACCACTCACCTGCCACATTTGTTCAGTCTCTGCAATGTCTCCATAGTTGATGAGGATGAAAGAGCGATGGACATTGGAGACTAAAACCACTTGGAACGTGACCACCTTCAAAATACCAACAGAAAGCATGAAAAACCTTTACAGGACAACACTAATTCAATGATAAACAACAATTTGCTCTTACCCCTCCACCATCATAGTATGGCACACTATCCCAGGTAGCCACAAAAGCTGATGTAGCAACAAAAGTTATGTTAGGGTAGTATCGGTCAATAGCTGCAGTGACTTGTGCCAGTACAGCACTGCTTGTATCCTCTCTACAGGAGATAGTTCCACCACGTCGATTGTCAAGGTGAGTCCAGAGAGGAGCAATGATGTCTCTTCCAGAATCCACAAGGGGAATGTAGTACGACAGCGGCTCAGTAAATGTCAGATGGCCATTGTTGTTGACCTAAAATTCAGGACAAAACATTTGCGCGTATTGGGAGGGGAAATGTATGGTGACAGAATGAAGAGGTATAATTAGGCACAATTCCTACTCGTTAATTCCACAAATCAACAGTCCTCTGAATTTCTCATTTACAATAGCTCGTCCATAAAGATATCAACGTCTGAGCAAAGTAAATCTACTAGTTGCAATCATTTAAAGAGACTTGTCGTTTCCGACAACAAGTAGATAAACCAACTCTGTCTACTTAAGGAAAAGAACAACTAAACATGCTTACAAAGGTCTGCTTGTGTGTGCGTCCAAAAAACTTGAAAGGCTGCTGCAATGTAATGGCTTCAGAGCTTCCATTCTCCAAACGGGTCGTCACTATTTCTCCGCTTCCAAATGGTAAGAAATTAGCTGGCACTAGAACAAATGCAAGTAACAAGGAATCCTTTAGGGTATCCCCGAAACATGAGCTCACAAACAATACCCTGGTCAAAAGTTTCAAAGGGGAATTCACTAAGACTTAATTGTGCTCTCTAATAGTGTTGTTTACTTTGCTGCGAGACAATGTTTTTTTTTTTTTTTTTTTTTTCTGACCCGATTGGCTGAATAAATGATGCAAAACAGGCAAGGGAGCTAGAGTGTCATGGCCACAAAATTACAGCTGATCAAAATTTGCCAAGGGCAGTCTCCCAGCTCGCAGGCTGCTTCTGAGTGCAAGGTTCTGGAGAATACGGCAGACCAGTGCAATCTGGCAGACTTTTGTGGGATTACATAGTGTGACTCACCCACTGCATCCAGCACCTGAATTGGCTTATTAATAGGCCGAACGTGCACTAAAAGACAATGTGCCAGGTAAAGCTCTACTGAAAATAAGAGTGAGGTTTTTGTGTCCAAGCACGATATGCTACAGTGGCACAAATATTTAGTGAATTCACAACTGAGAATCTGGTTCTAAAGAAAAATACAACTCGTGGGCTTACGGTTTGGTGAGCCATCAACATGGAAAGACCAGCAAGCAGTCACATTGATATTACTGCTCGATAAGAGTTCAGGGACACGTGCTGCTGGAATTGTGAAAGAACTTGCAGAGTCCACAGTGTTATAACCAGCCTGTAGGAGTACAGAAAAAAAAAAAAAAAATGAAGTCATGAACAAGCAAGGAAATAAAGAAATGTATGAATGAATTAAAATAAAATTTAAAATAATGAATGAAAAAGAGAGAGAAAGAATCATTTATTTTGCTTTCATGAGCAATTCCTCATAAATTGTATGTTTCTATTAATCATTTATTTATTCATTCATTCATTTATTTATTTATTTAATTTTTTTTTTTCTCATGTGCACAATGTACGAGAAGCAGAAATTCACTGACCTGCCAAGGTTGTCTGGTTTCTGAAACATCTCCATAATATATCAGGATGAAAGAGCGATGAACATTGTACGCTAAAACCACTTGGAAAGTGACCACCTTCAAAACACCAACAGACAGTATTCAACACCTTCCAAACCAACAAGACAGACCATTCATTAACAATCAAAGATTACGGTAAGTCTTACCCCTCCACCATTATGGTACGGCACACTGTCCCAGGTAGCCACGAAAGCTGATGTAGCAGCAAAAGGTATGTTAGGGAAGTATTGCCTAACAGCTGCAGTGACTTGTGCCAGTACAGCATGGCTTGTATCCTCTCTGTAGGAGATAGTTCCACCTCGTCGATTGTCAAGGCGAGTCCAAAGAGGAGCAATGATGTCTCTCGCGGAATCCAGAGAGGCGTTGTGGGCAGACAGCGGCTCGGTAAACGTTAGGTAGCCGTTGTTGTTTACCTAAAATTTAGAACCACAGTTATTCCAAAGTATTTTAAAGAGAATTTTGAAGAAATGAGGGGTACTCAGATAACTTGCAGCTTCAGCTGTTGGGGAAATATGAAATGCTTACGAAGATCTGATTGTATGTGCGTCCAAAGTATTTGAAAGGCTGCTGCAAGTAAATGACATCGGAGCTTCCATCCTCAGCAGTGGGGTTCACTATGTCTCCAGCCCCAGAAGCGAGGAAATTTGTTGGCACTAAGAAAAGGATAAGTGAGAATGAGCTCTCTGGTTCTGCTAAAGAAACAAGCTCATAAATGGTACATGTTAAGCACGAGCTTCTGGTTGCATTGGCTTACAGTTGGGTGAACCATCCACGTGGAAAGAGCAGCGACCATTCACATTGATATTGCTGCTGGATGAGAGTTCTGGGGCGCTGCTCACTGGAATTGTGAAAGAATGGACAGAGTCCACCGTGCCGTAACCAGCCTGCAGAAGTAAAAATGAATCGATGTTAGGCCCTGCACCGGTTCCAAGTATAACTGCCTTTCATTAGAATGTAAGGTATGACGTGAGGCAAGGGAAATGCCTTGTCATTTGTCTCATTCGCAAAGTCTACAAGGACCCGTCACCACTCACCTGCCACATTTGTTCAGTCTCTGCAATGTCTCCATAGTTGATGAGGATGAAAGAGCGATGGACATTGGAGACTAAAACCACTTGGAACGTGACCACCTTCAAAATACCAACAGAAAGCATGAAAAACCTTTACAGGACAACACTAATTCAATGATAAACAACAATTTGCTCTTACCCCTCCACCATCATAGTATGGCACACTATCCCAGGTAGCCACAAAAGCTGATGTAGCAACAAAAGTTATGTTAGGGTAGTATCGGTCAATAGCTGCAGTGACTTGTGCCAGTACAGCACTGCTTGTATCCTCTCTACAGGAGATAGTTCCACCACGTCGATTGTCAAGGTGAGTCCAGAGAGGAGCAATGATGTCTCTTCCAGAATCCACAAGGGGAATGTAGTACGACAGCGGCTCAGTAAATGTCAGATGGCCATTGTTGTTGACCTAAAATTCAGGACAAAACATTTGCGCGTATTGGGAGGGGAAATGTATGGTGACAGAATGAAGAGGTATAATTAGGCACAATTCCTACTCGTTAATTCCACAAATCAACAGTCCTCTGAATTTCTCATTTACAATAGCTCGTCCATAAAGATATCAACGTCTGAGCAAAGTAAATCTACTAGTTGCAATCATTTAAAGAGACTTGTCGTTTCCGACAACAAGTAGATAAACCAACTCTGTCTACTTAAGGAAAAGAACAACTAAACATGCTTACAAAGGTCTGCTTGTGTGTGCGTCCAAAAAACTTGAAAGGCTGCTGCAATGTAATGGCTTCAGAGCTTCCATTCTCCAAACGGGTCGTCACTATTTCTCCGCTTCCAAATGGTAAGAAATTAGCTGGCACTAGAACAAATGCAAGTAACAAGGAATCCTTTAGGGTATCCCCGAAACATGAGCTCACAAACAATACCCTGGTCAAAAGTTTCAAAGGGGAATTCACTAAGACTTAATTGTGCTCTCTAATAGTGTTGTTTACTTTGCTGCGAGACAATGTTTTTTTTTTTTTTTTTTTTTTCTGACCCGATTGGCTGAATAAATGATGCAAAACAGGCAAGGGAGCTAGAGTGTCATGGCCACAAAATTACAGCTGATCAAAATTTGCCAAGGGCAGTCTCCCAGCTCGCAGGCTGCTTCTGAGTGCAAGGTTCTGGAGAATACGGCAGACCAGTGCAATCTGGCAGACTTTTGTGGGATTACATAGTGTGACTCACCCACTGCATCCAGCACCTGAATTGGCTTATTAATAGGCCGAACGTGCACTAAAAGACAATGTGCCAGGTAAAGCTCTACTGAAAATAAGAGTGAGGTTTTTGTGTCCAAGCACGATATGCTACAGTGGCACAAATATTTAGTGAATTCACAACTGAGAATCTGGTTCTAAAGAAAAATACAACTCGTGGGCTTACGGTTTGGTGAGCCATCAACATGGAAAGACCAGCAAGCAGTCACATTGATATTACTGCTCGATAAGAGTTCAGGGACACGTGCTGCTGGAATTGTGAAAGAACTTGCAGAGTCCACAGTGTTATAACCAGCCTGTAGGAGTACAGAAAAAAAAAAAAAAAATGAAGTCATGAACAAGCAAGGAAATAAAGAAATGTATGAATGAATTAAAATAAAATTTAAAATAATGAATGAAAAAGAGAGAGAAAGAATCATTTATTTTGCTTTCATGAGCAATTCCTCATAAATTGTATGTTTCTATTAATCATTTATTTATTCATTCATTCATTTATTTATTTATTTAATTTTTTTTTTTCTCATGTGCACAATGTACGAGAAGCAGAAATTCACTGACCTGCCAAGGTTGTCTGGTTTCTGAAACATCTCCATAATATATCAGGATGAAAGAGCGATGAACATTGTACGCTAAAACCACTTGGAAAGTGACCACCTTCAAAACACCAACAGACAGTATTCAACACCTTCCAAACCAACAAGACAGACCATTCATTAACAATCAAAGATTACGGTAAGTCTTACCCCTCCACCATTATGGTACGGCACACTGTCCCAGGTAGCCACGAAAGCTGATGTAGCAGCAAAAGGTATGTTAGGGAAGTATTGCCTAACAGCTGCAGTGACTTGTGCCAGTACAGCATGGCTTGTATCCTCTCTGTAGGAGATAGTTCCACCTCGTCGATTGTCAAGGCGAGTCCAAAGAGGAGCAATGATGTCTCTCGCGGAATCCAGAGAGGCGTTGTGGGCAGACAGCGGCTCGGTAAACGTTAGGTAGCCGTTGTTGTTTACCTAAAATTTAGAACCACAGTTATTCCAAAGTATTTTAAAGAGAATTTTGAAGAAATGAGGGGTACTCAGATAACTTGCAGCTTCAGCTGTTGGGGAAATATGAAATGCTTACGAAGATCTGATTGTATGTGCGTCCAAAGTATTTGAAAGGCTGCTGCAAGTAAATGACATCGGAGCTTCCATCCTCAGCAGTGGGGTTCACTATGTCTCCAGCCCCAGAAGCGAGGAAATTTGTTGGCACTAAGAAAAGGATAAGTGAGAATGAGCTCTCTGGTTCTGCTAAAGAAACAAGCTCATAAATGGTACATGTTAAGCACGAGCTTCTGGTTGCATTGGCTTACAGTTGGGTGAACCATCCACGTGGAAAGAGCAGCGACCATTCACATTGATATTGCTGCTGGATGAGAGTTCTGGGGCGCTGCTCACTGGAATTGTGAAAGAATGGACAGAGTCCACCGTGCCGTAACCAGCCTGCAGAAGTAAAAATGAATCGATGTTAGGCCCTGCACCGGTTCCAAGTATAACTGCCTTTCATTAGAATGTAAGGTATGACGTGAGGCAAGGGAAATGCCTTGTCATTTGTCTCATTCGCAAAGTCTACAAGGACCCGTCACCACTCACCTGCCACATTTGTTCAGTCTCTGCAATGTCTCCATAGTTGATGAGGATGAAAGAGCGATGGACATTGGAGACTAAAACCACTTGGAACGTGACCACCTTCAAAATACCAACAGAAAGCATGAAAAACCTTTACAGGACAACACTAATTCAATGATAAACAACAATTTGCTCTTACCCCTCCACCATCATAGTATGGCACACTATCCCAGGTAGCCACAAAAGCTGATGTAGCAACAAAAGTTATGTTAGGGTAGTATCGGTCAATAGCTGCAGTGACTTGTGCCAGTACAGCACTGCTTGTATCCTCTCTACAGGAGATAGTTCCACCACGTCGATTGTCAAGGTGAGTCCAGAGAGGAGCAATGATGTCTCTTCCAGAATCCACAAGGGGAATGTAGTACGACAGCGGCTCAGTAAATGTCAGATGGCCATTGTTGTTGACCTAAAATTCAGGACAAAACATTTGCGCGTATTGGGAGGGGAAATGTATGGTGACAGAATGAAGAGGTATAATTAGGCACAATTCCTACTCGTTAATTCCACAAATCAACAGTCCTCTGAATTTCTCATTTACAATAGCTCGTCCATAAAGATATCAACGTCTGAGCAAAGTAAATCTACTAGTTGCAATCATTTAAAGAGACTTGTCGTTTCCGACAACAAGTAGATAAACCAACTCTGTCTACTTAAGGAAAAGAACAACTAAACATGCTTACAAAGGTCTGCTTGTGTGTGCGTCCAAAAAACTTGAAAGGCTGCTGCAATGTAATGGCTTCAGAGCTTCCATTCTCCAAACGGGTCGTCACTATTTCTCCGCTTCCAAATGGTAAGAAATTAGCTGGCACTAGAACAAATGCAAGTAACAAGGAATCCTTTAGGGTATCCCCGAAACATGAGCTCACAAACAATACCCTGGTCAAAAGTTTCAAAGGGGAATTCACTAAGACTTAATTGTGCTCTCTAATAGTGTTGTTTACTTTGCTGCGAGACACTGTTTTTTTTTTTTTTTTTTTTTTCTGACCCGATTGGCTGAATAAATGATGCAAAACAGGCAAGGGAGCTAGAGTGTCATGGCCACAAAATTACAGCTGATCAAAATTTGCCAAGGGCAGTCTCCCAGCTCGCAGGCTGCTTCTGAGTGCAAGGTTCTGGAGAATACGGCAGACCAGTGCAATCTGGCAGACTTTTGTGGGATTACATAGTGTGACTCACCCACTGCATCCAGCACCTGAATTGGCTTATTAATAGGCCGAACGTGCACTAAAAGACAATGTGCCAGGTAAAGCTCTACTGAAAATAAGAGTGAGGTTTTTGTGTCCAAGCACGATATGCTACAGTGGCACAAATATTTAGTGAATTCACAACTGAGAATCTGGTTCTAAAGAAAAATACAACTCGTGGGCTTACGGTTTGGTGAGCCATCAACATGGAAAGACCAGCAAGCAGTCACATTGATATTACTGCTCGATAAGAGTTCAGGGACACGTGCTGCTGGAATTGTGAAAGAACTTGCAGAGTCCACAGTGTTATAACCAGCCTGTAGGAGTACAGAAAAAAAAAAAAAAAATGAAGTCATGAACAAGCAAGGAAATAAAGAAATGTATGAATGAATTAAAATAAAATTTAAAATAATGAATGAAAAAGAGAGAGAAAGAATCATTTATTTTGCTTTCATGAGCAATTCCTCATAAATTGTATGTTTCTATTAATCATTTATTTATTCATTCATTCATTTATTTATTTATTTAATTTTTTTTTTTCTCATGTGCACAATGTACGAGAAGCAGAAATTCACTGACCTGCCAAGGTTGTCTGGTTTCTGAAACATCTCCATAATATATCAGGATGAAAGAGCGATGAACATTGTACGCTAAAACCACTTGGAAAGTGACCACCTTCAAAACACCAACAGACAGTATTCAACACCTTCCAAACCAACAAGACAGACCATTCATTAACAATCAAAGATTACGGTAAGTCTTACCCCTCCACCATTATGGTACGGCACACTGTCCCAGGTAGCCACGAAAGCTGATGTAGCAGCAAAAGGTATGTTAGGGAAGTATTGCCTAACAGCTGCAGTGACTTGTGCCAGTACAGCATGGCTTGTATCCTCTCTGTAGGAGATAGTTCCACCTCGTCGATTGTCAAGGCGAGTCCAAAGAGGAGCAATGATGTCTCTCGCGGAATCCAGAGAGGCATTGTGGGCAGACAGCGGCTCGGTAAACGTTAGGTAGCCGTTGTTGTTTACCTAAAATTTAGAACCACAGTTATTCCAAAGTATTTTAAAGAGAATTTTGAAGAAATGAGGGGTACTCAGATAACTTGCAGCTTCAGCTGTTGGGGAAATATGAAATGCTTACGAAGATCTGATTGTATGTGCGTCCAAAGTATTTGAAAGGCTGCTGCAAGTAAATGACATCGGAGCTTCCATCCTCAGCAGTGGGGTTCACTATGTCTCCAGCCCCAGAAGCGAGGAAATTTGTTGGCACTAAGAAAAGGATAAGTGAGAATGAGCTCTCTGGTTCTGCTAAAGAAACAAGCTCATAAATGGTACATGTTAAGCACGAGCTTCTGGTTGCATTGGCTTACAGTTGGGTGAACCATCCACGTGGAAAGAGCAGCGACCATTCACATTGATATTGCTGCTGGATGAGAGTTCTGGGGCGCTGCTCACTGGAATTGTGAAAGAATGGACAGAGTCCACCGTGCCGTAACCAGCCTGCAGAAGTAAAAATGAATCGATGTTAGGCCCTGCACCGGTTCCAAGTATAACTGCCTTTCATTAGAATGTAAGGTATGACGTGAGGCAAGGGAAATGCCTTGTCATTTGTCTCATTCGCAAAGTCTACAAGGACCCGTCACCACTCACCTGCCACATTTGTTCAGTCTCTGCAATGTCTCCATAGTTGATGAGGATGAAAGAGCGATGGACATTGGAGACTAAAACCACTTGGAACGTGACCACCTTCAAAATACCAACAGAAAGCATGAAAAACCTTTACAGGACAACACTGATTCAATGATAAACAACAATTTGCTCTTACCCCTCCACCATCATAGTATGGCACACTATCCCAGGTAGCCACAAAAGCTGATGTAGCAACAAAAGTTATGTTAGGGTAGTATCGGTCAATAGCTGCAGTGACTTGTGCCAGTACAGCACTGCTTGTATCCTCTCTACAGGAGATAGTTCCACCACGTCGATTGTCAAGGTGAGTCCAGAGAGGAGCAATGATGTCTCTTCCAGAATCCACAAGGGGAATGTAGTAGGACAGCGGCTCAGTAAATGTCAGATGGCCATTGTTGTTGACCTAAAATTCAGGACAAAACATTTGCGCGTATTGGGAGGGGAAATGTATGGTGACAGAATGAAGAGGTATAATTAGGCACAATTCCTACTCGTTAATTCCACAAATCAACAGTCCTCTGAATTTCTCATTTACAATAGCTCGTCCATAAAGATATCAACGTCTGAGCAAAGTAAATCTACTAGTTGCAATCATTTAAAGAGACTTGTCGTTTCCGACAACAAGTAGATAAACCAACTCTGTCTACTTAAGGAAAAGAACAACTAAAAATGCTTACAAAGGTCTGCTTGTGTGTGCGTCCAAAAAACTTGAAAGGCTGCTGCAATGTAATGGCTTCAGAGCTTCCATTCTCCAAACGGGTCGTCACTATTTCTCCGCTTCCAAATGGTAGGAAATTAGCTGGCACTAGAACAAATGCAAGTCACAAGGAATCCTTTAGGGTATCCCCAAAACATGAGCTCACAAACACTACCCTGGTTAAAAGTTTCAAAGGGGAATTCACTAAGACTTAATTGTGCTCTCTAATAGTGTTGTTTACTTTGCTGCGAGACAATGTTTTTTTTTTTTTTTTTTTTTTCTGACCCGATTGGCTGAATAAATGATGCAAAACAGGTAAGGGAGCTAGAGTGTCATGGCCACAAAATTACAGCTGATCAAAATTTGCCAAGGGCAGTCTCCCAGCTCGCAGGCTGCTTCTGAGTGCAAGGTTCTGGAGAGTACGGCAGACCAGTGCAATCTGGCAGACTTTTGTGGGATTACATAGTGTGACTCACCCACTGCATCCAGCACCTGAATTGGCTTATTAATAGGCCGAACGTGCACTAAAAGACAATGTGCCAGGTAAAGCTCTACTGAAAATAAGAGTGAGGTTTTTGTGTCCAAGCACGATATGCTACAGTGGCACAAATATTTAGTGAATTCACAACTGAGAATCTGGTTCTAAAGAAAAATACAACTCGTGGGCTTACGGTTTGGTGAGCCATCAACATGGAAAGACCAGCAAGCAGTCACATTGATATTACTGCTCGATAAGAGTTCAGGGACACGTGCTGCTGGAATTGTGAAAGAACTTGCAGAGTCCACAGTGTTATAACCAGCCTGTAGGAGTACAGAAAAAAAAAAAAAAAATGAAGTCATGAACAAGCAAGGAAATAAAGAAATGTATGAATGAATTAAAATAAAATTTAAAATAATGAATGAAAAAGAGAGAGAAAGAATCATTTATTTTGCTTTCATGAGCAATTCCTCATAAATTGTATGTTTCTATTAATCATTTATTTATTCATTCATTCATTTATTTATTTATTTAATTTTTTTTTTTCTCATGTGCACAATGTACGAGAAGCAGAAATTCACTGACCTGCCAAGGTTGTCTGGTTTCTGAAACATCTCCATAATATATCAGGATGAAAGAGCGATGAACATTGTACGCTAAAACCACTTGGAAAGTGACCACCTTCAAAACACCAACAGACAGTATTCAACACCTTCCAAACCAACAAGACAGACCATTCATTAACAATCAAAGATTACGGTAAGTCTTACCCCTCCACCATTATGGTACGGCACACTGTCCCAGGTAGCCACGAAAGCTGATGTAGCAGCAAAAGGTATGTTAGGGAAGTATTGCCTAACAGCTGCAGTGACTTGTGCCAGTACAGCATGGCTTGTATCCTCTCTGTAGGAGATAGTTCCACCTCGTCGATTGTCAAGGCGAGTCCAAAGAGGAGCAATGATGTCTCTCGCGGAATCCAGAGAGGCGTTGTGGGCAGACAGCGGCTCGGTAAACGTTAGGTAGCCGTTGTTGTTTACCTAAAATTTAGAACCACAGTTATTCCAAAGTATTTTAAAGAGAATTTTGAAGAAATGAGGGGTACTCAGATAACTTGCAGCTTCAGCTGTTGGGGAAATATGAAATGCTTACGAAGATCTGATTGTATGTGCGTCCAAAGTATTTGAAAGGCTGCTGCAAGTAAATGACATCGGAGCTTCCATCCTCAGCAGTGGGGTTCACTATGTCTCCAGCCCCAGAAGCGAGGAAATTTGTTGGCACTAAGAAAAGGATAAGTGAGAATGAGCTCTCTGGTTCTGCTAAAGAAACAAGCTCATAAATGGTACATGTTAAGCACGAGCTTCTGGTTGCATTGGCTTACAGTTGGGTGAACCATCCACGTGGAAAGAGCAGCGACCATTCACATTGATATTGCTGCTGGATGAGAGTTCTGGGGCGCTGCTCACTGGAATTGTGAAAGAATGGACAGAGTCCACCGTGCCGTAACCAGCCTGCAGAAGTAAAAATGAATCGATGTTAGGCCCTGCACCGGTTCCAAGTATAACTGCCTTTCATTAGAATGTAAGGTATGACGTGAGGCAAGGGAAATGCCTTGTCATTTGTCTCATTCGCAAAGTCTACAAGGACCCGTCACCACTCACCTGCCACATTTGTTCAGTCTCTGCAATGTCTCCATAGTTGATGAGGATGAAAGAGCGATGGACATTGGAGACTAAAACCACTTGGAACGTGACCACCTTCAAAATACCAACAGAAAGCATGAAAAACCTTTACAGGACAACACTAATTCAATGATAAACAACAATTTGCTCTTACCCCTCCACCATCATAGTATGGCACACTATCCCAGGTAGCCACAAAAGCTGATGTAGCAACAAAAGTTATGTTAGGGTAGTATCGGTCAATAGCTGCAGTGACTTGTGCCAGTACAGCACTGCTTGTATCCTCTCTACAGGAGATAGTTCCACCACGTCGATTGTCAAGGTGAGTCCAGAGAGGAGCAATGATGTCTCTTCCAGAATCCACAAGGGGAATGTAGTACGACAGCGGCTCAGTAAATGTCAGATGGCCATTGTTGTTGACCTAAAATTCAGGACAAAACATTTGCGCGTATTGGGAGGGGAAATGTATGGTGACAGAATGAAGAGGTATAATTAGGCACAATTCCTACTCGTTAATTCCACAAATCAACAGTCCTCTGAATTTCTCATTTACAATAGCTCGTCCATAAAGATATCAACGTCTGAGCAAAGTAAATCTACTAGTTGCAATCATTTAAAGAGACTTGTCGTTTCCGACAACAAGTAGATAAACCAACTCTGTCTACTTAAGGAAAAGAACAACTAAACATGCTTACAAAGGTCTGCTTGTGTGTGCGTCCAAAAAACTTGAAAGGCTGCTGCAATGTAATGGCTTCAGAGCTTCCATTCTCCAAACGGGTCGTCACTATTTCTCCGCTTCCAAATGGTAAGAAATTAGCTGGCACTAGAACAAATGCAAGTAACAAGGAATCCTTTAGGGTATCCCCGAAACATGAGCTCACAAACAATACCCTGGTCAAAAGTTTCAAAGGGGAATTCACTAAGACTTAATTGTGCTCTCTAATAGTGTTGTTTACTTTGCTGCGAGACAATGTTTTTTTTTTTTTTTTTTTTTTCTGACCCGATTGGCTGAATAAATGATGCAAAACAGGCAAGGGAGCTAGAGTGTCATGGCCACAAAATTACAGCTGATCAAAATTTGCCAAGGGCAGTCTCCCAGCTCGCAGGCTGCTTCTGAGTGCAAGGTTCTGGAGAATACGGCAGACCAGTGCAATCTGGCAGACTTTTGTGGGATTACATAGTGTGACTCACCCACTGCATCCAGCACCTGAATTGGCTTATTAATAGGCCGAACGTGCACTAAAAGACAATGTGCCAGGTAAAGCTCTACTGAAAATAAGAGTGAGGTTTTTGTGTCCAAGCACGATATGCTACAGTGGCACAAATATTTAGTGAATTCACAACTGAGAATCTGGTTCTAAAGAAAAATACAACTCGTGGGCTTACGGTTTGGTGAGCCATCAACATGGAAAGACCAGCAAGCAGTCACATTGATATTACTGCTCGATAAGAGTTCAGGGACACGTGCTGCTGGAATTGTGAAAGAACTTGCAGAGTCCACAGTGTTATAACCAGCCTGTAGGAGTACAGAAAAAAAAAAAAAAAATGAAGTCATGAACAAGCAAGGAAATAAAGAAATGTATGAATGAATTAAAATAAAATTTAAAATAATGAATGAAAAAGAGAGAGAAAGAATCATTTATTTTGCTTTCATGAGCAATTCCTCATAAATTGTATGTTTCTATTAATCATTTATTTATTCATTCATTCATTTATTTATTTATTTAATTTTTTTTTTCTCATGTGCACAATGTACGAGAAGCAGAAATTCACTGACCTGCCAAGGTTGTCTGGTTTCTGAAACATCTCCATAATATATCAGGATGAAAGAGCGATGAACATTGTACGCTAAAACCACTTGGAAAGTGACCACCTTCAAAACACCAACAGACAGTATTCAACACCTTCCAAACCAACAAGACAGACCATTCATTAACAATCAAAGATTACGGTAAGTCTTACCCCTCCACCATTATGGTACGGCACACTGTCCCAGGTAGCCACGAAAGCTGATGTAGCAGCAAAAGGTATGTTAGGGAAGTATTGCCTAACAGCTGCAGTGACTTGTGCCAGTACAGCATGGCTTGTATCCTCTCTGTAGGAGATAGTTCCACCTCGTCGATTGTCAAGGCGAGTCCAAAGAGGAGCAATGATGTCTCTCGCGGAATCCAGAGAGGCATTGTGGGCAGACAGCGGCTCGGTAAACGTTAGGTAGCCGTTGTTGTTTACCTAAAATTTAGAACCACAGTTATTCCAAAGTATTTTAAAGAGAATTTTGAAGAAATGAGGGGTACTCAGATAACTTGCAGCTTCAGCTGTTGGGGAAATATGAAATGCTTACGAAGATCTGATTGTATGTGCGTCCAAAGTATTTGAAAGGCTGCTGCAAGTAAATGACATCGGAGCTTCCATCCTCAGCAGTGGGGTTCACTATGTCTCCAGCCCCAGAAGCGAGGAAATTTGTTGGCACTAAGAAAAGGATAAGTGAGAATGAGCTCTCTGGTTCTGCTAAAGAAACAAGCTCATAAATGGTACATGTTAAGCACGAGCTTCTGGTTGCATTGGCTTACAGTTGGGTGAACCATCCACGTGGAAAGAGCAGCGACCATTCACATTGATATTGCTGCTGGATGAGAGTTCTGGGGCGCTGCTCACTGGAATTGTGAAAGAATGGACAGAGTCCACCGTGCCGTAACCAGCCTGCAGAAGTAAAAATGAATCGATGTTAGGCCCTGCACCGGTTCCAAGTATAACTGCCTTTCATTAGAATGTAAGGTATGACGTGAGGCAAGGGAAATGCCTTGTCATTTGTCTCATTCGCAAAGTCTACAAGGACCCGTCACCACTCACCTGCCACATTTGTTCAGTCTCTGCAATGTCTCCATAGTTGATGAGGATGAAAGAGCGATGGACATTGGAGACTAAAACCACTTGGAACGTGACCACCTTCAAAATACCAACAGAAAGCATGAAAAACCTTTACAGGACAACACTGATTCAATGATAAACAACAATTTGCTCTTACCCCTCCACCATCATAGTATGGCACACTATCCCAGGTAGCCACAAAAGCTGATGTAGCAACAAAAGTTATGTTAGGGTAGTATCGGTCAATAGCTGCAGTGACTTGTGCCAGTACAGCACTGCTTGTATCCTCTCTACAGGAGATAGTTCCACCACGTCGATTGTCAAGGTGAGTCCAGAGAGGAGCAATGATGTCTCTTCCAGAATCCACAAGGGGAATGTAGTAGGACAGCGGCTCAGTAAATGTCAGATGGCCATTGTTGTTGACCTAAAATTCAGGACAAAACATTTGCGCGTATTGGGAGGGGAAATGTATGGTGACAGAATGAAGAGGTATAATTAGGCACAATTCCTACTCGTTAATTCCACAAATCAACAGTCCTCTGAATTTCTCATTTACAATAGCTCGTCCATAAAGATATCAACGTCTGAGCAAAGTAAATCTACTAGTTGCAATCATTTAAAGAGACTTGTCGTTTCCGACAACAAGTAGATAAACCAACTCTGTCTACTTAAGGAAAAGAACAACTAAAAATGCTTACAAAGGTCTGCTTGTGTGTGCGTCCAAAAAACTTGAAAGGCTGCTGCAATGTAATGGCTTCAGAGCTTCCATTCTCCAAACGGGTCGTCACTATTTCTCCGCTTCCAAATGGTAGGAAATTAGCTGGCACTAGAACAAATGCAAGTCACAAGGAATCCTTTAGGGTATCCCCAAAACATGAGCTCACAAACACTACCCTGGTTAAAAGTTTCAAAGGGGAATTCACTAAGACTTAATTGTGCTCTCTAATAGTGTTGTTTACTTTGCTGCGAGACAATGTTTTTTTTTTTTTTTTTTTTTTCTGACCCGATTGGCTGAATAAATGATGCAAAACAGGTAAGGGAGCTAGAGTGTCATGGCCACAAAATTACAGCTGATCAAAATTTGCCAAGGGCAGTCTCCCAGCTCGCAGGCTGCTTCTGAGTGCAAGGTTCTGGAGAATACGGCAGACCAGTGCAATCTGGCAGACTTTTGTGGGATTACATAGTGTGACTCACCCACTGCATCCAGCACCTGAATTGGCTTATTAATAGGCCGAACGTGCACTAAAAGACAATGTGCCAGGTAAAGCTCTACTGAAAATAAGAGTGAGGTTTTTGTGTCCAAGCACGATATGCTACAGTGGCACAAATATTTAGTGAATTCACAACTGAGAATCTGGTTCTAAAGAAAAATACAACTCGTGGGCTTACGGTTTGGTGAGCCATCAACATGGAAAGACCAGCAAGCAGTCACATTGATATTACTGCTCGATAAGAGTTCAGGGACACGTGCTGCTGGAATTGTGAAAGAACTTGCAGAGTCCACAGTGTTATAACCAGCCTGTAGGAGTACAGAAAAAAAAAAAAAAAAATGAAGTCATGAACAAGCAAGGAAATAAAGAAATGTATGAATGAATTAAAATAAAATTTAAAATAATGAATGAAAAAGAGAGAGAAAGAATCATTTATTTTGCTTTCATGAGCAATTCCTCATAAATTGTATGTTTCTATTAATCATTTATTTATTTATTCATTTATTTTTTGTCATGTGCACAATGTACGAGAAGCAGAATTTCACTGACCTGCCAAGGTTGTCTGGTTTCTGAAACATCTCCATAATATATCAGGATGAAAGAGCGATGAACATTGTACGCTAAAACCACTTGGAAAGTGACCACCTTCAAAACACCAACAGACAGTATTCAACACCTTCCAAACCAACAAGACAGACCATTCATTAACAATCAAAGATTACGGTAAGTCTTACCCCTCCACCATTATGGTACGGCACACTGTCCCAGGTAGCCACGAAAGCTGATGTAGCAGCAAAAGGTATGTTAGGGAAGTATTGCCTAACAGCTGCAGTGACTTGTGCCAGTACAGCATGGCTTGTATCCTCTCTGTAGGAGATAGTTCCACCTCGTCGATTGTCAAGGCGAGTCCAAAGAGGAGCAATGATGTCTCTCGCGGAATCCAGAGAGGCATTGTGGGCAGACAGCGGCTCGGTAAACGTTAGGTAGCCGTTGTTGTTTACCTAAAATTTAGAACCACAGTTATTCCAAAGTATTTTAAAGAGAATTTTGAAGAAATGAGGGGTACTCAGATAACTTGCAGCTTCAGCTGTTGGGGAAATATGAAATGCTTACGAAGATCTGATTGTATGTGCGTCCAAAGTATTTGAAAGGCTGCTGCAAGTAAATGACATCGGAGCTTCCATCCTCAGCAGTGGGGTTCACTATGTCTCCAGCCCCAGAAGCGAGGAAATTTGTTGGCACTAAGAAAAGGATAAGTGAGAATGAGCTCTCTGGTTCTGCTAAAGAAACAAGCTCATAAATGGTACATGTTAAGCACGAGCTTCTGGTTGCATTGGCTTACAGTTGGGTGAACCATCCACGTGGAAAGAGCAGCGACCATTCACATTGATATTGCTGCTGGATGAGAGTTCTGGGGCGCTGCTCACTGGAATTGTGAAAGAATGGACAGAGTCCACCGTGCCGTAACCAGCCTGCAGAAGTAAAAATGAATCGATGTTAGGCCCTGCACCGGTTCCAAGTATAACTGCCTTTCATTAGAATGTAAGGTATGACGTGAGGCAAGGGAAATGCCTTGTCATTTGTCTCATTCGCAAAGTCTACAAGGACCCGTCACCACTCACCTGCCACATTTGTTCAGTCTCTGCAATGTCTCCATAGTTGATGAGGATGAAAGAGCGATGGACATTGGAGACTAAAACCACTTGGAACGTGACCACCTTCAAAATACCAACAGAAAGCATGAAAAACCTTTACAGGACAACACTGATTCAATGATAAACAACAATTTGCTCTTACCCCTCCACCATCATAGTATGGCACACTATCCCAGGTAGCCACAAAAGCTGATGTAGCAACAAAAGTTATGTTAGGGTAGTATCGGTCAATAGCTGCAGTGACTTGTGCCAGTACAGCACTGCTTGTATCCTCTCTACAGGAGATAGTTCCACCACGTCGATTGTCAAGGTGAGTCCAGAGAGGAGCAATGATGTCTCTTCCAGAATCCACAAGGGGAATGTAGTAGGACAGCGGCTCAGTAAATGTCAGATGGCCATTGTTGTTGACCTAAAATTCAGGACAAAACATTTGCGCGTATTGGGAGGGGAAATGTATGGTGACAGAATGAAGAGGTATAATTAGGCACAATTCCTACTCGTTAATTCCACAAATCAACAGTCCTCTGAATTTCTCATTTACAATAGCTCGTCCATAAAGATATCAACGTCTGAGCAAAGTAAATCTACTAGTTGCAATCATTTAAAGAGACTTGTCGTTTCCGACAACAAGTAGATAAACCAACTCTGTCTACTTAAGGAAAAGAACAACTAAAAATGCTTACAAAGGTCTGCTTGTGTGTGCGTCCAAAAAACTTGAAAGGCTGCTGCAATGTAATGGCTTCAGAGCTTCCATTCTCCAAACGGGTCGTCACTATTTCTCCGCTTCCAAATGGTAGGAAATTAGCTGGCACTAGAACAAATGCAAGTCACAAGGAATCCTTTAGGGTATCCCCAAAACATGAGCTCACAAACACTACCCTGGTTAAAAGTTTCAAAGGGGAATTCACTAAGACTTAATTGTGCTCTCTAATAGTGTTGTTTACTTTGCTGCGAGACAATGTTTTTTTTTTTTTTCTGACCCGATTGGCTGAATAAATGATGCAAAACAGGTAAGGGAGCTAGAGTGTCATGGCCACAAAATTACAGCTGATCAAAATTTGCCAAGGGCAGTCTCCCAGCTCGCAGGCTGCTTCTGAGTGCAAGGTTCTGGAGAATACGGCAGACCAGTGCAATCTGGCAGACTTTTGTGGGATTACATAGTGTGACTCACCCACTGCATCCAGCACCTGAATTGGCTTATTAATAGGCCGAACGTGCACTAAAAGACAATGTGCCAGGTAAAGCTCTACTGAAAATAAGAGTGAGGTTTTTGTGTCCAAGCACGATATGCTACAGTGGCACAAATATTTAGTGAATTCACAACTGAGAATCTGGTTCTAAAGAAAAATACAACTCGTGGGCTTACGGTTTGGTGAGCCATCAACATGGAAAGACCAGCAAGCAGTCACATTGATATTACTGCTCGATAAGAGTTCAGGGACACGTGCTGCTGGAATTGTGAAAGAACTTGCAGAGTCCACAGTGTTATAACCAGCCTGTAGGAGTACAGAAAAAAAAAAAAAATGAAGTCATGAACAAGCAAGGAAATAAAGAAATGTATGAATGAATTAAAATAAAATTTAAAATAATGAATGAAAAAGAGAGAGAAAGAATCATTTATTTTGCTTTCATGAGCAATTCCTCATAAATTGTATGTTTCTATTAATCATTTATTTATTTATTTATTTATTTTTTGTCATGTGCACAATGTACGAGAAGCAGAATTTCACTGACCTGCCAAGGTTGTCTGGTTTCTGAAACATCTCCATAATATATCAGGATGAAAGAGCGATGAACATTGTACGCTAAAACCACTTGGAAAGTGACCACCTTCAAAACACCAACAGACAGTATTCAACACCTTCCAAACCAACAAGACAGACCATTCATTAACAATCAAAGATTACGGTAAGTCTTACCCCTCCACCATTATGGTACGGCACACTGTCCCAGGTAGCCACGAAAGCTGATGTAGCAGCAAAAGGTATGTTAGGGAAGTATTGCCTAACAGCTGCAGTGACTTGTGCCAGTACAGCATGGCTTGTATCCTCTCTGTAGGAGATAGTTCCACCTCGTCGATTGTCAAGGCGAGTCCAAAGAGGAGCAATGATGTCTCTCGCGGAATCCAGAGAGGCATTGTGGGCAGACAGCGGCTCGGTAAACGTTAGGTAGCCGTTGTTGTTTACCTAAAATTTAGAACCACAGTTATTCCAAAGTATTTTAAAGAGAATTTTGAAGAAATGAGGGGTACTCAGATAACTTGCAGCTTCAGCTGTTGGGGAAATATGAAATGCTTACGAAGATCTGATTGTATGTGCGTCCAAAGTATTTGAAAGGCTGCTGCAAGTAAATGACATCGGAGCTTCCATCCTCAGCAGTGGGGTTCACTATGTCTCCAGCCCCAGAAGCGAGGAAATTTGTTGGCACTAAGAAAAGGATAAGTGAGAATGAGCTCTCTGGTTCTGCTAAAGAAACAAGCTCATAAATGGTACATGTTAAGCACGAGCTTCTGGTTGCATTGGCTTACAGTTGGGTGAACCATCCACGTGGAAAGAGCAGCGACCATTCACATTGATATTGCTGCTGGATGAGAGTTCTGGGGCGCTGCTCACTGGAATTGTGAAAGAATGGACAGAGTCCACCGTGCCGTAACCAGCCTGCAGAAGTAAAAATGAATCGATGTTAGGCCCTGCACCGGTTCCAAGTATAACTGCCTTTCATTAGAATGTAAGGTATGACGTGAGGCAAGGGAAATGCCTTGTCATTTGTCTCATTCGCAAAGTCTACAAGGACCCGTCACCACTCACCTGCCACATTTGTTCAGTCTCTGCAATGTCTCCATAGTTGATGAGGATGAAAGAGCGATGGACATTGGAGACTAAAACCACTTGGAACGTGACCACCTTCAAAATACCAACAGAAAGCATGAAAAACCTTTACAGGACAACACTGATTCAATGATAAACAACAATTTGCTCTTACCCCTCCACCATCATAGTATGGCACACTATCCCAGGTAGCCACAAAAGCTGATGTAGCAACAAAAGTTATGTTAGGGTAGTATCGGTCAATAGCTGCAGTGACTTGTGCCAGTACAGCACTGCTTGTATCCTCTCTACAGGAGATAGTTCCACCACGTCGATTGTCAAGGTGAGTCCAGAGAGGAGCAATGATGTCTCTTCCAGAATCCACAAGGGGAATGTAGTAGGACAGCGGCTCAGTAAATGTCAGATGGCCATTGTTGTTGACCTAAAATTCAGGACAAAACATTTGCGCGTATTGGGAGGGGAAATGTATGGTGACAGAATGAAGAGGTATAATTAGGCACAATTCCTACTCGTTAATTCCACAAATCAACAGTCCTCTGAATTTCTCATTTACAATAGCTCGTCCATAAAGATATCAACGTCTGAGCAAAGTAAATCTACTAGTTGCAATCATTTAAAGAGACTTGTCGTTTCCGACAACAAGTAGATAAACCAACTCTGTCTACTTAAGGAAAAGAACAACTAAAAATGCTTACAAAGGTCTGCTTGTGTGTGCGTCCAAAAAACTTGAAAGGCTGCTGCAATGTAATGGCTTCAGAGCTTCCATTCTCCAAACGGGTCGTCACTATTTCTCCGCTTCCAAATGGTAGGAAATTAGCTGGCACTAGAACAAATGCAAGTCACAAGGAATCCTTTAGGGTATCCCCAAAACATGAGCTCACAAACACTACCCTGGTTAAAAGTTTCAAAGGGGAATTCACTAAGACTTAATTGTGCTCTTTAATAGTGTTGTTTACTTTGCTGCGAGACAATGTTTTTTTTTTTTTTTTTTTTTTCTGACCCGATTGGCTGAATAAATGATGCAAAACAGGTAAGGGAGCTAGAGTGTCATGGCCACAAAATTACAGCTGATCAAAATTTGCCAAGGGCAGTCTCCCAGCTCGCAGGCTGCTTCTGAGTGCAAGGTTCTGGAGAATACGGCAGACCAGTGCAATCTGGCAGACTTTTGTGGGATTACATAGTGTGACTCACCCACTGCATCCAGCACCTGAATTGGCTTATTAATAGGCCGAACGTGCACTAAAAGACAATGTGCCAGGTAAAGCTCTACTGAAAATAAGAGTGAGGTTTTTGTGTCCAAGCACGATATGCTACAGTGGCACAAATATTTAGTGAATTCACAACTGAGAATCTGGTTCTAAAGAAAAATACAACTCGTGGGCTTACGGTTTGGTGAGCCATCAACATGGAAAGACCAGCAAGCAGTCACATTGATATTACTGCTCGATAAGAGTTCAGGGACACGTGCTGCTGGAATTGTGAAAGAACTTGCAGAGTCCACAGTGTTATAACCAGCCTGTAGGAGTACAGAAAAAAAAAAAAAAAAAAATGAAGTCATGAACAAGCAAGGAAATAAAGAAATGTATGAATGAATTAAAATAAAATTTAAAATAATGAATGAAAAAGAGAGAGAAAGAATCATTTATTTTGCTTTCATGAGCAATTCCTCATAAATTGTATGTTTCTATTAATCATTTATTTATTTATTTATTTATTTATTTATTTATTTATTTATTTTTTGTCATGTGCACAATGTACGAGAAGCAGAATTTCACTGACCTGCCAAGGTTGTCTGGTTTCTGAAACATCTCCATAATATATCAGGATGAAAGAGCGATGAACATTGTACGCTAAAACCACTTGGAAAGTGACCACCTTCAAAACACCAACAGACAGTATTCAACACCTTCCAAACCAACAAGACAGACCATTCATTAACAATCAAAGATTACGGTAAGTCTTACCCCTCCACCATTATGGTACGGCACACTGTCCCAGGTAGCCACGAAAGCTGATGTAGCAGCAAAAGGTATGTTAGGGAAGTATTGCCTAACAGCTGCAGTGACTTGTGCCAGTACAGCATGGCTTGTATCCTCTCTGTAGGAGATAGTTCCACCTCGTCGATTGTCAAGGCGAGTCCAAAGAGGAGCAATGATGTCTCTCGCGGAATCCAGAGAGGCGTTGTGGGCAGACAGCGGCTCGGTAAACGTTAGGTAGCCGTTGTTGTTTACCTAAAATTTAGAACCACAGTTATTCCAAAGTATTTTAAAGAGAATTTTGAAGAAATGAGGGGTACTCAGATAACTTGCAGCTTCAGCTGTTGGGGAAATATGAAATGCTTACGAAGATCTGATTGTATGTGCGTCCAAAGTATTTGAAAGGCTGCTGCAAGTAAATGACATCGGAGCTTCCATCCTCAGCAGTGGGGTTCACTATGTCTCCAGCCCCAGAAGCGAGGAAATTTGTTGGCACTAAGAAAAGGATAAGTGAGAATGAGCTCTCTGGTTCTGCTAAAGAAACAAGCTCATAAATGGTACATGTTAAGCACGAGCTTCTGGTTGCATTGGCTTACAGTTGGGTGAACCATCCACGTGGAAAGAGCAGCGACCATTCACATTGATATTGCTGCTGGATGAGAGTTCTGGGGCGCTGCTCACTGGAATTGTGAAAGAATGGACAGAGTCCACCGTGCCGTAACCAGCCTGCAGAAGTAAAAATGAATCGATGTTAGGCCCTGCACCGGTTCCAAGTATAACTGCCTTTCATTAGAATGTAAGGTATGACGTGAGGCAAGGGAAATGCCTTGTCATTTGTCTCATTCGCAAAGTCTGCAAGGACCCGTCACCACTCACCTGCCACATTTGTTCAGTCTCTGCAATGTCTCCATAGTTGATGAGGATGAAAGAGCGATGGACATTGGAGACTAAAACCACTTGGAACGTGACCACCTTCAAAATACCAACAGAAAGCATGAAAAACCTTTACAGGACAACACTAATTCAATGATAAACAACAATTCGCTCTTACCCCTCCACCATCATAGTATGGCACACTATCCCAGGTAGCCACAAAAGCTGATGTAGCAACAAAAGTTATGTTAGGGTAGTATCGGTCAATAGCTGCAGTGACTTGTGCCAGTACAGCACTGCTTGTATCCTCTCTACAGGAGATAGTTCCACCAAGTCGATTGTCAAGATGAGTCCAGAGAGGAGCAATGATGTCTCTTCCAGAATCCTCAAGGGGAATGTAGTAGGACAGCGGCTCAGTAAATGTCAGATGGCCATTGTTGTTGACCTAAAATTCAGGACAAAACATTTGCGCGTATTGGGAGGGGAAATGTATGGTGACAGAATGAAGAGGTATAATTAGGCACAATTCCTACTCGTTAATTCCACAAATCAACAGTCCTCTGAATTTCTCATTTACAATAGCTCGTCCATAAAGATATCAACGTCTGAGCAAAGTAAATCTACTAGTTGCAATCATTTAAAGAGACTTGTCGTTTCCGACAACAAGTAGATAAACCAACTCTGTCTACTTAAGGAAAAGAACAACTAAACATGCTTACAAAGGTCTGCTTGTGTGTGCGTCCAAAAAACTTGAAAGGCTGCTGCAATGTAATGGCTTCAGAGCTTCCATTCTCCAAACGGGTCGTCACTATTTCTCCGCTTCCAAATGGTAAGAAATTAGCTGGCACTAGAACAAATGCAAGTAACAAGGAATCCTTTAGGGTATCCCCGAAACATGAGCTCACAAACAATACCCTGGTCAAAAGTTTCAAAGGGGAATTCACTAAGACTTAATTGTGCTCTCTAATAGTGTTGTTTACTTTGCTGCGAGACAATGTTTTTTTTTTTTTTTTTTTTTTCTGACCCGATTGGCTGAATAAATGATGCAAAACAGGTAAGGGAGCTAGAGTGTCATGGCCACAAAATTACAGCTGATCAAAATTTGCCAAGGGCAGTCTCCCAGCTCGCAGGCTGCTTCTGAGTGCAAGGTTCTGGAGAATACGGCAGACCAGTGCAATCTGGCAGACTTTTGTGGGATTACATAGTGTGACTCACCCACTGCATCCAGCACCTGAATTGGCTTATTAATAGGCCGAACGTGCACTAAAAGGCAATGTGCCAGGTAAAGCTCTACTGAAAATAAGAGTGAGGTTTTTGTGTCCAAGCACGATATGCTACAGTGGCACAAATATTTAGTGAATTCACAACTGAGAATCTGGTTCTAAAGAAAAATACAACTCGTGGGCTTACGGTTTGGTGAGCCATCAACATGGAAAGACCAGCAAGCAGTCACATTGATATTACTGCTCGATAAGAGTTCAGGGACACGTGCTGCTGGAATTGTGAAAGAACTTGCAGAGTCCACAGTGTTATAACCAGCCTGTAGGAGTACAGAAAAAAAAAAAAAAAAATGAAGTCATGAACAAGCAAGGAAATAAAGAAATGTATGAATGAATTAAAATAAAATTTAAAATAATGAATGAAAAAGAGAGAGAAAGAATCATTTATTTTGCTTTCATGAGCAATTCCTCATAAATTGTATGTTTCTATTAATCATTTATTTATTCATTCGTTTATTTATTTATTTATTTTTTTGTCATGTGCACAATGTACGAGAAGCAGAATTTCACTGACCTGCCAAGGTTGTCTGGTTTCTGAAACATCTCCATAATATATCAGGATGAAAGAGCGATGAACATTGTACGCTAAAACCACTTGGAAAGTGACCACCTTCAAAACACCAACAGACAGTATTCAACACCTTCCAAACCAACAAGACAGACCATTCATTAACAATCAAAGATTACGGTAAGTCTTACCCCTCCACCATTATGGTACGGCACACTGTCCCAGGTAGCCACGAAAGCTGATGTAGCAGCAAAAGGTATGTTAGGGAAGTATTGCCTAACAGCTGCAGTGACTTGTGCCAGTACAGCATGGCTTGTATCCTCTCTGTAGGAGATAGTTCCACCTCGTCGATTGTCAAGGCGAGTCCAAAGAGGAGCAATGATGTCTCTCGCGGAATCCAGAGAGGCGTTGTGGGCAGACAGCGGCTCGGTAAACGTTAGGTAGCCGTTGTTGTTTACCTAAAATTTAGAACCACAGTTATTCCAAAGTATTTTAAAGAGAATTTTGAAGAAATGAGGGGTACTCAGATAACTTGCAGCTTCAGCTGTTGGGGAAATATGAAATGCTTACGAAGATCTGATTGTATGTGCGTCCAAAGTATTTGAAAGGCTGCTGCAAGTAAATGACATCGGAGCTTCCATCCTCAGCAGTGGGGTTCACTATGTCTCCAGCCCCAGAAGCGAGGAAATTTGTTGGCACTAAGAAAAGGATAAGTGAGAATGAGCTCTCTGGTTCTGCTAAAGAAACAAGCTCATAAATGGTACATGTTAAGCACGAGCTTCTGGTTGCATTGGCTTACAGTTGGGTGAACCATCCACGTGGAAAGAGCAGCGACCATTCACATTGATATTGCTGCTGGATGAGAGTTCTGGGGCGCTGCTCACTGGAATTGTGAAAGAATGGACAGAGTCCACCGTGCCGTAACCAGCCTGCAGAAGTAAAAATGAATCGATGTTAGGCCCTGCACCGGTTCCAAGTATAACTGCCTTTCATTAGAATGTAAGGTATGACGTGAGGCAAGGGAAATGCCTTGTCATTTGTCTCATTCGCAAAGTCTGCAAGGACCCGTCACCACTCACCTGCCACATTTGTTCAGTCTCTGCAATGTCTCCATAGTTGATGAGGATGAAAGAGCGATGGACATTGGAGACTAAAACCACTTGGAACGTGACCACCTTCAAAATACCAACAGAAAGCATGAAAAACCTTTACAGGACAACACTAATTCAATGATAAACAACAATTCGCTCTTACCCCTCCACCATCATAGTATGGCACACTATCCCAGGTAGCCACAAAAGCTGATGTAGCAACAAAAGTTATGTTAGGGTAGTATCGGTCAATAGCTGCAGTGACTTGTGCCAGTACAGCACTGCTTGTATCCTCTCTACAGGAGATAGTTCCACCAAGTCGATTGTCAAGATGAGTCCAGAGAGGAGCAATGATGTCTCTTCCAGAATCCTCAAGGGGAATGTAGTAGGACAGCGGCTCAGTAAATGTCAGATGGCCATTGTTGTTGACCTAAAATTCAGGACAAAACATTTGCGCGTATTGGGAGGGGAAATGTATGGTGACAGAATGAAGAGGTATAATTAGGCACAATTCCTACTCGTTAATTCCACAAATCAACAGTCCTCTGAATTTCTCATTTACAATAGCTCGTCCATAAAGATATCAACGTCTGAGCAAAGTAAATCTACTAGTTGCAATCATTTAAAGAGACTTGTCGTTTCCGACAACAAGTAGATAAACCAACTCTGTCTACTTAAGGAAAAGAACAACTAAACATGCTTACAAAGGTCTGCTTGTGTGTGCGTCCAAAAAACTTGAAAGGCTGCTGCAATGTAATGGCTTCAGAGCTTCCATTCTCCAAACGGGTCGTCACTATTTCTCCGCTTCCAAATGGTAGGAAATTAGCTGGCACTAGAACAAATGCAAGTAACAAGGAATCCTTTAGGGTATCCCCGAAACATGAGCTCACAAACAATACCCTGGTTAAAAGTTTCAAAGGGGAATTCACTAAGACTTAATTGTGCTCTCTAATAGTGTTGTTTACTTTGCTGCGAGACAATGTTTTTTTTTTTTTTTTTTTTTTCTGACCCGATTGGCTGAATAAATGATGCAAAACAGGTAAGGGAGCTAGAGTGTCATGGCCACAAAATTACAGCTGATCAAAATTTGCCAAGGGCAGTCTCCCAGCTCGCAGGCTGCTTCTGAGTGCAAGGTTCTGGAGAATACGGCAGACCAGTGCAATCTGGCAGACTTTTGTGGGATTACATAGTGTGACTCACCCACTGCATCCAGCACCTGAATTGGCTTATTAATAGGCCGAACGTGCACTAAAAGGCAATGTGCCAGGTAAAGCTCTACTGAAAATAAGAGTGAGGTTTTTGTGTCCAAGCACGATATGCTACAGTGGCACAAATATTTAGTGAATTCACAACTGAGAATCTGGTTCTAAAGAAAAATACAACTCGTGGGCTTACGGTTTGGTGAGCCATCAACATGGAAAGACCAGCAAGCAGTCACATTGATATTACTGCTCGATAAGAGTTCAGGGACACGTGCTGCTGGAATTGTGAAAGAACTTGCAGAGTCCACAGTGTTATAACCAGCCTGTAGGAGTACAGAAAAAAAAAAAAAAAAATGAAGTCATGAACAAGCAAGGAAATAAAGAAATGTATGAATGAATTAAAATAAAATTTAAAATAATGAATGAAAAAGAGAGAGAAAGAATCATTTATTTTGCTTTCATGAGCAATTCCTCATAAATTGTATGTTTCTATTAATCATTTATTTATTCATTCGTTTATTTATTTATTTATTTTTTTGTCATGTGCACAATGTACGAGAAGCAGAATTTCACTGACCTGCCAAGGTTGTCTGGTTTCTGAAACATCTCCATAATATATCAGGATGAAAGAGCGATGAACATTGTACGCTAAAACCACTTGGAAAGTGACCACCTTCAAAACACCAACAGACAGTATTCAACACCTTCCAAACCAACAAGACAGACCATTCATTAACAATCAAAGATTACGGTAAGTCTTACCCCTCCACCATTATGGTACGGCACACTGTCCCAGGTAGCCACGAAAGCTGATGTAGCAGCAAAAGGTATGTTAGGGAAGTATTGCCTAACAGCTGCAGTGACTTGTGCCAGTACAGCATGGCTTGTATCCTCTCTGTAGGAGATAGTTCCACCTCGTCGATTGTCAAGGCGAGTCCAAAGAGGAGCAATGATGTCTCTCGCGGAATCCAGAGAGGCGTTGTGGGCAGACAGCGGCTCGGTAAACGTTAGGTAGCCGTTGTTGTTTACCTAAAATTTAGAACCACAGTTATTCCAAAGTATTTTAAAGAGAATTTTGAAGAAATGAGGGGTACTCAGATAACTTGCAGCTTCAGCTGTTGGGGAAATATGAAATGCTTACGAAGATCTGATTGTATGTGCGTCCAAAGTATTTGAAAGGCTGCTGCAAGTAAATGACATCGGAGCTTCCATCCTCAGCAGTGGGGTTCACTATGTCTCCAGCCCCAGAAGCGAGGAAATTTGTTGGCACTAAGAAAAGGATAAGTGAGAATGAGCTCTCTGGTTCTGCTAAAGAAACAAGCTCATAAATGGTACATGTTAAGCACGAGCTTCTGGTTGCATTGGCTTACAGTTGGGTGAACCATCCACGTGGAAAGAGCAGCGACCATTCACATTGATATTGCTGCTGGATGAGAGTTCTGGGGCGCTGCTCACTGGAATTGTGAAAGAATGGACAGAGTCCACCGTGCCGTAACCAGCCTGCAGAAGTAAAAATGAATCGATGTTAGGCCCTGCACCGGTTCCAAGTATAACTGCCTTTCATTAGAATGTAAGGTATGACGTGAGGCAAGGGAAATGCCTTGTCATTTGTCTCATTCGCAAAGTCTACAAGGACCCGTCACCACTCACCTGCCACATTTGTTCAGTCTCTGCAATGTCTCCATAGTTGATGAGGATGAAAGAGCGATGGACATTGGAGACTAAAACCACTTGGAACGTGACCACCTTCAAAATACCAACAGAAAGCATGAAAAACCTTTACAGGACAACACTAATTCAATGATAAACAACAATTCGCTCTTACCCCTCCACCATCATAGTATGGCACACTATCCCAGGTAGCCACAAAAGCTGATGTAGCAACAAAAGTTATGTTAGGGTAGTATCGGTCAATAGCTGCAGTGACTTGTGCCAGTACAGCACTGCTTGTATCCTCTCTACAGGAGATAGTTCCACCAAGTCGATTGTCAAGATGAGTCCAGAGAGGAGCAATGATGTCTCTTCCAGAATCCTCAAGGGGAATGTAGTAGGACAGCGGCTCAGTAAATGTCAGATGGCCATTGTTGTTGACCTAAAATTCAGGACAAAACATTTGCGCGTATTGGGAGGGGAAATGTATGGTGACAGAAAGAAGACGTATAATTAGGCACAATTCCTACTCGTTAATTCCACAAATCAACAGTCCTCTGAATTTCTCATTTACAATAGCTCGTCCATAAAGATATCAACGTCTGAGCAAAGTAAATCTACTAGTTGCAATCATTTAAAGAGACTTGTCGTTTCCGACAACAAGTAGATAAACCAACTCTGTCTACTTAAGGAAAAGAACAACTAAAAATGCTTACAAAGGTCTGCTTGTGTGTGCGTCCAAAAAACTTGAAAGGCTGCTGCAATGTAATGGCTTCAGAGCTTCCATTCTCCAAACGGGTCGTCACTATTTCTCCACTTCCAAATGGTAAGAAATTAGCTGGCACTAGAACAAATGCAAGTAACAAGGAATCCTTTAGGGTATCCCCGAAACATGAGCTCACAAACAATACCCTGGTTAAAAGTTTCAAAGGGGAATTCACTAAGACTTAATTGTGCTCTCTAATAGTGTTGTTTACTTTGCTGCGAGACAATGTTTTTTTTTTTGGTTTTTTTTTTCTGACCCGATTGGCTGAATAAATGATGCAAAACAGGTAAGGGAGCTAGAGTGTCATGGCCACAAAATTACAGCTGATCAAAATTTGCCAAGGGCAGTCTCCCAGCTCGCAGGCTGCTTCTGAGTGCAAGGTTCTGGAGAATACGGCAGACCAGTGCAATCTGGCAGACTTTTGTGGGATTACATAGTGTGACTCACCCACTGCATCCAGCACCTGAATTGGCTTATTAATAGGCCGAACGTGCACTAAAAGACAATGTGCCAGGTAAAGCTCTACTGAAAATAAGAGTGAGGTTTTTGTGTCCAAGCACGATATGCTACAGTGGCACAAATATTTAGTGAATTCACAACTGAGAATCTGGTTCTAAAGAAAAATACAACTCGTGGGCTTACGGTTTGGTGAGCCATCAACATGGAAAGACCAGCAAGCAGTCACATTGATATTACTGCTCGATAAGAGTTCAGGGACACGTGCTGCTGGAATTGTGAAAGAACTTGCAGAGTCCACAGTGTTATAACCAGCCTGTAGGAGTACAGAAAAAAAAAAAAAAAAATGAAGTCATGAACAAGCAAGGAAATAAAGAAATGTATGAATGAATTAAAATAAAATTTAAAATAATGAATGAAAAAGAGAGAGAAAGAATCATTTATTTTGCTTTCTTGAGCAATTCCTCATAAATTGTATGTTTCTATTAATCATTTATTTATTTATTTATTTATTTATTTATTTATTTATTTATTTTTTGTCATGTGCACAATCACAATGTACGAGAAGCAGAATTTCACTGACCTGCCAAGGTTGTCTGGTTTCTGAAACATCTCCATAATATATCAGGATGAAAGAGCGATGAACATTGTACGCTAAAACCACTTGGAAAGTGACCACCTTCAAAACACCAACAGACAGTATTCAACACCTTCCAAACCAACAAGACAGACCATTCATTAACAATCAAAGATTACGGTAAGTCTTACCCCTCCACCATTATGGTACGGCACACTGTCCCAGGTAGCCACGAAAGCTGATGTAGCAGCAAAAGGTATGTTAGGGAAGTATTGCCTAACAGCTGCAGGACTTGTGCCAGTACAGCATGGCTTGTATCCTCTCTGTAGGAGATAGTTCCACCTCGTCGATTGTCAAGGCGAGTCCAAAGAGGAGCAATGATGTCTCTCGCGGAATCCAGAGAGGCATTGTGGGCAGACAGCGGCTCGGTAAACGTTAGGTAGCCGTTGTTGTTTACCTAAAATTTAGAACCACAGTTATTCCAAAGTATTTTAAAGAGAATTTTGAAGAAATGAGGGGTACTCAGATAACTTGCAGCTTCAGCTGTTGGGGAAATATGAAATGCTTACGAAGATCTGATTGTATGTGCGTCCAAAGTATTTGAAAGGCTGCTGCAAGTAAATGACATCGGAGCTTCCATCCTCAGCAGTGGGGTTCACTATGTCTCCAGCCCCAGAAGCGAGGAAATTTGTTGGCACTAAGAAAAGGATAAGTGAGAATGAGCTCTCTGGTTCTGCTAAAGAAACAAGCTCATAAATGTACATGTTAAGCACGAGCTTCTGGTTGCATTGGCTTACAGTTGGGTGAACCATCCACGTGGAAAGAGCAGCGACCATTCACATTGATATTGCTGCTGGATGAGAGTTCTGGGGCGCTGCTCACTGGAATTGTGAAAGAATGGACAGAGTCCACCGTGCCGTAACCAGCCTGCAGAAGTAAAAATGAATCGATGTTAGGCCCTGCACCGGTTCCAAGTATAACTGCCTTTCATTAGAATGTAAGGTATGACGTGAGGCAAGGGAAATGCCTTGTCATTTGTCTCATTCGCAAAGTCTGCAAGGACCCGTCACCACTCACCTGCCACATTTGTTCAGTCTCTGCAATGTCTCCATAGTTGATGAGGATGAAAGAGCGATGGACATTGGAGACTAAAACCACTTGAACGTGACCACCTTCAAAATACAACAGAAAGCATGAAAAACCTTTACAGGACAACACTAATTCAATGATAAACAACAATTCGCTCTTACCCCTCCACCATCATAGTATGGCACACTATCCCAGGTAGCCACAAAAGCTGATGTAGCAACAAAAGTTATGTTAGGGTAGTATCGGTCAATAGCTGCAGTGACTTGTGCCAGTACAGCACTGCTTGTATCTCTCTACAGGAGATAGTTCCACCAAGTCGATTGTCAAGATGAGTCCAGAGAGGAGCAATGATGTCTCTTCCAGAATCCTCAAGGGGAATGTAGTAGGACAGCGGCTCAGTAAATGTCAGATGGCCATTGTTGTTGACCTAAAATTCAGGACAAAACATTTGCGCGTATTGGGAGGGGAAATGTATGGTGACAGAATGAAGAGGTATAATTAGGCACAATTCCTACTCGTAATTCCACAAATCAACAGTCCTCTGAATTTCTCATTTACAATAGCTCGTCCATAAACATATCAACGTCTGAGCAAAGTAAATCTACTAGTTGCAATCATTTAAAGAGACTTGTCGTTTCCGACAACAAGTAGATAAACCAACTCTGTCTACTTAAGGAAAAGAACAACTAAACATGCTTACAAAGGTCTGCTTGTGTGTGCGTCCAAAAAACTTGAAAGGCTGCTGCAATGTAATGGCTTCAGAGCTTCCATTCTCCAAACGGGTCGTCACTATTTCTCCGCTTCCAAATGGTAAGAAATTAGCTGGCACTAGAACAAATGCAAGTAACAAGGAATCCTTTAGGGTATCCCCGAAACATGAGCTCACAAACAATACCCTGGTTAAAAGTTTCAAAGGGGAATTCACTAAGACTTAATTGTGCTCTCTAATAGTGTTGTTTACTTTGCTGCGAGACAATGTTTTTTTTTTTTTTTTTTTTTTCTGACCCGATTGGCTGAATAAATGATGCAAAACAGGTAAGGGAGCTAGAGTGTCATGGCCACAAAATTACAGCTGATCAAAATTTGCCAAGGGCAGTCTCCCAGCTCGCAGGCTGCTTCTGAGTGCAAGGTTCTGGAGAATACGGCAGACCAGTGCAATCTGGCAGACTTTTGTGGGATTACATAGTGTGACTCACCCACTGCATCCAGCACCTGAATTGGCTTATTAATAGGCCGAACGTGCACTAAAAGGCAATGTGCCAGGTAAAGCTCTACTGAAAATAAGAGTGAGGTTTTTGTGTCCAAGCACGATATGCTACAGTGGCACAAATATTTAGTGAATTCACAACTGAGAATCTGGTTCTAAAGAAAAATACAACTCGTGGGCTTACGGTTTGGTGAGCCATCAACATGGAAAGACCAGCAAGCAGTCACATTGATATTACTGCTCGATAAGAGTTCAGGGACACGTGCTGCTGGAATTGTGAAAGAACTTGCAGAGTCCACAGTGTTATAACCAGCCTGTAGGAGTACAGAAAAAAAAAAAAAAATGAAGTCATGAACAAGCAAGGAAATAAAGAAATGTATGAATGAATTAAAATAAAATTTAAAATAATGAATGAAAAAGAGAGAGAAAGAATCATTTATTTTGCTTTCATGAGCAATTCCTCATAAATTGTATGTTTCTATTAATCATTTATTTATTCATTCGTTTATTTATTTATTTATTTTTTTGTCATGTGCACAATGTACGAGAAGCAGAATTTCACTGACCTGCCAAGGTTGTCTGGTTTCTGAAACATCTCCATAATATATCAGGATGAAAGAGCGATGAACATTGTACGCTAAAACCACTTGGAAAGTGACCACCTTCAAAACACCAACAGACAGTATTCAACACCTTCCAAACCAACAAGACAGACCATTCATTAACAATCAAAGATTACGGTAAGTCTTACCCCTCCACCATTATGGTACGGCACACTGTCCCAGGTAGCCACGAAAGCTGATGTAGCAGCAAAAGGTATGTTAGGGAAGTATTGCCTAACAGCTGCAGTGACTTGTGCCAGTACAGCATGGCTTGTATCCTCTCTGTAGGAGATAGTTCCACCTCGTCGATTGTCAAGGCGAGTCCAAAGAGGAGCAATGATGTCTCTCGCGGAATCCAGAGAGGCGTTGTGGGCAGACAGCGGCTCGGTAAACGTTAGGTAGCCGTTGTTGTTTACCTAAAATTTAGAACCACAGTTATTCCAAAGTATTTTAAAGAGAATTTTGAAGAAATGAGGGGTACTCAGATAACTTGCAGCTTCAGCTGTTGGGGAAATATGAAATGCTTACGAAGATCTGATTGTATGTGCGTCCAAAGTATTTGAAAGGCTGCTGCAAGTAAATGACATCGGAGCTTCCATCCTCAGCAGTGGGGTTCACTATGTCTCCAGCCCCAGAAGCGAGGAAATTTGTTGGCACTAAGAAAAGGATAAGTGAGAATGAGCTCTCTGGTTCTGCTAAAGAAACAAGCTCATAAATGGTACATGTTAAGCACGAGCTTCTGGTTGCATTGGCTTACAGTTGGGTGAACCATCCACGTGGAAAGAGCAGCGACCATTCACATTGATATTGCTGCTGGATGAGAGTTCTGGGGCGCTGCTCACTGGAATTGTGAAAGAATGGACAGAGTCCACCGTGCCGTAACCAGCCTGCAGAAGTAAAAATGAATCGATGTTAGGCCCTGCACCGGTTCCAAGTATAACTGCCTTTCATTAGAATGTAAGGTATGACGTGAGGCAAGGGAAATGCCTTGTCATTTGTCTCATTCGCAAAGTCTACAAGGACCCGTCACCACTCACCTGCCACATTTGTTCAGTCTCTGCAATGTCTCCATAGTTGATGAGGATGAAAGAGCGATGGACATTGGAGACTAAAACCACTTGGAACGTGACCACCTTCAAAATACCAACAGAAAGCATGAAAAACCTTTACAGGACAACACTAATTCAATGATAAACAACAATTCGCTCTTACCCCTCCACCATCATAGTATGGCACACTATCCCAGGTAGCCACAAAAGCTGATGTAGCAACAAAAGTTATGTTAGGGTAGTATCGGTCAATAGCTGCAGTGACTTGTGCCAGTACAGCACTGCTTGTATCCTCTCTACAGGAGATAGTTCCACCAAGTCGATTGTCAAGATGAGTCCAGAGAGGAGCAATGATGTCTCTTCCAGAATCCTCAAGGGGAATGTAGTAGGACAGCGGCTCAGTAAATGTCAGATGGCCATTGTTGTTGACCTAAAATTCAGGACAAAACATTTGCGCGTATTGGGAGGGGAAATGTATGGTGACAGAATGAAGAGGTATAATTAGGCACAATTCCTACTCGTTAATTCCACAAATCAACAGTCCTCTGAATTTCTCATTTACAATAGCTCGTCCATAAAGATATCAACGTCTGAGCAAAGTAAATCTACTAGTTGCAATCATTTAAAGAGACTTGTCGTTTCCGACAACAAGTAGATAAACCAACTCTGTCTACTTAAGGAAAAGAACAACTAAAAATGCTTACAAAGGTCTGCTTGTGTGTGCGTCCAAAAAACTTGAAAGGCTGCTGCAATGTAATGGCTTCAGAGCTTCCATTCTCCAAACGGGTCGTCACTATTTCTCCGCTTCCAAATGGTAAGAAATTAGCTGGCACTAGAACAAATGCAAGTAACAAGGAATCCTTTAGGGTATCCCCGAAACATGAGCTCACAAACAATACCCTGGTTAAAAGTTTCAAAGGGGAATTCACTAAGACTTAATTGTGCTCTCTAATAGTGTTGTTTACTTTGCTGCGAGACACTGTTTTTTTTTTTTTGTTTGTTTTTTCTGACCCGATTGGCTGAATAAATGATGCAAAACAGGTAAGAGTGCTAGAGTGTCATGGCCACAAAATTACATCTGATCAGAATTTGCCAAGGGCAGTCTCCCAGCTCGCAGGCTGCTTCTGAGTGCAAGGTTCTGGAGAATACGGCAGACCAGTGCAATCTGGCAGACTTTTGTGGGATTACATAGTGTGACTCACCCACTGCATCCAGCACCTGAATTGGCTTATTAATAGGCCGAACGTGCACTAAAAGACAATGTGCCAGGTAAAGCTCTACTGAAAAGAAGAGTGAGGTTATTGTGTCCAAGCACGATATGCTACAGTGGCACAAATGTTTAGTGAATTCACAACTGAGAATCTGGTTCTAAAGAAAAATACAACTCGTGGGCTTACGGTTTGGTGAGCCATCAACATGGAAAGACCAGCAAGCAGTCACATTGATATTACTGCTCGATAAGAGTTCAGGGACACGTGCTGCTGGAATTGTGAAAGAACTTGCAGAGTCCACAGTGTTATAACCAGCCTGTAGGAGTACAGAAAAAAAAAAAAAAAATGAAGTCATGAACAAGCAAGGAAATAAAGAAATGTATGAATGAACTAAAATAAAATTTAAAATAATGAATGAAAAAGAGAGAGAAAGAATCATTTATTTTGCTTTCATGAGCAATTCCTCAAAAATTGTATGTTTCTATTAATCATTTATTTATTTATTTATTTATTTATTTATTATTATTATTTTTTTTGTCATGTGCACAGTGTACGAGAAGCAGAATTTCACTGACCTGCCAAGGCTGTCTGGTTTCTGAAACATCTCCATAATATATCAGGATGAAAGAGCGATGAACATTGTACGCTAAAACCACTTGGAAAGTGACCACCTTCAAAACACCAACAGACAGTATTCAGCACCTTCCAAACCAACAAGACAGACCATTCATTAACAATCAAAGATTACGGTAAGTCTTACCCCTCCACCATTATGGTACGGCACACTGTCCCAGGTAGCCACGAAAGCTGATGTAGCAGCAAAAGGTATGTTAGGGAAGTATTGCCTAACAGCTGCAGTGACTTGTGCCAGTACAGCATGGCTTGTATCCTCTCTGTAGGAGATAGTTCCACCTCGTCGATTGTCAAGGCGAGTCCAAAGAGGAGCAATGATGTCTCTCGCGGAATCCAGAGAGGCGTTGTGGGCAGACAGCGGCTCGGTAAACGTTAGGTAGCCGTTGTTGTTTACCTAAAATTTAGAACCACAGTTATTCCAAAGTATTTTAAAGAGAATTTTGAAGAAATGAGGGGTACTCAGATAACTTGCAGCTTCAGCTGTTGGGGAAATATGAAATGCTTACGAAGATCTGATTGTATGTGCGTCCAAAGTATTTGAAAGGCTGCTGCAAGTAAATGACATCGGAGCTTCCATCCTCAGCAGTGGGGTTCACTATGTCTCCAGCCCCAGAAGCGAGGAAATTTGTTGGCACTAAGAAAAGGATAAGTGAGAATGAGCTCTCTGGTTCTGCTAAAGAAACAAGCTCATAAATGGTACATGTTAAGCACGAGCTTCTGGTTGCATTGGCTTACAGTTGGGTGAACCATCCACGTGGAAAGAGCAGCGACCATTCACATTGATATTGCTGCTGGATGAGAGTTCTGGGGCGCTGCTCACTGGAATTGTGAAAGAATGGACAGAGTCCACCGTGCCGTAACCAGCCTGCAGAAGTAAAAATGAATCGATGTTAGGCCCTGCACCGGTTCCAAGTATAACTGCCTTTCATTAGAATGTAAGGTATGACGTGAGGCAAGGGAAATGCCTTGTCATTTGTCTCATTCGCAAAGTCTACAAGGACCCGTCACCACTCACCTGCCACATTTGTTCAGTCTCTGCAATGTCTCCATAGTTGATGAGGATGAAAGAGCGATGGACATTGGAGACTAAAACCACTTGGAACGTGACCACCTTCAAAATACCAACAGAAAGCATGAAAAACCTTCACAGGACGACACTAATTCACTGATAATCAACAATTCGCTCTTACCCCTCCACCATCATAGTATGGCACACTATCCCAGGTAGCCACAAAAGCTGATGTAGCAACAAAAGTTATGTTAGGGTAGTATCGGTCAATAGCTGCAGTGACTTGTGCCAGTACAGCACTGCTTGTATCCTCTCTACAGGAGATAGTTCCACCAAGTCGATTGTCAAGATGAGTCCAGAGAGGAGCAATGATGTCTCTTCCAGAATCCTCAAGGGGAATGTAGTAGGACAGCGGCTCAGTAAATGTCAGATGGCCATTGTTGTTGACCTAAAATTCAGGACAAAACATTTGCGCGTATTGGGAGGGGAAATGTATGGTGACAGAATGAAGAGGTATAATTAGGCACAATTCCTACTCCTTAATTCCACAAATCAACAGTCCTCTGAATTTCTCATTTACAATAGCTCGTCCATAAAGATATCAACGTCTGAGCAAAGTAAATCTACTAGTTGCAATCATTTAAAGAGACTTGTCGTTTCCGACAACAAGTAGATAAACCAACTCTGTCTACTTAAGGAAAAGAACAACTAAAAATGCTTACAAAGGTCTGCTTGTGTGTGCGTCCAAAAAACTTGAAAGGCTGCTGCAATGTAATGGCTTCAGAGCTTCCATTCTCCAAACGGGTCGTCACTATTTCTCCGCTTCCAAATTGTAAGAAAGTAGCTGGCACTAGAACAAATGCAAGTAACAAGGAATCCTTTAGGGTATCCCCGAAACATGAGCTCACAAACAATACCCTGGTTAAAAGTTTCAAAGGGGAATTCACTAAGACTTAATTGTGCTCTCTAATAGTGTTGTTTACTTTGCTGCGAGACAATGTTTTTTTTTTTTTTTTTTTTTTTTTTTCTGACCCGATTGGCTGAATAAATGATGCAAAACAGGTAAGGGAGCTAGAGTGTCATGGCCACAAAATTACAGCTGATCAAAATTTGCCAAGGGCAGTCTCCCAGCTCGCAGGCTGCTTCTGAGTGCAAGGTTCTGGAGAATACGGCAGACCAGTGCAATCTGGCAGACTTTTGTGGGATTACATAGTGTGACTCACCCACTGCATCCAGCACCTGAATTGGCTTATTAATAGGCCGAACGTGCACTAAAAACAATGTGCCAGGTAAAGCTCTACTGAAAAGAAGAGTGAGGTTTTTGTGTCCAAGCACGATATGCTACAGTGGCACAAATGTTTAGTGAATTCACAACTGAGAATCTGGTTCTAAAGAAAAATACAACTCGTGGGCTTACGGTTTGGTGAGCCATCAACATGGAAAGACCAGCAAGCAGTCACATTGATATTACTGCTCGATAAGAGTTCAGGGACACGTGCTGCTGGAATTGTGAAAGAACTTGCAGAGTCCACAGTGTTATAACCAGCCTGTAGGAGTACAGAAAAAAAAAAAAAAAAAAAATGAAGTCATGAACAAGCAAGGAAATAAAGAAATGTATGAATGAACTAAAATAAAATTTAAAATAATGAATGAAAAAGAGAGAGAAAGAATCATTTATTTTGCTTTCATGAGCAATTCCTCAAAAATTGTATGTTTCTATTAATCATTTATTTATTTATTTATTATTATTATTTTTTTTGTCATGTGCACAGTGTACGAGAAGCAGAATTTCACTGACCTGCCAAGGCTGTCTGGTTTCTGAAACATCTCCATAATATATCAGGATGAAAGAGCGATGAACATTGTACGCTAAAACCACTTGGAAAGTGACCACCTTCAAAACACCAACAGACAGTATTCAACACCTTCCAAACCAACAAGACAGACCATTCATTAACAATCAAAGATTACGGTAAGTCTTACCCCTCCACCATTATGGTACGGCACACTGTCCCAGGTAGCCACGAAAGCTGATGTAGCAGCAAAAGGTATGTTAGGGAAGTATTGCCTAACAGCTGCAGTGACTTGTGCCAGTACAGCATGGCTTGTATCCTCTCTGTAGGAGATAGTTCCACCTCGTCGATTGTCAAGGCGAGTCCAAAGAGGAGCAATGATGTCTCTCGCGGAATCCAGAGAGGCGTTGTGGGCAGACAGCGGCTCGGTAAACGTTAGGTAGCCGTTGTTGTTTACCTAAAATTTAGAACCACAGTTATTCCAAAGTATTTTAAAGAGAATTTTGAAGAAATGAGGGGTACTCAGATAACTTGCAGCTTCAGCTGTTGGGGAAATATGAAATGCTTACGAAGATCTGATTGTATGTGCGTCCAAAGTATTTGAAAGGCTGCTGCAAGTAAATGACATCGGAGCTTCCATCCTCAGCAGTGGGGTTCACTATGTCTCCAGCCCCAGAAGCGAGGAAATTTGTTGGCACTAAGAAAAGGATAAGTGAGAATGAGCTCTCTGGTTCTGCTAAAGAAACAAGCTCATAAATGGTACATGTTAAGCACGAGCTTCTGGTTGCATTGGCTTACAGTTGGGTGAACCATCCACGTGGAAAGAGCAGCGACCATTCACATTGATATTGCTGCTGGATGAGAGTTCTGGGGCGCTGCTCACTGGAATTGTGAAAGAATGGACAGAGTCCACCGTGCCGTAACCAGCCTGCAGAAGTAAAAATGAATCGATGTTAGGCCCTGCACCGGTTCCAAGTATAACTGCCTTTCATTAGAATGTAAGGTATGACGTGAGGCAAGGGAAATGCCTTGTCATTTGTCTCATTCGCAAAGTCTACAAGGACCCGTCACCACTCACCTGCCACATTTGTTCAGTCTCTGCAATGTCTCCATAGTTGATGAGGATGAAAGAGCGATGGACATTGGAGACTAAAACCACTTGGAACGTGACCACCTTCAAAATACCAACAGAAAGCATGAAAAACCTTTACAGGACAACACTAATTCAATGATAAACAACAATTCGCTCTTACCCCTCCACCATCATAATATGGCACACTATCCCAGGTAGCCACAAAAGCTGATGTAGCAACAAAAGTTATGTTAGGGTAGTATCGGTCAATAGCTGCAGTGACTTGTGCCAGTACAGCACTGCTTGTATCCTCTCTACAGGAGATAGTTCCACCACGTCGATTGTCAAGGTGAGTCCAGAGAGGAGCAATGATGTCTCTTCCAGAATCCACAAGGGGAATGTAGTTGGACAGCGGCTCAGTAAATGTCAGATGGCCATTGTTGTTGACCTAAAATTCAGGACAAAACATTTGCGCGAATTGTGAGGGCAAATGTATGGTGACAGAATGAAGAGGTATAATTAGGCACAATTCCTACTCGTTAATTCCACAAATCAACAGTCCTCTGAATTTCTCATTTACAATAGCTCGTCCATAAAGATATCAACATCTGAGCAAAGTAAATCTACTAGTTGCAATCATTTAAAGAGACTTGTCGTTTCCGACACAAGTAGATAAACCAACTCTGTCTACTTAAGGAAAAAAACAACTAAAAATGCTTACAAAGGTCTGGTTGTGTGTGCGTCCAAAAAACTTGAAAGGCTGCTGCAATGTAATGGCTTCAGAGCTTCCATTCTCCAAACGGGTCGTCACTATTTCTCCGCTTCCAAATGGTAGGAAATTAGCTGGCACTAGGACAAATGCAAGTGACAAGGAATCCTTTAGGGTATCCCCGAAACATGAGCTCACAAACACTACCCTGGTTAAAAGTTTCAAAGGTGAATTCACTAAGACTTAATTGTGCTCTCTAATAGTGTTGTTTACTTTGCTGCGAGACAATGTTTTTTTTTTTTTTTTTCTGACCCGATTGGCTGAATAAATGATGCAAAACAGGTAAGGGAGCTAGAGTGTCATGGCCACAAAATTACAGCTGATCAAAATTTGCCAAGGGCAGTCTCCCAGCTCGCAGGCTGCTTCTGAGTGCAAGGTTCTGGAGAATACGGCAGACCAGTGCAATCTGGCAGACTTTTGTGGGATTACATAGTGTGACTCACCCACTGCATCCAGCACCTGAATTGGCTTATTAATAGGCCGAACGTGCACTAAAAGACAATGTGCCAGGTAAAGCTCTACCGAAAATAAGAGTGAGGTTTTTGTGTCCAAGCACGATATGCTACAGTGGCACAAATGTTTAGTGAATTTACAACTGAGAATCTGGTTCTAAAGAAAAATACAACTCGTGGGCTTACGGTTTGGTGAGCCATCAACATGGAAAGACCAGCAAGCAGTCACATTGATATTACTGCTCGATAAGAGTTCAGGGACACGTGCTGCTGGAATTGTGAAAGAACTTGCAGAGTCCACAGTGTTATAACCAGCCTGTAGGAGTACAGAAAAAAAAAAAAAATGAAGTCATCAGCAAGCAAGGAAATAAAGAAATGTATGAATGAATTAAAATAAAATAAAAAAAAATGAATGAAAAAGAGAGAGAAAGAATCATTTATTTTGCTTTCATGAGCAATTCCTCATAAATTGTATGTTTCTATTAATTATTTATTCATTTATTTATTGATTTATTTAGTTATTTTTTTGTCATTTGCACATTGTACGAGAAGCAGAATTTCACTGACCTGCCAAGGTTGTCTGGTTTCTGAAACATCTCCATAATAGATCAGGATGAAAGAGCGATGAACATTGTACGCTAAAATCACTTGGAAAGTGACCACCTTCAAAACACCAACAGACAGTATTCAACACCTTCCAAACCAACAAGACAGACCATTCATTAACAATCAATGATTACGGTAAGTCTTACCCCTCCACCATTATGGTACGGCACACTGTCCCAGGTAGCCACGAAAGCTGATGTAGCAGCAAAAGGTATGTTAGGGAAGTATTGCCTAACAGCTGCAGTGACTTGTGCCAGTACAGCATGGCTTGTATCCTCTCTGTAGGAGATAGTTCCACCTCGTCGATTGTCAAGGCGAGTCCAAAGAGGAGCAATGATGTCTCTCGCGGAATCCAGAGAGGCGTTGTGGGCAGACAGCGGCTCGGTAAACGTTAGGTAGCCGTTGTTGTTTACCTAAAATTTAGAACCACAGTTATTCCAAAGTATTTTAAAGAGAATTTTGAAGAAATGAGGGGTACTCAGATAACTTGCAGGTTCAGCTGTTGGGGAAATATGAAATGCTTACGAAGATCTGATTGTATGTGCGTCCAAAGAATTTGAAAGGCTGCTGCAAGTAAATGACATCGGAGCTTCCATCCTCAGCAGTGGGGTTCACTATGTCTCCAGCCCCAGAAGCGAGGAAATTTGTTGGCACTAAGAAAAGGATAAGTGAGAATGAACTCTCTGGTTCTGCTAAAGAAACAAGCTCATAAATGGTACATGTTCAGCACGAGCTTCTGGTTGCATTGGCTTACATTTGGGTGAACCATCCACGTGGAAAGAGCAGCGACCATTCACATTGATATTGCTGCTGGATGAGAGTTCTGGGGCGCTGCTCACTGGAATTGTGAAAGAATGGACAGAGTCCAACGTGCCGTAACCAGCCTGCAGAAGTAAAAATGAATCGATGTTAGGCCCTGCACCGGTTCCAAGTATAACTCCCTTTCATTAGAATGTAAGGTATGATGCGAGGCAAGGGAAATGCCTTGTCATTTGTCTCATTCGCAAAGTCTACAAGGACCCGTCACCACTCACCTGCCACATTTGTTCTGTCTCTGCAATGTCTCCATAGTTGATGAGGATGAAAGAGCGATGGACATTGGAGACTAAAACCACTTGGAACGTGACCACCTTCAAAATACCAACAGAAAGCATGAAAAACCTTCACAGGACGACACTAATTCACTGATAATCAACAATTCGCTCTTACCCCTCCACCATCATAGTATGGCACACTATCCCAGGTAGCCACAAAAGCTGATGTAGCAACAAAAGTTATGTTAGGGTAGTATCGGTCAATAGCTGCAGTGACTTGTGCCAGTACAGCACTGCTTGTATCCTCTCTACAGGAGATAGTTCCACCACGTCGATTGTCAAGGTGAGTCCAAAGAGGAGCAATGATGTCTCTTCCAGAATCCACAAGGGGAATGTAGTTGGACAGCGGCTCAGTAAATGTCAGATGGCCATTGTTGTTGACCTAAAATTCAGGACAAAACATTTGCGCGAATTGTGAGGGCAAATGTATGGTGACAGAATGAAGAGGTATAATTAGGCACAATTCCTACTCGTTAATTCCACAAATCAACAGTCCTCTGAATTTCTCATTTACAATAGCTCGTCCATAAAGATATCAACATCTGAGCAAAGTAAATCTACTAGTTGCAATCATTTAAAGAGACTTGTCGTTTCCGACACAAGTAGATAAACCAACTCTGTCTACTTAAGGAAAAAAACAACTAAAAATGCTTACAAAGGTCTGGTTGTGTGTGCGTCCAAAAAACTTGAAAGGCTGCTGCAATGTAATGGCTTCAGAGCTTCCATTCTCCAAACGGGTCGTCACTATTTCTCCGCTTCCAAATGGTAGGAAATTAGCTGGCACTAGGACAAATGCAAGTGACAAGGAATCCTTTAGGGTATCCCCGAAACATGAGCTCACAAACACTACCCTGGTTAAAAGTTTCAAAGGTGAATTCACTAAGACTTAATTGTGCTCTCTAATAGTGTTGTTTACTTTGCTGCGAGACAATGTTTTTTTTTTTTTTTTTCTGACCCGATTGGCTGAATAAATGATGCAAAACAGGTAAGGGAGCTAGAGTGTCATGGCCACAAAATTACAGCTGATCAAAATTTGCCAAGGGCAGTCTCCCAGCTCGCAGGCTGCTTCTGAGTGCAAGGTTCTGGAGAATACGGCAGACCAGTGCAATCTGGCAGACTTTTGTGGGATTACATAGTGTGACTCACCCACTGCATCCAGCACCTGAATTGGCTTATTAATAGGCCGAACGTGCACTAAAAGACAATGTGCCAGGTAAAGCTCTACCGAAAATAAGAGTGAGGTTTTTGTGTCCAAGCACGATATGCTACAGTGGCACAAATGTTTAGTGAATTTACAACTGAGAATCTGGTTCTAAAGAAAAATACAACTCGTGGGCTTACGGTTTGGTGAGCCATCAACATGGAAAGACCAGCAAGCAGTCACATTGATATTACTGCTCGATAAGAGTTCAGGGACACGTGCTGCTGGAATTGTGAAAGAACTTGCAGAGTCCACAGTGTTATAACCAGCCTGTAGGAGTACAGAAAAAAAAAAAAAAAATGAAGTCATGAGCAAGCAAGGAAATAAAGAAATGTATGAATGAATTAAAATAAAATAAAAAAAAATGAATGAAAAAGAGAGAGAAAGAATCATTTATTTTGCTTTCATGAGCAATTCCTCATAAATTGTATGTTTCTATTAATTATTTATTCATTTATTTATTGATTTATTTAGTTATTTTTTTGTCATTTGCACATTGTACGAGAAGCAGAATTTCACTGACCTGCCAAGGTTGTCTGGTTTCTGAAACATCTCCATAATAGATCAGGATGAAAGAGCGATGAACATTGTACGCTAAAATCACTTGGAAAGTGACCACCTTCAAAACACCAACAGACAGTATTCAACACCTTCCAAACCAACAAGACAGACCATTCATTAACAATCAATGATTACGGTAAGTCTTACCCCTCCACCATTATGGTACGGCACACTGTCCCAGGTAGCCACGAAAGCTGATGTAGCAGCAAAAGGTATGTTAGGGAAGTATTGCCTAACAGCTGCAGTGACTTGTGCCAGTACAGCATGGCTTGTATCCTCTCTGTAGGAGATAGTTCCACCTCGTCGATTGTCAAGGCGAGTCCAAAGAGGAGCAATGATGTCTCTCGCGGAATCCAGAGAGGCGTTGTGGGCAGACAGCGGCTCGGTAAACGTTAGGTAGCCGTTGTTGTTTACCTAAAATTTAGAACCACAGTTATTCCAAAGTATTTTAAAGAGAATCTTGAAGAAATGAGGGTTACTCAGATAACTTGCAGCTTCAGTGGTGGGGGAAATATGAAATGCTTACGAAGATCTGATTGTATGTGCGTCCAAAGTATTTGAAAGGCTGCTGCAAGTACATGACATCGGAGCTTCCATCCTCAGCAGTGGGGTTCACTATGTCTCCAGCCCCAGAAGTGAGGAAATTTGTTGGCACTAAGAAAAGGATAAGTGAGAATGAACTCTCTGGTTCTGCTAAAGAAACAAGCTCATAAATGGTACATGTTAAGCACGAGCTTCTGGTTGCATTGGCTTACAGTTGGGTGAACCATCCACGTGGAAAGAGCAGCGACCATTGACATTGATATTGCTGCTGGATGAGAGTTCTGGGGCGCTGCTCACTGGAATTGTGAAAGAATGGACAGAGTCCAGAGTGCCGTAACCAGCCTGCAGAAGTAAAAATGAATCGATGTTAGGCCCTGCACCGGTTCCAAGTATAACTGCCTTTCATTAGAATGTAAGGTATGACGTGAGGCAAGGGAAATGCCTTGTCATTTGTCTCATTCGCAAAGTCTACAAGGACCCGTCACCACTCACCTGCCACATTTTTTCTGTTTCTGCAATGTCTCCATAGTTGATGAGGATGAAAGAGCGATGGACATTGGAGACTAAAACCACTTGGAACGTGACCACCTTCAAAATACCAACAGAAAGCATGAAAAACCTTTACAGGACAACACTAATTCAATGATAAACAACAATTTGCTCTTACCCCTCCACCATCATAGTATGGCACACTATCCCAGGTAGCCACAAAAGCTGATGTAGCAACAAAAGTTATGTTAGGGTAGTATCGGTCAATAGCTGCAGTGACTTGTGCCAGTACAGCACTGCTTGTATCCTCTCTATAGGAGATAGTTCCACCACGTCGATTGTCAAGGTGAGTCCAGAGAGGAGCAATGATGTCTCTTCCAGAATCCACAAGGGGAATGTAGTCGGACAGCGGCTCAGTAAATGTCAGATGGCCATTGTTGTTGACCTAAAATTCAGAACAAAACATTTGTGCGTATTGGGAGGGGAAATGTATGGTGACAGAAAGAAGTGGTAAAATTAGGCACAATTCCTACTCGTTAATTCTACAAATCAACAGTCCTCTGAATTTCTCATTTACAAAAGCTCGTCCATAAAGATATCAACGTCTGAGCAAAGTAAATCTACTAGTTGCAATCATTTAAAGAGACTTGTCGTTTCCGACACAAGTAGATAAACCAACTCTGTCTACTTAAGGAAAAAAACAACTAAAAATGCTTACAAAGGTCTGGTTGTGTGTGCGTCCAAAAAACTTGAAAGGCTGCTGCAATGTAATGGCTTCAGAGCTTCCATTCTCCAAACGGGTCGTCACTATTTCTCCGCTTCCAAATGGTAGGAAATTAGCTGGCACTAGGACAAATGCAAGTGACAAGGAATCCTTTAGGGTATCCCCGAAACATGAGCTCACAAACACTACCCTGGTTAAAAGTTTCAAAGGTGAATTCACTAAGACTTAATTGTGCTCTCTAATAGTGTTGTTTACTTTGCTGCGAGACAATGTTTTTTTTTTTTTTTTCTGACCCGATTGGCTGAATAAATGATGCAAAACAGGTAAGGGAGCTAGAGTGTCATGGCCACAAAATTACAGCTGATCAAAATTTGCCAAGGGCAGTCTCCCAGCTCGCAGGCTGCTTCTGAGTGCAAGGTTCTGGAGAATACGGCAGACCAGTGCAATCTGGCAGACTTTTGTGGGATTACATAGTGTGACTCACCCACTGCATCCAGCACCTGAATTGGCTTATTAATAGGCCGAACGTGCACTAAAAGACAATGTGCCAGGTAAAGCTCTACCGAAAATAAGAGTGAGGTTTTTGTGTCCAAGCACGATATGCTACAGTGGCACAAATGTTTAGTGAATTTACAACTGAGAATCTGGTTCTAAAGAAAAATACAACTCGTGGGCTTACGGTTTGGTGAGCCATCAACATGGAAAGACCAGCAAGCAGTCACATTGATATTACTGCTCGATAAGAGTTCAGGGACACGTGCTGCTGGAATTGTGAAAGAACTTGCAGAGTCCACAGTGTTATAACCAGCCTGTAGGAGTACAGAAAAAAAAAAAAAAATGAAGTCATCAGCAAGCAAGGAAATAAAGAAATGTATGAATGAATTAAAATAAAATAAAAAAAAATGAATGAAAAAGAGAGAGAAAGAATCATTTATTTTGCTTTCATGAGCAATTCCTCATAAATTGTATGTTTCTATTAATTATTTATTCATTTATTTATTGATTTATTTAGTTATTTTTTTGTCATTTGCACATTGTACGAGAAGCAGAATTTCACTGACCTGCCAAGGTTGTCTGGTTTCTGAAACATCTCCATAATAGATCAGGATGAAAGAGCGATGAACATTGTACGCTAAAATCACTTGGAAAGTGACCACCTTCAAAACACCAACAGACAGTATTCAACACCTTCCAAACCAACAAGACAGACCATTCATTAACAATCAATGATTACGGTAAGTCTTACCCCTCCACCATTATGGTACGGCACACTGTCCCAGGTAGCCACGAAAGCTGATGTAGCAGCAAAAGGTATGTTAGGGAAGTATTGCCTAACAGCTGCAGTGACTTGTGCCAGTACAGCATGGCTTGTATCCTCTCTGTAGGAGATAGTTCCACCTCGTCGATTGTCAAGGCGAGTCCAAAGAGGAGCAATGATGTCTCTCGCGGAATCCAGAGAGGCGTTGTGGGCAGACAGCGGCTCGGTAAACGTTAGGTAGCCGTTGTTGTTTACCTAAAATTTAGAACCACAGTTATTCCAAAGTATTTTAAAGAGAATTTTGAAGAAATGAGGGGTACTCAGATAACTTGCAGGTTCAGCTGTTGGGGAAATATGAAATGCTTACGAAGATCTGATTGTATGTGCGTCCAAAGAATTTGAAAGGCTGCTGCAAGTAAATGACATCGGAGCTTCCATCCTCAGCAGTGGGGTTCACTATGTCTCCAGCCCCAGAAGCGAGGAAATTTGTTGGCACTAAGAAAAGGATAAGTGAGAATGAACTCTCTGGTTCTGCTAAAGAAACAAGCTCATAAATGGTACATGTTCAGCACGAGCTTCTGGTTGCATTGGCTTACATTTGGGTGAACCATCCACGTGGAAAGAGCAGCGACCATTCACATTGATATTGCTGCTGGATGAGAGTTCTGGGGCGCTGCTCACTGGAATTGTGAAAGAATGGACAGAGTCCAACGTGCCGTAACCAGCCTGCAGAAGTAAAAATGAATCGATGTTAGGCCCTGCACCGGTTCCAAGTATAACTCCCTTTCATTAGAATGTAAGGTATGATGCGAGGCAAGGGAAATGCCTTGTCATTTGTCTCATTCGCAAAGTCTACAAGGACCCGTCACCACTCACCTGCCACATTTGTTCTGTCTCTGCAATGTCTCCATAGTTGATGAGGATGAAAGAGCGATGGACATTGGAGACTAAAACCACTTGGAACGTGACCACCTTCAAAATACCAACAGAAAGCATGAAAAACCTTCACAGGACGACACTAATTCACTGATAATCAACAATTCGCTCTTACCCCTCCACCATCATAGTATGGCACACTATCCCAGGTAGCCACAAAAGCTGATGTAGCAACAAAAGTTATGTTAGGGTAGTATCGGTCAATAGCTGCAGTGACTTGTGCCAGTACAGCACTGCTTGTATCCTCTCTACAGGAGATAGTTCCACCACGTCGATTGTCAAGGTGAGTCCAGAGAGGAGCAATGATGTCTCTTCCAGAATCCACAAGGGGAATGTAGTTGGACAGCGGCTCAGTAAATGTCAGATGGCCATTGTTGTTGACCTAAAATTCAGGACAAAACATTTGCGCGAATTGTGAGGGCAAATGTATGGTGACAGAATGAAGAGGTATAATTAGGCACAATTCCTACTCGTTAATTCCACAAATCAACAGTCCTCTGAATTTCTCATTTACAATAGCTCGTCCATAAAGATATCAACATCTGAGCAAAGTAAATCTACTAGTTGCAATCATTTAAAGAGACTTGTCGTTTCCGACACAAGTAGATAAACCAACTCTGTCTACTTAAGGAAAAAAACAACTAAAAATGCTTACAAAGGTCTGGTTGTGTGTGCGTCCAAAAAACTTGAAAGGCTGCTGCAATGTAATGGCTTCAGAGCTTCCATTCTCCAAACGGGTCGTCACTATTTCTCCGCTTCCAAATGGTAGGAAATTAGCTGGCACTAGGACAAATGCAAGTGACAAGGAATCCTTTAGGGTATCCCCGAAACATGAGCTCACAAACACTACCCTGGTTAAAAGTTTCAAAGGTGAATTCACTAAGACTTAATTGTGCTCTCTAATAGTGTTGTTTACTTTGCTGCGAGACAATGTTTTTTTTTTTTTTTTCTGACCCGATTGGCTGAATAAATGATGCAAAACAGGTAAGGGAGCTAGAGTGTCATGGCCACAAAATTACAGCTGATCAAAATTTGCCAAGGGCAGTCTCCCAGCTCGCAGGCTGCTTCTGAGTGCAAGGTTCTGGAGAATACGGCAGACCAGTGCAATCTGGCAGACTTTTGTGGGATTACATAGTGTGACTCACCCACTGCATCCAGCACCTGAATTGGCTTATTAATAGGCCGAACGTGCACTAAAAGACAATGTGCCAGGTAAAGCTCTACCGAAAATAAGAGTGAGGTTTTTGTGTCCAAGCACGATATGCTACAGTGGCACAAATGTTTAGTGAATTTACAACTGAGAATCTGGTTCTAAAGAAAAATACAACTCGTGGGCTTACGGTTTGGTGAGCCATCAACATGGAAAGACCAGCAAGCAGTCACATTGATATTACTGCTCGATAAGAGTTCAGGGACACGTGCTGCTGGAATTGTGAAAGAACTTGCAGAGTCCACAGTGTTATAACCAGCCTGTAGGAGTACAGAAAAAAAAAAAAAAAATGAAGTCATGAGCAAGCAAGGAAATAAAGAAATGTATGAATGAATTAAAATAAAATAAAAAAAAATGAATGAAAAAGAGAGAGAAAGAATCATTTATTTTGCTTTCATGAGCAATTCCTCATAAATTGTATGTTTCTATTAATTATTTATTCATTTATTTATTGATTTATTTAGTTATTTTTTTGTCATTTGCACATTGTACGAGAAGCAGAATTTCACTGACCTGCCAAGGTTGTCTGGTTTCTGAAACATCTCCATAATAGATCAGGATGAAAGAGCGATGAACATTGTACGCTAAAATCACTTGGAAAGTGACCACCTTCAAAACACCAACAGACAGTATTCAACACCTTCCAAACCAACAAGACAGACCATTCATTAACAATCAATGATTACGGTAAGTCTTACCCCTCCACCATTATGGTACGGCACACTGTCCCAGGTAGCCACGAAAGCTGATGTAGCAGCAAAAGGTATGTTAGGGAAGTATTGCCTAACAGCTGCAGTGACTTGTGCCAGTACAGCATGGCTTGTATCATCTCTGTAGGAGATAGTTCCACCTCGTCGATTGTCAAGGCGAGTCCAAAGAGGAGCAATGATGTCTCTCGCGGAATCCAGAGAGGCGTTGTGGGCAGACAGCGGCTCGGTAAACGTTAGGTAGCCGTTGTTGTTTACCTAAAATTTAGAACCACAGTTATTCCAAAGTATTTTAAAGAGAATCTTGAAGAAATGAGGGTTACTCAGATAACTTGCAGCTTCAGTGGTGGGGGAAATATGAAATGCTTACGAAGATCTGATTGTATGTGCGTCCAAAGTATTTGAAAGGCTGCTGCAAGTACATGACATCGGAGCTTCCATCCTCAGCAGTGGGGTTCACTATGTCTCCAGCCCCAGAAGTGAGGAAATTTGTTGGCACTAAGAAAAGGATAAGTGAGAATGAACTCTCTGGTTCTGCTAAAGAAACAAGCTCATAAATGGTACATGTTAAGCACGAGCTTCTGGTTGCATTGGCTTACAGTTGGGTGAACCATCCACGTGGAAAGAGCAGCGACCATTGACATTGATATTGCTGCTGGATGAGAGTTCTGGGGCGCTGCTCACTGGAATTGTGAAAGAATGGACAGAGTCCAGAGTGCCGTAACCAGCCTGCAGAAGTAAAAATGAATCGATGTTAGGCCCTGCACCGGTTCCAAGTATAACTGCCTTTCATTAGAATGTAAGGTATGACGTGAGGCAAGGGAAATGCCTTGTCATTTGTCTCATTCGCAAAGTCTACAAGGACCCGTCACCACTCACCTGCCACATTTTTTCTGTTTCTGCAATGTCTCCATAGTTGATGAGGATGAAAGAGCGATGGACATTGGAGACTAAAACCACTTGGAACGTGACCACCTTCAAAATACCAACAGAAAGCATGAAAAACCTTTACAGGACAACACTAATTCAATGATAAACAACAATTTGCTCTTACCCCTCCACCATCATAGTATGGCACACTATCCCAGGTAGCCACAAAAGCTGATGTAGCAACAAAAGTTATGTTAGGGTAGTATCGGTCAATAGCTGCAGTGACTTGTGCCAGTACAGCACTGCTTGTATCCTCTCTATAGGAGATAGTTCCACCACGTCGATTGTCAAGGTGAGTCCAGAGAGGAGCAATGATGTCTCTTCCAGAATCCACAAGGGGAATGTAGTCGGACAGCGGCTCAGTAAATGTCAGATGGCCATTGTTGTTGACCTAAAATTCAGAACAAAACATTTGTGCGTATTGGGAGGGGAAATGTATGGTGACAGAAAGAAGTGGTATAATTAGGCACAATTCCTACTCGTTAATTCCACAAATCAACAGTCCTCTGAATTTCTCATTTACAATAGCTCGTCCATAAAGATATCAACATCTGAGCAAAGTAAATCTACTAGTTGCAATCATTTAAAGAGACTTGTCGTTTCCGACACAAGTAGATAAACCAACTCTGTCTACTTAAGGAAAAAAACAACTAAAAATGCTTACAAAGGTCTGGTTGTGTGTGCGTCCAAAAAACTTGAAAGGCTGCTGCAATGTAATGGCTTCAGAGCTTCCATTCTCCAAACGGGTCGTCACTATTTCTCCGCTTCCAAATGGTAGGAAATTAGCTGGCACTAGGACAAATGCAAGTGACAAGGAATCCTTTAGGGTATCCCCGAAACATGAGCTCACAAACACTACCCTGGTTAAAAGTTTCAAAGGTGAATTCACTAAGACTTAATTGTGCTCTCTAATAGTGTTGTTTACTTTGCTGCGAGACAATGTTTTTTTTTTTTTTTTTCTGACCCGATTGGCTGAATAAATGATGCAAAACAGGTAAGGGAGCTAGAGTGTCATGGCCACAAAATTACAGCTGATCAAAATTTGCCAAGGGCAGTCTCCCAGCTCGCAGGCTGCTTCTGAGTGCAAGGTTCTGGAGAATACGGCAGACCAGTGCAATCTGGCAGACTTTTGTGGGATTACATAGTGTGACTCACCCACTGCATCCAGCACCTGAATTGGCTTATTAATAGGCCGAACGTGCACTAAAAGACAATGTGCCAGGTAAAGCTCTACCGAAAATAAGAGTGAGGTTTTTGTGTCCAAGCACGATATGCTACAGTGGCACAAATGTTTAGTGAATTTACAACTGAGAATCTGGTTCTAAAGAAAAATACAACTCGTGGGCTTACGGTTTGGTGAGCCATCAACATGGAAAGACCAGCAAGCAGTCACATTGATATTACTGCTCGATAAGAGTTCAGGGACACGTGCTGCTGGAATTGTGAAAGAACTTGCAGAGTCCACAGTGTTATAACCAGCCTGTAGGAGTACAGAAAAAAAAAAAAAATGAAGTCATGAGCAAGCAAGGAAATAAAGAAATGTATGAATGAATTAAAATAAAATAAAAAAAAAATGAATGAAAAAGAGAGAGAAAGAATCATTTATTTTGCTTTCATGAGCAATTCCTCATAAATTGTATGTTTCTATTAATTATTTATTCATTTATTTATTGATTTATTTAGTTATTTTTTTGTCATTTGCACATTGTACGAGAAGCAGAATTTCACTGACCTGCCAAGGTTGTCTGGTTTCTGAAACATCTCCATAATAGATCAGGATGAAAGAGCGATGAACATTGTACGCTAAAATCACTTGGAAAGTGACCACCTTCAAAACACCAACAGACAGTATTCAACACCTTCCAAACCAACAAGACAGACCATTCATTAACAATCAATGATTACGGTAAGTCTTACCCCTCCACCATTATGGTACGGCACACTGTCCCAGGTAGCCACGAAAGCTGATGTAGCAGCAAAAGGTATGTTAGGGAAGTATTGCCTAACAGCTGCAGTGACTTGTGCCAGTACAGCATGGCTTGTATCCTCTCTGTAGGAGATAGTTCCACCTCGTCGATTGTCAAGGCGAGTCCAAAGAGGAGCAATGATGTCTCTCGCGGAATCCAGAGAGGCGTTGTGGGCAGACAGCGGCTCGGTAAACGTTAGGTAGCCGTTGTTGTTTACCTAAAATTTAGAACCACAGTTATTCCAAAGTATTTTAAAGAGAATCTTGAAGAAATGAGGGTTACTCAGATAACTTGCAGCTTCAGTGGTGGGGGAAATATGAAATGCTTACGAAGATCTGATTGTATGTGCGTCCAAAGTATTTGAAAGGCTGCTGCAAGTACATGACATCGGAGCTTCCATCCTCAGCAGTGGGGTTCACTATGTCTCCAGCCCCAGAAGTGAGGAAATTTGTTGGCACTAAGAAAAGGATAAGTGAGAATGAACTCTCTGGTTCTGCTAAAGAAACAAGCTCATAAATGGTACATGTTAAGCACGAGCTTCTGGTTGCATTGGCTTACAGTTGGGTGAACCATCCACGTGGAAAGAGCAGCGACCATTGACATTGATATTGCTGCTGGATGAGAGTTCTGGGGCGCTGCTCACTGGAATTGTGAAAGAATGGACAGAGTCCAGAGTGCCGTAACCAGCCTGCAGAAGTAAAAATGAATCGATGTTAGGCCCTGCACCGGTTCCAAGTATAACTGCCTTTCATTAGAATGTAAGGTATGACGTGAGGCAAGGGAAATGCCTTGTCATTTGTCTCATTCGCAAAGTCTACAAGGACCCGTCACCACTCACCTGCCACATTTTTTCTGTCTCTGCAATGTCTCCATAGTTGATGAGGATGAAAGAGCGATGGACATTGGAGACTAAAACCACTTGGAACGTGACCACCTTCAAAATACCAACAGAAAGCATGAAAAACCTTTACAGGACAACACTAATTCAATGATAAACAACAATTTGCTCTTACCCCTCCACCATCATAGTATGGCACACTATCCCAGGTAGCCACAAAAGCTGATGTAGCAACAAAAGTTATGTTAGGGTAGTATCGGTCAATAGCTGCAGTGACTTGTGCCAGTACAGCACTGCTTGTATCCTCTCTATAGGAGATAGTTCCACCACGTCGATTGTCAAGGTGAGTCCAGAGAGGAGCAATGATGTCTCTTCCAGAATCCACAAGGGGAATGTAGTCGGACAGCGGCTCAGTAAATGTCAGATGGCCATTGTTGTTGACCTAAAATTCAGAACAAAACATTTGTGCGTATTGGGAGGGGAAATGTATGGTGACAGAAAGAAGTGGTAAAATTAGGCACAATTCCTACTCGTTAATTCTACAAATCAACAGTCCTCTGAATTTCTCATTTACAAAAGCTCGTCCATAAAGATATCAACGTCTGAGCAAAGTAAATCTACTAGTTGCAATCATTTAAAGAGACTTGTCGTTTCCGACACAAGTAGATAAACCAACTCTGTCTACTTAAGGAAAAAAACAACTAAAAATGCTTACAAAGGTCTGGTTGTGTGTGCGTCCAAAAAACTTGAAAGGCTGCTGCAATGTAATGGCTTCAGAGCTTCCATTCTCCAAACGGGTCGTCACTATTTCTCCGCTTCCAAATGGTAGGAAATTAGCTGGCACTAGGACAAATGCAAGTGACAAGGAATCCTTTAGGGTATCCCCGAAACATGAGCTCACAAACACTACCCTGGTTAAAAGTTTCAAAGGTGAATTCACTAAGACTTAATTGTGCTCTCTAATAGTGTTGTTTACTTTGCTGCGAGACAATGTTTTTTTTTTTTTTTCTGACCCGATTGGCTGAATAAATGATGCAAAACAGGTAAGGGAGCTAGAGTGTCATGGCCACAAAATTACAGCTGATCAAAATTTGCCAAGGGCAGTCTCCCAGCTCGCAGGCTGCTTCTGAGTGCAAGGTTCTGGAGAATACGGCAGACCAGTGCAATCTGGCAGACTTTTGTGGGATTACAGAGTGTGACTCACCCACTGCATCCAGCACCTGAATTGGCTTATTAATAGGCCGAACGTGCACTAAAAGACAATGTGCCAGGTAAAGCTCTACCGAAAATAAGAGTGAGGATTTTGTGTCCAAGCACGATATGCTACAGTGGCACAAATGTTTAGTGAATTTACAACTGAGAATCTGGTTCTAAAGAAAAATACAACTCGTGGGCTTACGGTTTGGTGAGCCATCAACATGGAAAGACCAGCAAGCAGTCACATTGATATTACTGCTCGATAAGAGTTCAGGGACATGTGCTGCTGGAATTGTGAAAGAACTGGAAGAGTCCACAGTGTTATAACCAGCCTGTAGGAGTACAGAAAAAAAAAAAAAAAATGAAGTCATAAATAATCAAGTAAAGAAATTAATGGCCCAGTTTCACAGACAGGGCTTAAACTAAGCCAGGATTAGGCCATAGATCGATTAGGACATTAAAGTAATTTTTATAAACGTACTTAGAAAAAATAAAAAAAATAAAAACATTACTGGTGTGCATCTTGAGACAAAACAAAGGCACTGATATATTTTAAGATCAGTCAGAGCATGTTTCTTTCAGTTGAAAGAGTTCAAATTTAGATTTTAGTCTAGTACTAGGCTTAAGCCTTGTCTGTGAAACCGGGGGAATAAATAATTAATTAAAATACAATAAAAAAAAAGTAGAGATAGAAATAATCCCTTCTTTTGCATTCATGAGCAATTTCTTATAAATTGTATGTTTGTACAGTGTCCTTAATTTTTTTCACATTTCATTATGTTGCTGCCTTATTTTACATTTCTTTAACGTACTTTCTTTTCCACATCAATCTACAATCTACAGCGCCCCTAAAGGGACATTTTCAAAAAATAAAAATGAAGATTTTTTCGTACGCACGAGACATGTTTCGCGTGAGAACGAGAAACTATTGTGCTCACGAGAAACTTTCGCGTGTGCACGAGAAATGAGCTCACGCGTTACAGTTCCCGGTTACATACAGGGGCGTCATGCACTCAATATTTTTGAGGGGTACGAGTGAAGCGGGGGGTTGTGGGGGGATCTTGTCTGACACAGCAGCCATGATAGAACTGTAGATCGGATATAGGCTTATGTTTAATCAAAATATTTATGTTTTTTATTTTTATTTGAAATACTTCCAAACGTGTTAACTATATCATGACATATCTCGATTCTCAAATATGTGCAAGTAAATGCATTTTGCACTTTTATAGATTATAGTTGATCTATAGGCCTAATGGGCGATGGGCAAAGTAGGCTAATAGTGTAATAGCCTTAGCTATGCATAAAAACCCGTATTTTTACTTAAATACCAGATATGGGTTTCATGCCATAAAATATTTTGAATTGGCTACAACTGACTTTATATTTAATGTGAATTTAATAAAAAAAATAAATAAATAACTAAATAAAAAAAAAAGTCAGGCAACTAATTATAACACTTTATATAACACATTGTACAGAAGCAAAGAACATTTACATTATCAAAGAACATTTTCATTGTCTAGCCAGAGTTCAAGCACTCTCAAAAACTCCCATTATAATCACTGAAGCTGTTTACACTGTGAAATGAATATCTTACTTTCGTACATCTGCACTTCATTGTTTCTGATTGTTTCACTTTATTTCGGAGAATGCGCCAGTCAGCTAGCGAGTAAAGAAAACACCGGCTTTTCAGCGATGACTCATCTGAACGCCTCTGATTGGTCATTGCATTCATAAGCTCAACAGAATGGAGTGTGATTGTTGATTATGCGCAGCTGTCAAAACGCCTTTGTCTTTGGCTCAGCGCCAGCCAGCGAACGCAATTTAAATTTATCATCTAGTGACGTGACTCACTGAACGTTCAAATGATGCCGGTGTGATTGTATCAATTATATATATATATATATATATATATATATATATAAAAAAATAATATTCGGCTAATTGTTTTTTTTTTTTTTGTCTTTTGGAAGCTGCATTCAAAATCCACTTGGCTCAAAAATCTGAGGGGGCACGTGCCCCCTTAGTTTTAATGGGCATGACGCCTCTGGTTACATAACTGCCATCTTACAAAGAAAACAAGAGCACGCATGCGCATGATTTAGCCTAATTGAGATGCATTTTGTCCTTCAATACGAAAACATTGTTTCTGTTCTTGCATTTCGACACAGATAAATCACCACTGAACGGCATAAGAACAGCCTTTTCCCTCAGGCTATATTCCACTTGAACAATACATAACATCTCAGGACTGTACATCTGTACATAACTTCTCAAAACTTTTCATCTGTAAAATAGCACATTTATAATTCTTTCTGCTTTCTCTATATTTTGTACATAACTTGTATATACAAATATATATATATATATATATATATATATATATATATATATATATTTACCATATAGCTTTTTTTATTTATTTTCAATTCTGTTTATTATTAGCATCATATTTAATTATATTACCTTAAATTATATGTATGTCTGCATGTCTGTACTTTAAGTGCAGTCAGTCGATTAAAAAATTAGCTAATTAATCACACGTTTTTTTTTTTTGTTTGTTTGTTTTTTTTTTTTTTTTCAGAAATCCGCGTCGGTTTTTCCCGCGACGACAATGTTTAATTTTACTTCTGAAATGCTTGTTAAACCAGTTTAAATGAAATATTGTATACGTTTAAACAGTAAAATATGTTGTATTAGGCACTGTATTTAACGAAAATAAATGCATTTAGGCAAAGAAAGAAAGAAAGAAAGAAAAATGTCAAAGAAATAAAAAACGAAAGTGAAACAAAAAAAACAGCAGTTATTGAAAACCTAACTGAAGTAATAATTAGCAAAAATAAATAATCGTTTTCGATTATATACATATTTAACTGGCTTTTAAATTCGTATGTGGGACAATAGGCTATTGTCATATCGAAATCCAAAATTTGAGCTTTTATACTGTAGCTACCAATCGCTTCTAGACCTCAAAATGCGTTTTAAATGTCAGAATCAGAAAGAGCTTTATTGTCTAGTGTGTTTACACACACAAAAACAAGAAATTCATCTTGGTGACAGGAGCATCCAGTGGAGAAAGTACAGACAGAGTGCAGACATGCATATAATTTAAAGTAATATAATGAAATATAAGGCTAATAATAAACAGAATAGACAATAAATAAAAAAAATAAATAATAACTATATGGTAATAAAAATATAGATAAAATAGAATTATGAATGTGCAAATGTTTTAGGAGGTTATGTTCAAAATATAGAGAACATATAATTATGAATGTTCTATTTTGCATATGAAAAGTTTTGAGAAGTTATGTACAGATGTACAGTCCTGAGATGTTAGGCTATGTATTGTTCAGGTGGAATGTAGCCTGAGGGAAAAAGCTGTTCTTATGCCGTTCAGTGATGATTTATCCGTGTCCAAATGCAAGAACAGAAACAATGTTTTCATATTGAATCCCAAAATAGATCTCAATTAGGCTAAATCATGCGCATGCATGCTCTTGTTTTCTTGTGCATTGCATAAGTATTCATGGTAACACTTTATTTTGATGGTTCCTTTTGAACATTCTATTGACACTAAATAATTTTGCACCTACATGTCAACTAACTCTCATTAGAGTATTAGTAGACTGCCTGCTTCATGTCTGCTAACTCTTTGTTGTGATAGTCCCCAAAAGACATTCTACTGACTATAAGTAACTTCGCAAGTACATGTCAACCTATTCTAACCCTAATCTACCAGTCAACTAATACTCTACACTTTACTTTTGGGATGGTACTCTACAGGTGATGAGCAGTGCCTGGTTTCCTTCAAACATGATGCTTGGAATTGAGGTTCATCAGACCAGATCTTGTTTTGTGCAGTCTGAGGGTCCTTTAAGTGCTTTTTTTTTTTGGCAAATTCTAAGTGTGTTTTCATGTGTTTTCACTGAGGAGAGGATTGAGTTTGGCCACACTGCCATAACACCAAGATCGGTGGAGTGTTGCAGTGATGTTTGTCCTTCTGTAGGTTTCTCCTGTCTCCACATATGATCACAGAGCTCAACTAGAGTGACCATCAGGTTCTTGGTCACCACTCTAACCAAGGCCCTTCTCCGTCTATTGTTCAGTTTGGCCAGGAGGCCAGCTCTAGGAAGAGTTCTTGATGTGTCAAACTTCTTCCATTAAGAGTAACAGAGACTACATGTTTCTGTGAACCTTCAATGCTGCATAATATTTTTTATTTTTTCTGAATTCTTCCCCAGATGTGTGTCTTGATGCAATCCTGTTTCTGAGCTCTATAGGCAGTTTTTTTTTTTTTTTTTTTTTTTACCTCAAGGCTTGATTTTTGCTCTGATATGCATTTTCAGCTGTTAGACCTTTTATTAAGATGTTTGTGCCTTTCTGAATCATACCCATTCAACTGAATTTGCCATAGGTTAACTTCACTCGAAGTGTAATAACATCTACAGGCAATATGAATGCTCCTGAGCTAAATTTCAACTGTCCCTGAAAAGGGTATGAATATTTATGCAATGAAATCATTAAAGTTTTTCATTTTAAATAAATTTGCAAAGATGTTAAAAACCTGTCTTTTGTTTTGCCATTATGGTGTATGGAGTGTAGATTGATGTGGGAAAAAAAAGTAATTTAAAGCAGTTTAACACAAGGCAGCAACATAACGCAACGTGAAAAAAAATGAAGGGGTGTGAATACTTTCACAAGGCACTGTGTGTGTGTGTATGTATGTATATATATATATATATATATATATATATATATATATATATATATATATATATATATATATATATATATACACATTTTTTTATTTTTTATGTTTTTTTAAATTTGTACAATGTACAAGAAGCAGAACTTCACTGACCTGCCAAGCTTGTCTGGTTTCTGAAACATCTCCATAATAGATCAGGATGAAAGAGCGATGAACATTGTACGCTAAAACCACTTGGAAAGTGACCACCTTCAAAACACCAACAGACAGTATTCAACACCTTCCAAACCAACAAGACAGACATTCATTAACAATCAAAGATTACGGTAAGTCTTACCCCTCCACCATTATGGTACGGCACTCTGTCCCAGGTAGCCACGAAAGCTGATGTAGCAGCAAAAGGTATGTTAGGGAAGTATTGCCTAACAGCTGCAGTGACTTGTGCCAGTACAGCATGGCTTGTATCCTCTCTGTAGGAGATAGTTCCACTTCGTCGATTGTCAAGCCGAGTCCAAAGAGGAGCAATGATGTCTCTTGCGGAATCCAGAGAGGCGTTGTGGGCAGACAGCGGCTCGGTAAATGTTAGGTAGCCATTGTTGTTCACCTAAAATTTAGGACCAATTTTTTTTCAAAAGGGTTTCAAATTTTCAAAATTTCAAACAGGTGAAATGTATATAAATAACTTGTAACGTAAATGATTGAGGAAGAAAATGTAATGCTTACAAAGATCTGACTGTATGTGCGTCCAAAATATTTGAAAGGCTGCTTCAATACAATGGCTTCAGAGCTTCCATTATCAGGAATGGGTTTTAGTATTTTTGCTTCCTCCAAATCTATAAATCTAGCAGGCACTTGAAAAAGCATATGTGGTATTGAATTGTTTAGTTGTGCTAATGAAACTTAAGCTCATGAATTTTACTTTTGAAATTTTGGCTTACATTTCGGTGAGCCATCAACATTGAAAGACCATTGACCATTCACATTGACATTGCTGCTGGATGAGAGTTCTGGGGTGCTTTTCACTGGAATTGTGAAAGAATTGACAGAGTCCTCTGTGTGAAAGCCAGCCTATAGAAGTGAACGTAAATTTTAGAATTCTCAACCAATTCAGAAAAAAGCTTTATTTTGTTAGTAGAAGAAGTACTGAATAAAGAGAACAATTCCTTTCTTTTCCTTTAGTTTTTTTAAATTGTAAAATATTTAAAGACCACTCACCAACCAACTTTGTGTTGTTGCAGCAATATTACTATACTTGATGAGGATGAAAGAGCGCTGAAAATTGTAGGCCAAAACCACTTGGAAAGTGACCACCTTCACAAAATAAATAGACAGCATTTAAAAACTAAAGAGTAAAAACTAAAAACTTAAAGGAGGGGGGGGGGGGGGGGGGGGGGGGGGATTCACTGATAAGCATTGTCTTACCCCTCCACCGTTATAGTATGGCACCCTGTTCCAAGTAGCAACAAAAGCTGATGTAGCAGCAAAAGGTATGTTAGGGAAGTATTGCCTAACAGCTGCAGTGACTTGTGCCAGTACAGCATGGCTTGTATCCTCTCTGTAGGAGATAGTTCCACCTCGTCGATTGTCAAGGTCAGTCCACAGAGGGGCAATGATGTCTCTTTCAGACTTTAAAATTGGGGTGTAGGAATACAGTGGTTCAGTAAATGTTAGATGGCCATTGTTGTTCACCTAAAATTGAGAGCAAGTTATCAAAACAAAATATTTGACAAAACTAAGTATGAATGACAGTACACTGCATAAATAAATCTGCAACCACATTTATAAAGTCAAATGCTTACAAAGATCTGATTGTATGTATTTCCAAAGTATTTGAAAGGCTCTTGTAAGGAAATGGCATGAGAGCTTCCATCATCCAATATGGGGTTTAGTTTGTCTCCAACCCCAAACGGCAAGAAATCAGCTGTCATTAAAGACATGGTAAGTGATATTACATCATGATAATCGTTCAAAGAAACATCCAATGACCTCTTCTGTATAAATTTCCTATTTGAATATTAAAATTAAGTAGCAATATATGCAGGGACATGATTAGATTATTCATCTGTTTCAGTTACATATATATTTACTCGTTGGCAGCTTGTGCCAAGTAGTTTAACACTGTGCACCCTCTAGAGTTTCATGACAGAACTTGGCATATATACACACATACACATATGTATATATATATATATATATATATATATATATATATATATATATATAAAACACAATCCATATCCTTTTAGAAAGTGCTCAGAGAGTGACCTGAGTTCTGGATGGTCAAAAATATATGGCGAATGAGTGGAAACTGAATGAATTGGGCTGTCCAAAATATTCATACTTGGCACTTTGTGTGAAGTGTGGACAAGACTTCCAGTAGACAGTAAACAATCAGTAATTATAAATAATATTTCCTTATGTAAACAATAATAAATATAATACTAACTTCTCATTGGAAACTGAATTGAGTAAAAGTACATTATCCCACTTTAAATTTAAAATCATGGCAACAATAACATGGGCAGCTAGAAACATTCAAAATGTTAGTCTACACTTGACAAATGTAACAGCCTAATGTAGTCATATTTAACAGGGTTTGATAAATGTTGCATATTTAATTAAATAACAGTATATTTCGTATAACAGTATATAATGTCTAAATTGGAGTATAGGCTTAGCTCCAGATGTTAGCAAAATGTAGACACATCCCCGAATATATGTACTTTCTTCAACTTCTTAAAAAAAAATTAGGCTATACATTGCAGTCCTATTGTACTACAGTTATTCTTTAAGATGATACATTGTGCTTCAGGGTTTGTACGTATATCCAATATACAGTAGTCAACATTTGAAGTGGATCAAAAAAGTTCATCAAAGTTGTCCTTAGGCAAGAACGGGTATTGTTTTTGTTTTAGGACAACTTTGATGAAAGGTTTTGATCCACTTCAAATGTTGACTACTGTATTTGAAAGAATATATGATTCATCATACTTTAGCACATTTTCAACTAAAACAGTAGTAATTTTGTCAGTCACAAATGTCTGACAAAAAAAGTAATACATGGTTTAATAACATTAGTCTACATTGTCATTACCTTCTGCTTCAGGTATTTCACCTGGTGGAGTGAAAACAGAACAGTTAGTTTCAGAGCTTCAAGTTTTTTTTTTTTTTATCAAAAATGGTATAGAAAATATTTTATGCTCAACAAAACTGCATATTACTTAAGATCAAAGGCTAACTTTAAATAATTTAATTAATTTCATAAATCAACAGTGAGTTATGGTTATTTGTCATATTCAATATCTGTTTCGTGACTTACCGGCAAGAAAGGAAAGCAGTGCTATAACATATAACGGGACAGGTCTCCCCATCCTTTTGTTAGTCTGTCACAATGTATTCTGAAAAAGACACACACACACACACATACACATATACATATATATATATATATATATATATATATATATATATATATATATATAGATAGATAGATAGATAGATAGATAGATAGATATAGAATATATAGTTTTTGTCAGCATTAGAAGTACAACTAAGCAAGATAGATAGATACATAGATAGATAGATAGATAGATAGATAGATTTTTTTATTTTTATTTTTAATCTTACCAAAAGTCCAAAAGGATTTTTTTTTTTTTTTCACTTTTCTGAAGAACAAATACTCTCCCGCAGTTTTTGGAGAACAAGCTTTCAATGTTATTGTGTCTGTATTTATACCCAAGTGTTTTGGGTGGGGTTTGTTTGTTTGGTGTGTTTTTGACCTTTTGTTTTGAACTATTGCTTTGATCTTTTCAAGGTCCTCATAAATTATGATGTCTATGAGGCCTTTGGGGACATATATGTTTTTTTTTTGTTTTTTTTTTGCAACGAGATGTCACTGCTAGTTGATCTTAAATGCTTATGATGTTATGAATAAATTCTTTATGATGTTAGGTTCACAAGTTCATATAAAAAATCTGAAGAAAATTACAGTGCTTGTTTGTAACATTTGCACATTTGTAAAGTTAATAATGTGTGGATACAACAGAAACCTGCATTTTTACTGCATTTTTTAACCTTTTTATGTTAGTGATGATAAATACGATCAGGAAACAATTTGTGTAACAATGTGTGTAATTATGAAAAAAAGATAAATAAAATAAATTAAAAAATAATGGGGAAAAAAATACAGCATGTGTTTCATTCGCACAATGAGACAATTTATTTAAAACTTTGTTGGACCAACAGGATTTTTTCTACCTCTCTAATTCTGTAGTACATCAGACCTGCCCTGTGATGGACTAATCACCTGTCCAGAGTGTTTCTGTGCCTTGGGCTTGAGAGACTGGAATATGCTCCAGTACTCCCTGAGATCCAATACAGGAGAAGCCATTGGATGGAAATATGGATGGATGAATTGATGGACAGATGGATGGATGGATGTCTGAACATAGTGAATCCCAAACTTAAGATGCATGGCTTATAACAGGTTTTAAATAACAAAACCTTCAGATTCAATATTTGTTTGGAATATTCACAAGGTATGAGACTCTAACTTGAAATGTCAGGTTTTAGACATATTTTATGATTCTTAGTGGCACGTTTACAATATGCTACATCACAAATTTTAAGCTGGATTTTTTTTCATTGTTGGCCTCACAATGCTCTAAACCTGTTTTGTTTAAAGCTAAATTTAAAGAAAACATTTCGCTTAGGGGATGAATGAAGTTAGACTGGAAATGCAGCATGATTATATATAAGTACTTTTAAGTAAAGTGTGGTTCTACAACACGTGTTTACTTACGTCTGCATAGACACCAAAACTTGACATACTGACAGCATCTATACGTACAATGCTGACGTATTGACAGCATCTTACATGTAAATTATTCACACACAAACTTAATTCTTATGAATACTGAAATTGTGGCAATAACATTTTGCTTATATTGTATTCAGTTTTCATATCATGGCATTATATTTTCAGTCGCATATATTGAATGTATTTTATTTTACTGTAATTTAATTAATATGATATAATTACATTTTAGTCTCTTCTATGTGACTTCTGCTGCCAACTCGTTTATTTTAAAACCTTAAAATGAATAACATTTCTGTGATCATTTTACCATTACCTATCATGTAATTTTATTTGCCGTGGGACACAAAAGGCATTTTTTCTCAGATATGCTGTCACTGACAACAGAATCATAAAATACACTAAAAATGCAAAAAAAAAAAATTAATAAAAAAAATAAAAAATCACAAAAGTAATGAATTTTATTTTATTTGTGTGTAGTGATCCACTTAAGAATCCATGTGATTGTGAACACCTATGCAAATTCAAACCTTTATCCAGTGATTTTTTTTTTTTTTTTATTCAAACAACACAAAATATATACAAATGCAAGTATTAAACATTATGCATACAATACAAGAATGAAAAGGAGAACTTTAAATAAGGAAAAAGGGGAAAAGTTATACAAAAAAAATCATAATAATGCTGCAGAATAAAGAATAAAGGAATAAAGGTTAAAGTCTTGTTAGCTTTCTTATTCAGAGTGTCTCTAATACTATCTACATACAAACTTACCTCAGTCAACAAAACTATAAAACTGTGTTTCTGATTAGTAAATTTGCATTTATGAATGTAAAAATTGATCAAAAGTATAAATAAATGAATTAAATAAGAACACTTTTCATCTTCTTCAGGATAATCAGTGAAATCAAAGAAGTCATTTTCCCATAGGAGAGAACATTCTTGAACATTCATGAATAAATTTTTGTACCTTACACCACAATATCACTGAAAAATTACAATGCCAAAATAAATGCAAGGTGGATTCATGCTGAGTATTACAGAAAATACAGTTTTCTGTATATATATATGATGATGATTTTCTGGGTAAAATCTGTGAATGAGTTTAAATGATACTTAACATTATCTCTAATATGAAACCTCTAGTGTAACAACCATACTCTAGAGTAACAACTATATGGTAACACCATCCTCAGCAATGACCCTTACCTTGACTTTTTACACAGCACCCCTGCTCTCGCCAGTCAGCACACCAGTTGGGAAACACTGGGTTAAGGGATCTAAAAATCAAATTCATTTTTATGATATAAATTTTTATGATATAAAATAGTCGCAAATATTTTACTTTTTTTCAGTAAATACTGTATTTGATAATATTTACGTTTTATATGTTTCAGTACACTCAAACTGATTATTTCAGGATCAATCAAATATCAGTCATAACAAGGTTGGCTTTAGATTAGAATCACTTGTCTCCATTGTACAGATTCTTGTTATGTTTTCCTATTACAAACTACATTCCATGCATAGCATTCAAGACTGCATTTTTTTTTTAACTAATGTTTTAAACTGGTTTGTGAGGTTGTGAAATAAATAAATCTATTTTGCTTAAGGGGGACAATGTGAACTTGATGTCATGTGAACTTGAAATTATATTTCCATTCAATTTAAGAAACAGATTTTATCCCTCCAAAATGTGTTTATATTACATTATTTATTCAGTTTTTTTTTTTTTTTCTCCAAACTGGTTCCGATCCATTGAAAACATTTCAAAATTTCTATTTAAAATTATTACTATTATTATTTACATTGTTTTACTGTCAAATTCCTTTGACTGTCATGCAATATTGTGCACTTGGAAACTTAAATTAAATATACCTTAAATCTGAATTTTGCCAAATAATGACATGAAAACTTTTATGACTTATTTTTGTAAGTAACAATTCTGCTCAAATGTTACTGGACAAATTTTGCAAAAAAAAAAAAGAAAAAAAAAATTCTGGAATCGCAATCATATTTTAACTAAAATCCTGCTCTCTAAAGAGAATCAGACTAGACAATTAGTTGTCTGTTTGTCTGTTTAGACAACCATGAAGGTCTTATTCCGGACTCAACTTTACCCTTGCCTTCTGTCCATGCAGCAAAACTTCAAAAGCTAATGCTCTCTCTAGAATGTATTACAATGCCTCATGTTCCCTAAAGCCTGAGCTTTTCTTTCATCCTCAATTATCATAGTTCCAGTAAAATAGGAAATTATACTCTATGGTATTGTCACGCTACTGCTACTGAGAGGAGCGAAGGAGCAAGGAACGGACTTTAATAATCCAAATCACGGGGAACACAGGCCATGCAGGAGACACACATAGCAGGTTGACGTTTAACAGCGGACGTAGAAACTCTGAACAGAACATTCCTTAAATAAATAACTCAATCAGGGAAAGACAGGACACACCTGGAATCAAATAGAACACAATCAGGGTACAGGAACAGGAAGACCAAACATGGGCATAGGAAAACACGAGGGAAAACTAGATCAAAACATGCAGAATAGTCCTTGGGCGTGACCTTACGCCCCCCTCCGGAAGGCGCGACCTCGCGGCACATAATATCGAGGGGTGGGAGGGTGTGTGCCTTGGAGGTCCCTCAGGACAGGCTTGTGCAGGACGGGACGGTACCGGATCAGGGCACCATGGCGGAGCAGCCAGTCCAGGGAGCCATGGCGGATCAGGGAACTCAGGAGGCCATGGCAGAGCAGGGAGCTCGGGGAGCCATGATGGAACAGGCAGCCCACTTTCTGGGCTAAACTGGAGCCTTCTCGGAGCTGAATTCGGAGACTGGAGCCCTCTCGGGGCTGGATTCGGGGACTGGAGCCCTCTCGGGGCTGGATTTGGGGACTGGAGCCCTCTCTGGGCTGAATTCTGGGACTGGAGCCATCTCTCAACTCTGGTCAGGGGCTGGAGCCAACACTGGAGCGGACTCAGGGGCTGGAGCCGACACTGGAGTGGACTCAGGGGCTGGGGTCAACAGTCTTTTTCTCCTCATATTCCTCCTTTGGTTTGAGGTGAGGGAGACAGCTGCTGTCAGCTGAGGGCTTAGGAGTACACTGGCCGGTGAGTTTGACTTGGGATCGGCCGGCGGGCTTGACTGCGGGCTGGTTCTGGATCGGGTGTAGCAAATTAGCTTAAAAGGGAATTGTATATAAACAATTATAATTAATTATAATTAATTACAATTATTTATATTGGCTGACAGTAATAACTGTAGCAGATTTAAATTGCCATCAGCTGATCTGTTCGTCCAGCAAACATTTAGTGTAAATTCATATCAACTCTAAGAAAGGATATTTCCGTGGCCACAGAAAATACCTTCCTATTAATGCATTAGAGCATGTAGCGAGGGTCAAAATCTTAAAGGGACAATTATTTGCAAGGCAGAATCAGAAACTCATGTAATTTGTGCACAAGAGTTTTATTAACTAAACGCTAACACATAACTAATCTAAACAAACAAACAAATAACATACACTCACGCGTACATACAAAGTGGAGCTAAAGTGGATGAATGAAGCCATTAGAGAAAACAGGGAATGCAGTTATGGAAAGAGTCAGTTAACCACCTGAGTAAAACCATCAGCGCCATTTATAACGGGCTCTATAACTTATACTAAACCTCTGTTTCATTTAGTTAAATGTACTATACTTGGACTGCCTTGGTCGTTGACGAGTGTCCAGAATGCAGTCTCAGATGAAAGTCTTGATGGTTTCACGGTTTTGGACTTGCAATCACGTTCTTCCTGGTTTGAAGAGTGATGAATTCCAAAGATGTTCTGACTCGAAGAGACATCAACTAAGATCCAAGAATCTTTGTTTGAATGGAAAGACAAGGCCCGCGAGGCCTGGCACAAAAACTTAATGGTCCAGAAGAGTTCTAGCTCACATCTTCCTCATCCTCTTGGGATCTAACAGAACCGCAGACTGCCGGCGTCACTGATGTGAGAGCTTTATCTGGTATAGAGGTCACACCTCTGGGGTGTCAAAGAGCCAATGGTGACATGAACTTTTGGAGGGAAGGTTTTACGACTCTTTGTCTCTGAGCATGATAATTTGTTGCATAGGTATCAACATGTAATATACACTGTCATTTAGATCATCCGAAGACGAATTGATAGAGACCAAACATAGAATAAATGGGGTGATATTAATGATCTATCATAAGCATGTATAAAACAATATACAGCACAAAATACGATATACAAGAACAGTAACAATATACACAATGACCTGAAGGATATGGGTGTTAATTCAAAGAAAGGTTTTTCTATGCATTAAATAGAGAAGAGTCCACTTTTATGGGCATTATGTCTTTCCTAAAGGGTAATGTTGCTCTGCCCGCATTCCTCTGACCAATAAAACTAGTGTTATCAGATGGGTTGCCATGGAACCGGGGGCCTGGAGTCATTGACAGACAAACCAGCACTCAGTATGTGTATTGGGTGGGGGGTCTGTGACCATTTGTTAATCTAATAACTAATTGACTTGTTAAATCACATGCATAATTGTGTGTCTGATTGGTTTAAATGCTACACGGGGCCGGATGCTCTCCAGACATCGGAGGATACCTTCCCTCCAGCTTAGTCCAGTGGTGTCTGGGAGGTCCACGGGGCGATGGTAATTGGCGCCGATCCAGAACAAGAAATTCATCATGGCGTCATCTAATGCTGTCCTAGCCGCGAGCCCCCAGAATTCCCCTATGAAGCGGAGATCCCTACGGGCTAGGGTGGAGAACCGACCGGCTACTACCAAAGCCGCAGGGAGAAACAGGAAAACAAAAGACTTTTCAAAAGTCTTTTGTTTTCCTGTTTCCTGTCTTTTGGGGGGGGGGGGGGGGGGGGGGGGGGAGAATTCTCACAATCAACAAGACGCAGGAGGATTCTCACAATCAACAGACTTTAATAATCCAAATCACGGGGAACACAAGGCACGCAGGAGACACACATAGGGGGTTGACGTTTAACAGCGGATGAAGAAACTCTGAACAGAACACTCCTTAAATACACAACTCAATCAGGGAAAGACGAGACACAGCTGGAATCAAATAGAATACTATCAGGGAACAGGAACAGGAAGACCAAACATGGGCATAGGAAAACACAAGGGAAAACTAGATCAACACACAAAGAACAGTCCTTGGGCGTGACAAGTATAAAGTATATTATATAGCCTTCTATTCTATTCTATTCTATTCTATTCTAATGATATTCTAGTCACATATCAGTTGATTTAATCACTGATCTTTTAATGTCGAATTTCACAGTGAAAAAAAAAAAAAAATCTTTGAAAATTGTACTTTTAAGAAATTGTACATTTTGTGCTTTTCAAGCCTGTCCTACCACTGCATATTTTGAATGTGTTTCTCATCTTACATAACTGATTCCATTTACAAGCTCATTTCCAAAAAACTCACAATTACAAATGGGAAACTCTGAGATAATAGTGAAATTTGAAAGTTGAAAGGGGTCGTTCATCATACAATTTCAAAATTGTGTAGAAGAATAAATTTTCTGTAGTAAATTGTAGGTTTTATTCTTTTTTTGTGTGAAACAGAGCTAACTTGTTAGTGTTTTTTGATTCAGTCACATATAAGCATATCTGTGACCATTTGATGCACATTGTAAGTTTTTTTTTTTTTGTTTTTTTTTTTTAAATACTATATATTTATATATATTTACATTTACCTGTTACATTTACATTTATTCATTTGGTAGACACTTTTATCCAAAGCGACTTAGAGTTGAGTTAAGCGATTTACCATAAGTTGGCAATAAAAATGAGAAGTGCCCATTATACACGGAAGGTATTTTTATTTTATTTTATTTTATTATTTTTTTTTTCTTATGAGATGGCAGTTAGATGCTCATGGAAGAGATGAGTTTTCAGTTGTTTCTTGAAGATTGTGAGGGATTTGGCTGTCCTGATGGAGTTAGGTAGGTCATTCCACCAACAGGGTATGGTGAAAGAAAACATCCTGGAGAGTTATTTTCTGCCTCTCTGCAATGGGACTACGAGTCGTCGCTCGTTAAATGACTGCAGGCTTCTGGAGGGGATGTAGATGCATAGGAGGGAGTGGAGGTAGAAGGGTGCGGGGCCTGTGGCTGTTCTGTGGGCCAATGACTTGAACTTGATGCGAGCCGTGACTGGTAGCCAGTGTTGTGAGATGATAAGTGGTGTGTCATGGTCTCTTGGGCACATTGAAAACAAGACGTACTGCCACATTTTGAGTCATTTGCAGACGTCTGATTGCACATATTGGAAGTCCAGCCGGAAGAGCATTGCAATAGTCCAGCGTAGAAATGACAAGGTCCTGAATGAGAAGCTGTGTTCCCAGCTAACAAAAATGTGTTCCAAGAGTTTATGAAAATGTTATTTCTGAATGTTTTGTAAAAACATGCAAAATCGTAAAAAAAATCGTCCAGTTTTTTTTTAATGTCCGAGGAACATTCTAATCTACCAATGTCATCATAACATTATGAGAACCTTATATTTAAATGTTTTCCCTATGTTTGAAACACCCATATTTTATGGTATAAGAACATATTTTACTGATTATACAAACGTTGGACACACATTCCCTTTGATCTTTTATACCTCGTGACAACGTTATTTCTTAATGTTTTGTAAATGTTCGAAACGTCCAGTTTTTTTAATGTTTGAGGAACATTTTTTCTTGATAATGTGAACGTTACAGGAACTTCCCAATCTAACATTGTCATAATGTTATGAGAACCTTATATTTGAATTATGTTCTCTCTACGTTTAAAACACCCAGATTTTGTTATGAGAATGTTTTTACTGATTATACAAATATTGGGCAAACGGTCCTTTTGATCTTTTATACCCTTTATGACAACTTTATGTTTAATGTTATGTAGACGTTCGAAACATCCAGTTTTTTTAATGTTTCTCTGTTATGTGAATGTTACAAGAACATCCCAATCGATGGGATTCGTTGACTAAACCAGATAATCACCCTGAAAGGGGTTATTTCACAGTAATGACATTAAATATTAAATGGCTACCAAATAAAAAGGTAACACTTTAATTTAGGGACCAATTCTCACTATTAACTAGTTGCTTATTAGCATGCCTATTATTAACATATTGGCTGTTTATTAGTGCTCATAAAGCACATATTCTGCATGACCATATTCTACATCCCTAATCCTACCCAATACCTAAACTAAACAAATACCTTACTAGTAATAAGCAGTAAATTAGGAGTTTATTGAGCCAAAAGTCGTTAACTACATCCCATTTTCACAACTGTCAGGAGTGCGGGACGAGGCAAGGACTTAGTAGTGCAGAAAATGGTATTTTATTAATAAAAACAAAACCAAAACAAACTACGAAAACTACCCCTGTAAAAGATTTTTATTGATCAAGGTGTGAATTATTCAAGTATAGTCAATGTGAATATAGCCATTTATGTATCAAATTATTCTACTATTATAATCATGTGTATTTGCCTGCGTGTATAGAAGTTGAGTTGAGTTGAGTTGAGTTGAGCTTTATTGTCATTCCGCTACATGCGGGGGCATACAGTGGAACGAAATGTCGTGCCTCACAGGACCACGGTGCTACATAAATACAGGCATACAGCAATGAAGTAAAACAATATAAACCTATACACAAACTATCCTACTGATAGATTTTGACTATAAATATACTATCTATATAAAAAATTTACCTATACATAAACTAAAAAATACAAACTATACAAACTATACGAATGCTTCAGATAAATACTGTACATGTGCAAAGAGAGACAATGTGAGTTCAAGCAGCTGGCTGGGGAACAGTGCAGGATGATTTGTAGTGCATGAGCATGTAAACATACATATATTACTGATATTACTGAGTCTTTTTGTGGGATTTGTGTGCACACAGCAGTGTGTGTGAAAAGTGACTAGTGCGCATAGAGGAAGAGAGTGTGCTACTATAGGTGGTTTGTACAGGCCCACTCACCTGTAGCACTCTTCGATTGCACAAACAAAGTTCCATAAGTTCCAGATTGTCCATGTTTCAGGAGGTAGGGGGTTTGTATGGGGATTCAGAGAGGGGCGGGGTGACTTGAGTTCAGGGCTCTCACAGCCTGGGGGAAAAAGCTGTTGAGCAGTCTGGCAGAGCGGGCTCTGATGCTCCGGTACCGTCTACCTGATGGTAGGAGCTGGAAGAGACTGTGGGAGGGGTGTGTGGAGTCCTTTACGATACTGTTGGCTTTGCTGGAGCATCGTTTGAGGAAAATGTCCAGGATGGAGGGGAGAGGGGCACCGATGATCCTTGCAGCTGTGTTCACTGTCCGCTGGAGGGTCTTGCGGTCTGCTATGTATGAGCAGACCGCATACATAGCAAGTCTGTATGAGAATGAGGCAGACATATGGTGAAGCTGCATGTCCTGTTTTGACATTAGACAAAATATATGATGGGGCCCTTACTTTCACGGAACATAAAATTAAGGCCTCCTGTCTGCTTCTGGGTGGCAGGCTGGAGACCTAGCCAAAAAAGGTAAAACGACTATGTATGAAATGTATTGAACACGCATAGAGAACAATTTTATAAAAACAGTGTACAGACACAGATTCGATAGATTGCTCTGTAGAGTTTTCTCGGCTTCATTGTCTCCAACAATAAAGTCTATCTTCTGGCATCAAAACCCCAAGACTGAGAGTGATTTCTCACAGCAATGGCAGAAGCCACCACAAATTGGCGTCATGAACAGGATTGGAAAGGAGCAAGGGTGAAAGACCACTTTGGGCTGTGGAAAAAGCAACACAAAGAGTGGCCACTAAAAAAGGTAGGCAGTTTTTGCTTATATAAGTACTTTGTGTGGTTCACCAGAGTTTGTCCGTGGTGGTACGGAAACTCAAAAATGCTCCTCCAAATTTTAAAGAACTATATAGGACAAAAAAATAAAAAAAAGGGTTTTGATTCCAGAAGAAATAATTGGATGCACAGATCTGTTTTGTTGTTAAGAGGGCCTTGACGGATAGCAGTAAATGAGGGCAGATTGTGCATGCAAAAATCTGTGTTTATTGTTAAGTTGGCCTTGAAGGATAGCAATAAACGTTAAACAGATAAATTATAGGGAAGCGTGCAAAGTCCTTCGGATACCGCTCTGCTGGCGTAAGGAAGTTTACAGAGGTCTGCACGGGTAGGCAAAAATACCTGCAGCGTGCTGCTTTTTCACTGTGTTGAGGAAGTGTATCAGTGAAAGAGCGAGTAGAACTGACAGGTCACTCATGAAGAGTGTAGTGTAGTCTGTGTAAATGTATGTGTCAGTGTCTGTATCTGTGTGAGTGATTGTGGCTGTATGAGAAAATAAACTCTGTATCTGGTGGACCAGGGGAGCGTACCCATCCTGGACGTCACTTGAGTGTGGTCAGGCAGCAGAGATGGACGCAGCTGGTGTTACGCTGGAGAAAAGTCAATGATTGTATGAGCCCTATCTAAAAAAGGGACAAAGGATGAGTGTATGAGCCCTAAATAATAAAGGGACTTGTATGAATGTTATTTTAAAAAGATGTTCCAAGATATGGACTTTGCAGATCATTGAAATAATAATAGATTAATTATAATAAGATATACATTTATTATTTAATGACTTATCTTAAAAGATTAATAAAAATATTGCACGTGCTTAAAACTTTATATCTTATATCTGAAGACGTCTAAAATTTGTATATTGTTATCCCTGCAGGACAGTATGAAAGTTAATCCATTACAGAGTTTCAGAGATTTGCGTTTGAGTTAACTAAAGATAACTTGTGTTGTGCAATGTTGAAAGAGTGCGAGATTGAGTGACCAAGTTCATAGAAATTTTGATTCAGAAGCTATAGGACATTTCACAATAATAATGGAACTTGTTGATTAAATAAATAAATTAAATAAAAGGAATTATTTTATGTTGGTTGGGAAAATTCATTCACCATTACTAGATTATTCTGAAACATGTATCCAAATATAGAAGACAAATTATGATTGAAGTCTTTAGTTTACCATACGCATGTCATGTTGTTGTAAAAGAAAAAGGATTATTTTGTTTAATTGTAGTATATAATAAAGGTAGATTACTGCAGATTTCTGCACTTTGCAAAGAAAAAAACTGCTTGCTGTTTTTCTGCAATGAAGAACTTGCTTTACTAAAACAGAATAAGGGAACTGCTGTTTTTAGCCAGATTACCTTTTTTATTTATTTATTATTTTTTTTATTTAGTTATTTATTTTTATTGAACCTTTTTTATTAAGGGACCATTGAAAGAGATGGTTGAAAAGTGAAATGTAGATAAAGGTTTAATTGATCAGACACAATTTGGATAGAGTTTACAAAGGTTCAATTTGATTAATGCGGTCTCTGAGTGTTAAAATTTCAGATGGCTTCTGGAACAGAGCCTTGACAAAGGGAAGCAAAGAACTGGAGTCTGTCTTAAAGTGGTGAAGAAGGGAAGACACAGCTGCAGAGAAAAGAAGAGGGAGGGGCTGATGGACTTGCAACTCCCCTCCTTAAAGAGGAGTGCACACTTCTGTATGGAGAAAGGCTGACTTAAAGCAGGAAAAGGTGAATCTTTCACTTGAGACTTTTCCTGAGGGTGAAGAAAACATCCTGAAATGCAAAACTTTGGCAGGATCAATCAAAAGCCAGACTGAAGAGAGGCAGAGAAACAACGGAGACCATACGCCACAACATCAGACCTTTGAGTGCCATCACAGTCTGACGACCCAGTGCAACAGCCAGACATCTTCAATAGACTGATGATCTAACCAGAAGTGCTTCCATCCCTTCCCTTTGCACGCACAGGTGCTGCATATTTAATGATCACTATAGAGACTGCTTCAAATTTTGTTAATTATTTGATTAACATTTTATTAATCTTGATTATTCACTGGTCTCACAGGAGTTATTTGAATTCTGTGTTTTAATTAACATTCTCAGTCTGCTTTTCAATAGGTACCAGTACAGCCTTATGTCTTAAAGAATAAGGAATTTTGACAGACAGAAGTGGGTGCTTGACTCACCAATCAGATAAAAATGGAGCTGGATTTGGCATAGTGAGGTCTATATCATTAACCAACTAGGGGAGAAATGTACAACTGAATTACTGACAACAATGCTGAACTCTTTGAGGAAAAAAAATTATAATAATAAAAATAAAAAGGGGTAGACAAGATGTCTAATAGAAAAAAAAATATGGCTGATAAAATAAAAATATTGGTCACTCTATTTTGTTTAATGGGCTAGATTGAATAAAATAATAATAGTAAATATGAGGAACATTTTTTCTTGATAATGTGAATGTTACAGGAACATCCCAATCTAACATTGTCATAATGTTATGAGAACCTTATATTTGAATTATGTTCTCTCTACGTTTAAAACACCCAGATTTTGTTATGAGAAAGTTTTTACTGATTATACAAATATTGGACAAACGGTCATTTTGATCTTTTATACCCTTTATGACAACTTTATGTTTAATGTTATGTAGACGTTCGAAACATCCAGTGTTTTTTAATGTTTCTCTGTTATGTGAATGGTACAAGAACATCCCAATCGAACATTTTCACAACTGTCAGGAGTGCAGGACGAGGCAAGGACTTAGTAGTGCAGAAAATGGTATTTTATTAATAAAAACAAAACCAAAACAAACTACGAAAACTACCCCTGTAGAAGATTTTTATTGATCAAGGTGTGAATTATTCAAGTATAGTCAATGTGAATATAGCCATTTATGTATCAAATTATTCTACTATTATAATCATGTATATTTGCCTGCGTGTACAGAAGTCTGTATGAGAATGAGGCAGACATATGGTGAAGCTGCATGTTTTAATTAACATTCTCAGTCTGCTTTTCAATAGGTACCAGTCCAGCCTTATGTCTTAAAGAATAAGGAATTTTGACAGACAGAAGTGGGTGCTTGACTCACCAATCAGATAAAAATGGAGCTGGATTTGGCATAGTGAGGGCTATATCATTAACCAACTAGGGGAGAAATGTACAACTGAATTACTAACAACAATGCTGAACTCTTTGAGGAAAAAAAATAATAATAATAATAAAAATAAAAAGGGGTAGACAAGATGTCTAATAGAAAAAAAAAATATGGCTGATAAAATAAAAATATTGGTCACTCCATTTTGTTTAATGGGCTAGATTGAATAAAATAATAATAGTAAATAAAATTTACTCCAAAGATCCAAAATCATGAAATCACATATGCTGTCATAACAAGATGGAAATGTTGATGGCCATGGATTCTATTATGCAGAGATTTCCAATCCTCTTCTCAAAGTAGCTCATGAGCAATAACAAAAAAGTATACGACTAAACTTTAAATTACACAAACAAGTGAGATTTGAGAAATTACAATTGGCTCTCTCAATTGCACAATGCCTAAGCCAATTATTATAAACCAATTAATCTATTAGATTTTTGTTAGAAAAAATAAAATAAAAAAATAAATAAATAAAAAGAGGTTTATACTGCGGCGTTAAATTAAACTTTATAGAGACTGACTTTGTCCAGTTGTATATGACATTTAGACACTATGTGAAATGCTATCAGGTCTAAGCTCAGTGGAGTCTAACGAAAAAAAAAACGTTGAACATGTTATGTTCATGTTATCCTATTCAGAATCCGTGGCATTCCACAACTAAAACCATTCAGTTGACAATCAGCTGAAATCTCAAGACAAAATATGTTTTTGGCCAAAAAGGGGGGTGTGAAAATGTGTGAAAAAGTAGGATTGATGGTGTTGTGGAGTGAAAGAATGTGTCTGACGAGACACTGAGGCAAATCAATTATTTTGTCAAAACAGCTGTATGCAAAATTTAATATGTGGGCCCACAGGGCAAATTATGCCCAGTAAAATAATGACCATGGATGAATTTGGTTAAGTTTCCTTGTCAGTACCTAGGTTATTGTTGTGGCAGAAAGAAAAACAGTGCCACACTTGCGCAGCGCATTACATGGGAAGGTAAAGCAAGCAAGCTTACTCTGTCCACCCCACATCTAACTTTCTTTTCAGCATATCATGATGGAGCTGATTCTGTGTCAAAAGGATAAAATATTGTCTTTCTGACTGATAATATGAATAAAGTGGGTTGAGTGTTTTCCAGGTCAAAAGGCCTATGCTACTGAGCAAGATAGGCCTAGGAATTATCCAGTGATAGTGGGACTCAGTTTATAAAACAAAGAGATAACTGAATTAGCAAATTGTTGAGAATAAATTCGAAATGAATTGAAAAATAGTAAGGATGCATATAGCTGAGTAAAACCATATTCTTTATTATATTATAGAAAATGGGTATTAGCCTAATATACTCATTGTATTGACAGCAATGGATTTGTGAGAGCTCAAAAAAGGAGCCAGGACAGCCCTCAACCCACATGAAATTTCCACAGGTCACACCAAGAAGGATAACTGGCCAGATGAGAAAATGAGCATGCTTGATATCACTAACAAAAACTCTGAAAGTTTTAATTTACAGGTGACAGCAGTTCTATCAAGGCCAGGGAATGGTTTGCTCCACCATTAAGAACCAGTGAGTGTGCAGTTATGGTCTCGAGGAAGAATCTTGCATTGAACAGCAAACTGGTTGCAAAGTGACACCTGGGTCCACATCTCTCACCTTAAAATACACCAACTAGCTTCAACAACCCCACACAGCATGAAGTGAGGGACTAAGGGCGTGCTAGTAACGACCCTCCCTTGCCAACGAGGGAAAGACCATTGCAACAACTCGCAAAGAGTCACCCTGGTGAAGATGGAATGACTGATGGGACAGCTAACAAGATGATCAAAATACTTGGGAGCCAACAAATGGAAAAGAGGAAGTGGAAAGAGAAGGAAAAAGACAAACAGACAACTCAGGAGAAAGTAACGAGGAGAGACCAGTGACAAGATGAAGTGCAAACTGATGACAACTCAAAAAGAGATAAGCAAGGAGATCACTTTCTTTTGTCAGAGAAGCAGAAACATGAAAAGATATCTGATGATCATCACATGCCTAATGCATCTAATTCTACAAGCACAAGCCGTAGACAACAGCACCCAGACTTCCCTAGAATTGACTTTTCAACCCTCATCTGAATCTGGCAGTGGCTTTTACTTAATCCAAAATGAATAAGAATTGAACGAAAAGCAAAAAATATCTAGATAAAATAGACACATTGCAGATAATAATCATAACATCAGTCATAAGAAAATTAGCAATTCAAATGTTTTATGGGAAAAGGTAGGAGAAAATAATTGGTAAAATTGGGCAAATTACACAGAAGGAAAAAAAAAAGGGAAAACTTCATAGTTTACTTTGAAGCAAGACCAATTTTATATATTGTACCAATACCTATACACAGTTCCAGTTGTAAAATATTTCATATAGAATTTTCAATATTTAAAGGAAGGCCTGCCACCTATATTTGATTAAATCAATATTGCATTGGCAGATGGATGAGCAAAAAATATGGCCTCTTGCCAACGTTACCAGAAAACTGGTCAGGATTATGTACTAGGGTTATGCTGACACATAAAATGAGTTCCTCTAGAAGAGGAAACAACAAATTAAGAAAAAACTAGAACCAAAAGAGCAGATGAAAAAGACCCTGCAGTTTATATAAATTCAATTGGTCAACCTAAAGGCATACCTAATGAGTTTAAAGCAAGAGATGAAGTCAAATCAGGGATTAAATCAATATTCATTTGGATTCCACAAAATAAAAATACAGAATGGATCAGTTGTATATATTACAATCAGCAAAGATTTATTAATTACACTGATGAGGTATTATCGCTTTTAGGAAAGCAATTGGATGTAACAAGCAGAATGACATAGCAAAATAGAATAGCTTTATATTATTTGTTAACTGAAAAAGGGAAAGTAAGTCTTATGTTTGGGGAACAATGCTGTACTTATATACCAAATAATACTGCTCCAGAAGGAGCATTTAGTGAAGTATTGATCAAATTAAAAAACCTAAGAATGGAAGATAAAGCAAATGCTGGAAAAGATAATCAAATGTGAGATTGGTTTGACCTAAAGTTAGGAGCATGGGGAGCATGGTTAGCTAAATTAGGGATGTTTTTAGGAGTTGCAGTATTAATAGGAGGATTACTGTTTTGCTGTGTACTTCCAATACTGAGATCACTGGTTATCAAAGCCACAGCTAGGCAAATGGAAATGCTAAGATGTCAAGACTACGAGAAACGGAATTTGAAGAGTAACCAAAATGTACATTACCAGGAATGGCCTTATACACCCAACTGGGAGTCACAAACACTGACAAATGATGGAGACTCTAGTTCATCAACTGAGGACGAAGAAGAAGTATAAAGATGAACCATACCCTGGGTGTAAGTGCTAGCCTAACCTCTGCCCAAGGGTGGCCCTCTATGATGCGCAAAGTGTCTGGGCTGAAGATCAACTATGCTATTTTTTTGTGATGTTACATTTTTTTATGTTTTGATGTTTACTTCTGTTGTATTCTACATAAATGTGATAACCACAGGCAAGCGCTGAACCAACTGCACACTCATGCTTATAACATTGTTTTATCTTAAATAAGGGGTTAGGAAGATAGGATCTTTTTACTACTTCAATTGGAGGAAGACTTTTTGGTCCTGATGCTCCATCAGAGTGCTGTTACATAATCTAGTCGTTGGTGATAAAACTATGTGACTTAATTTAGTCACTAGGTAGTGATAACTGATGAGACTGAATTATGAAGCTGCATTCTGGGTAAAGAAAAAATGAAGCTGAGACTTTGTAAGTCTCAAAGGGGGGTATGTAGAAGATTTTTTATTGATCAAGGTGTGAATTATTAAAGTACAATCAATGTGAATATAGCCATTTATGTATCAAATTATTCTACTTTTATAATCATGTGTATTTGCCTGCGTGTATAGAAGTCTGTATGAGAATGAGGCAGACATATGGTGAAGCTGCATGTCCTGTTTTGACATTAGACAAAATATATGATGGGGCCCTTACTTTCACGAAACATAAAACTAAGGCCTCCTGTCTGCTTCTGGGTGGCAGGCTGGAGACCTAGCCAAAAAAGGTAAAACGACTATGTATGAAATGTATTGAACACGCCTAGAGAAAAATTTTATAAAAAGAGTGTACAGACACAGATTCGATAGATTGCTCTGTAGAGTTTTCTCGGCTTATTGTCTCCAGCAATAAAGTCTATCTTCTGGCATCAAAACCCCAAGACTGAGAGTGATTTCTCACAGCAATGGCAGAAGCCACCACACCCCATGGGGGAAAAACACAGCTGGCAATTTGACAGGCTGGGCAGGAAAAGGCAGGGCAGGATCAGGACACAACCAGAGAACATATGAATACAAAATGACACAGGATTGCAAACACAAGGAGAAATATAGCTGCAAGCAGCGATTATCGGGGTTCAAGCTGTTGAAGGCCTTTAAGGTGGTCTTGGCCAACATGGATGTATGGCTGACAGTTAAACATCCAAAATGGAGAACAGGCTCACAGACACACAAGACATATACACACACACACTGAAATTAAATGAATAAACTAGCATATTAATACTCTATAAGCATATTTACACGCACACACACACAAACACACACATACACAAACACACATACATACACGCACACACATTTTGTTGCAGACATAGATGATAGATGAAGTGATAGGTGACAAAACTTATTGCACGTCTTCTGTTTTTAAGAGTTTAGATGTCATTTTCAGGTCTCACTGTAATCATAACCCATGAGCCCATTATAGCTAGCCAAAGGTCAAAATTCCTAGGACTAGTTCGCAAAAGTAGGTTTTTAACATATTTGTGAATAATTAATGAACGATTTGACTGACAGCAATGTTTCTTGAGGCAAAGTTGTACATTATGAAGAGATCTATTGAATGATATGCATATTGTGTGGATATGTGTGAAACCACGTGATTACAGAGCCAAAAAAAACTCGTTAGCGCCAACTAGTGGCCGATTTCTTTCAAAATTCTTACAGACCTTTAGGGCCATGAGTCAAACATGCCCACCGAGTTTCGTTCTGATCGACCTCCGTTAACCTTGTTTAATAGGTGTTTAAATTTCATTGGCCAATGACGGCCATGTTTTTTGAGATACGCGAATGACCTCATAAATACTCGTGCCCCTTTGGACCAAGACGCTGCATACCAATTTTCAAGTCGATCGGACCAACGGTTGCTTAGTTATAACTGTTTTTAGGTTTTTTCAGTGTTATAGCGCCCCCAAGTGGCAGAGCTGCGAATTTTTTTTATTTGACCAAAGATTGAGCTGATACACATGTGTACCGAGTTTGGTGAAGATATCTTATTCCGTTGAGGAGTTATATCTATTTTAGTAAAAGTGGCCCCGCCCCTGACGGACATTTTGGCATCCCTATGCGACAGTGAGTTGAAATTTCAACTTTTTTTTGATAATTATTGATTTTCACTGTCCAGAGAACATTTCTCCACTGGTTTGGTTCCGATCGGGTAAAAAACCTAGGACTAGTTCGCAAAAGTAGGTTTTGGACATATTTCAAAATGGCGGAAAAATTTTCATACCGGAAATGAAATCGGAGATAGCCATTTTGTTTTGATTGAGCCAAGGATTCCAATGATATAAGACACTTGAGTCTACGACAAACGGACTAGGAGTTATGAGCAGTTTCGCGTTTTTGTTCGCTGTAGCGCCACCTATAGGCCGATTGGGGTGAGTCTTTGAATCTGACAAGAAGGCCGGACTACTATAATCTGACAAAGTTTCAGCTCTCTAGGCCTTACGGTTTTGGCTGCACGATCAGTTTTAGGGAAGAATAATAATAATAAAAAAAATCCTAACAAATACAATAGGGGTTCATAGCACTACGTGCTTGAACCCCTAATAAATAGGGAGCAAATGAGGAGGGTAACGAGGGACAACAGGTGGGGCAACTGAACCAATAACAAGGTAACAAAATGGGCGGTGTCAAGACAATAGACATGAGAGCACATGGCACATGGAAACAAGACAAAAGTGCTCACACAAAACAAAAACAAGCACATGGCCAGCAAAACAAATCATGGGCCATGTGCAAAACAAGACACAAACACATGGATGTGCATCTCCATAGCTGAGCCCGATGCGATACACATCTCAATGCATAACTAGTGATATGATACATTCAAGATACATATGAAGCAGCTACCGATGCGATGAGATATGATTCACCCTATTATGATGCAGTACGATCTGATTTCAATTCGATTCAACACAATGCGATATGATGTAATGGAAAAAAAAAAAAAATATATATATATATATATATGATGCTATGCAATTCAGTATGGCTCAGATTAGGGATGTGCCCGAATAGGTTCTGTACTACAGAACCCTGATGCAAATATGTTACAAACGATGCATCGCGATATAAATGCCAACTTGTATCCGATGCACACTTTTCAAATTGATGCATCACAATGTTTATGCCGATACCCCGGTGCGAATTGGTGAATCTTACCATCCATTGAACACGCAGCTAATTAGAATACTCATAAGCCGCGTTTTCACACAAGACATGACAACATGAAAGCATGCAGCCAATGAAGAACACAAGCTGTGCACTACACAGCACAAGACAAAACATAACATGAAAGCACACAGCCGATAAAAACACAAACTGCTTGCAACAACAGAAGAAAATGAGAAAAGCATGTGGCAAAACATGAACCGCATGCTACACAAAACACAACTCATGTGGACAGAGAAGCGCATGGCCGGAGTGAACTCGACACCGACAATCCCACAACAAGACAGAACATGGAGCATGAGTGCCCGAACCCCGACACAAAACCGAAACTCAACAATACATGAGTGCCGGGATTCGAAAACCACGCTCCAACATGAAACAAGGAAACAGGGCACGCAGACGAGAGCGCACTCAAAGCTGCATGCTCACAAGAAAACAGAGACATGACGGGAGTGTCAGGGCTCTGTCACAAAACCATGAACAAACTAGACCGAAGTGACAGAACCCTGACAATAATGTTATGAGGACCTTATATTTCTAAAAACTTTTTCTATCAACATTATGATACTGTTCCATAAATACATATGCTGTAAGAAAGTTTTCTTTTAACAAGATGAGAACAATAAAGTACAAATTACATCACAAAGATGTTCTGAGAATGTTGTTCTAAGAACATTTTTTTACATGTCAAAATTTTCAGGTACAAATCACAGCAGTCACATCAAAACAAATCACATGGCTAAGTTGGTAGCACTGTTGCCTCACAGTAAGAAGGTCTCTGTTTTGAGACTGGGTCAGGAGGTGAAGTTTGCATGTTCTCCCTGTGTCAGCGTGGGTTTACTCAGGTTTCCTCCCACAGTCCAAAAAAAAAAAAACAAAAAAAAAAAACATGCAAGTGAGATTCACTGAAGATGTGAAATTACCCTTCCCCCAACATGCATGTGTGTATAGATCAAATTGTGTGGATTAACTTTTATATAGATTAACTTGTTCTCGCCATGAATATAGCCATGGATACTGAAATGGGGTTAATAAGAAATAAACAAAAGGACATTCAGAGATACAAATTTCATCAAAAGGATGTTTTGAGAATTTGGTTGTAAGACCATTTTCTCTTAACATTACAAAAACCTCAATCGTGTACAAATAACATAAAAAAAGTTTCTGAGTCTGTTGTTCTAAAAACATTTTGTCTTACCATTACGAGAACCTCAATCGTGTACAAATAACATCAAAAGAACATTCAGAGAATGTTGTTATAAGAACGTTTTCTCTTACCATTACGAGCACCTCAATTGTGTACAAATAACATAAAAAATCGTTTTGAGACTGTTGTTCTAAGAACATTTTCTCTTACCATTACGAGAACCTCAGTCGTGTACAAATAACATCAAAATAACATTCCGAGAATGCTGTTATAAGACTGTTTAATTTTACCATTATGATAACCTCCGTCGTGTACAAGTAACATTAAAAAAAATGTTCCAAGAATGATGTTATAAGTTTTCTTTTACCATTACGATAATATCAATTGTGTACAAATAAAATTGAAAGAATGTTCCGAGAATGTTGTTATAAGAATGTTTTCTCTTAATGTTACAAGAATGTAAATCAACCATCAATAACGTTGTTAGAACATCCTATAAACATTATTTTAAGAATGTTCTGTCCTAACCTTTAAATACCTTTGAAACAATGTTAATGAAAGTTGTGGGAATGTTTCCTGTTAGCTGGGTTGCATGCTCTGTTAGGAAGGGTCTGATCTTCCTGATGTTGTGTAGTGCAAACTTGCAGGATCGTGCAGTTTTAGCCAATATGATCTTTAAACATCAGCTGATCATTAAGGATCACCCCAAGATTCCAGGCTGAACTCGATGGGATTATCGTTGTTGAGCCCAGTTGGATGGTAAACTGGTGCTGTACTGCTGGGCTGGCTGGGAAGATGAGAAGCTCTGTCTTTGGCAGGTTGAGTTGCAGATGATATTGTTTCATCCATGCTGCGATGTCCATCAGGCAGTCTGAGATCCGAGCAGGTACCGTTGGATCATCTGGTTGAAATGAGAAGGAGAGGTGTGTCATCAGCATAACAATGGTAGGAAAAATCATGTGCCTGAATGACAGGTCCCAGTGATGTAGCGTATATAGAGAAGAGAGGGGCCCAAGAACTAATCCCTGAGGAAGTCCAGTAACCAGTTGATGTGATTTAGATACCTTTGCTCCCCAGGACACCCTGAAGGATCTACCTGTGAGGTAAGACTCAAACCAGTGGAGTGCAGTTCTGGTGATGCCTAGCGATGCCCATTTGAATTTGACTGCTTCATCTTCAGTTTCTTTGCAAACTGTCCATTACAGTGTGCCACATTTAAAAAACAATCTGCAGGCAAATGCTCCAAAACAAAACAAAAAAACTTATAATCATATAAGGAACTGTTAAAGCAAACATTCTTTCAGTCTTCCGTTTGTCCCAGACATTTCCACAAGTCTTTCATCTGAAGTCCAAGTCAAGTCTGAAGTCTTTAAGCTGGAGTCAGAAGTCAAGTCTTGAGTCTTTATGCTGGAGTCAGAGTCAAGTCTGGAGTCTTTCATCACAAGTCAGAGTCGAGTCTGGAGTAATTTCATTAATTGTTGCAAATAAATTCTCATCCTTAAAAATCATATTTACAATGTTTTATTTTAAAGACAAAATATGTTTCAGGGATACTATTAGGATTCTGGCTCAACTAGAGTTAAGTCAAATCACCTTTATTTATATATAGCTTTATATATACAGATTGTGTCAAAGCAGCTTTACAGTGTCAAGCAGGAAAATAGTTTGTCAATAATGCAAGAGGACAATAAGTCAAGTCAAGTCACTATTATTTGTATAGCAATTTTAACAATGCAAATTGTGTCAAAGCAGCTTTACATCAGCTTGATGGAAAGATGGGTGGCTTTATATCAGCTTTACAGTATTTAGACGGGGAAATAGTTTGTCGAAATAGTGTCATTCTCCTCTGGCCAGACAAAATCAGCAGTTTAAATCTAGGCTAAAGCAGAGTCAGTCTGGATAAGGACTGGATCTGGGTGGCTGCAGTGACCATCTGATCTGGATACAGTCTGGATCTGGGTGGCTACGGTGACCTCGGAATAAGAAAGAAACAGACTAATATTAGCGCAGATGCCATTCTTCTAACGATGTAACAAGTACATCGGGTGTTTTGGGAAGTGTTCCCGGTTCCGGTTGACCTAATTAATGCAGCCTAACAATCCTTTAATGGATCTGAATTATAGAAATGCGATAATGTATTAGGTGTAAGCCAGGTTAAAGAAATGGGTCTTTAATCTAGATTTAAACTGACAGAGTGTGTCTGCTTCCCGAACAGTGTTAGGTAGATTGTTCCACAGTTTGGGCGCTAAATAGGAAAACAATCTCCTGCCCGCAGTTGATTTTGATATTCTAGGTATTATCAAATGGCCAGAGTTTTGAGATCGCAGCAGACGTGAAGGACTATAATTCGATAAGAGCTCACTCAAATACTGAGGTGCCAAACCATTCAGGGCCTTATAGGTAATTAGCAAGATCTTAAAATGTATAAGATGTTTAATAGGGAGCCAGTGCAGTGTTGACAGAACCGGGCTAATGTGGTCATACTTCCTGGTTCTAGTAAGAACTCTAGCTGCTGCATTTTGATCCGGCTGGTGTTTGTTTATTAAACGTGCAGAGCAACCACCCAATAAAGCATTACAATAATCTAGCCTTGAGGTCATGAATGCATAAATTAATGTTTCTGCATTTGACATTGAGAGCATAGGTCGTAATTTAGATATATTTTTAAGATAGAAAAATGCAGTTTTACAAATGCTAGAAACATGTTTTTCGAAGCAAAGATTGCTATCAAAAAGTACGCCTAGGTTCCTAGCTGATCACGAAACTTTAGAATTTACAGAGCAGCCATCAAGTATTAGACAGTGATCTAGGTTATTATATCCAAAAGTTTTTGGTCCAATAATTAACACCTCTGTTTTTGTTGTTGTTGTTGTTGTTGTTGTTGTTGTTGTTTTCAGAATTTAGCAGTAAGAAATTGTTACTCATCAAGTTTTTGATATCAACTATACATTCCGTTAGTTTTGCAAATTGGTACGCTTCATCAGGTCGTGAAGAAATATAGAGATGAGTATCATCAGTATAACAGTGAAAGCTAACACCATGTTTCCTAATGATATCTCCCAAGGGTAACATGTAAAGTGTCACATCAGATCCCTACCTGCCTAATATGCTATTCACTGATCGATCCTCTGACAGGAACTATACGAACCGGTCAGACAACGTAGAAATTGACTTTGGCGATTTTTTTAGTTCAAGGAGTGCAACGAGACTGGAGTAGAGAGATCAAGAAACAGAAGAAGAAGGAACGTCGCAGGCGGGCCCAGGAGACAGCTGGGGGATCCAAAGATCATCTTCAAGATGAAAGCAATTCTGAAGCTGATACGGAAACAAGAAACGATGAATAAAAGGGTTGCAAAGTTAATGAAAGAAGTGATGGAATTGCAGGGTTTTTCAAAGGAATTACAAATGTTAATGAATTATTTAGAGAAAATGGATTTTCAGTCTCCTGTGTTAAAAGAGTAAATGTCAAAAATGTGTTTGAGGGTATATCACATTTTAGGGGCACAGATGTTGAGTGCTCTGTGGTTTTTATCTGCTATGTAGCTGCTTTGCTTATTTTGTAAAAGTTTGGTTAAGAGCAAGGGGATGCATCTCGCAACGTGGGTTGCGTGGGAGCCGACAATTCGTGGTGAAGACTTTACTCGCTGTTATTTTGTGTTATGTACTTATGAGTTATTGTTTTTAATAAAACGAAACCATTGTATTGGTGATTCGTTAAACTTTTAAAACAAGGCTCTGAGTGCTTCATTAATAATAACCAGTTATCTGAACCTGAATACTATCCTGTCGAGCTTCAAGTGGTCTGAACTTGACTGAGCTAGGACGGACACTGGGGAAAAGGACCTGAAACTTCCAATCATATCCATCCAGACACGAGGTAACTACACAGCGGTTGATTGTGAACTGTTTATGAATATTAGGATTGTGAATTATATGTTTTAGTCCTTTATACTGGTGTACAAGCAAAACATGGCGCCCAAACGTGTGGGGCTCGATTGATTAAGGTAGAAAATTCAGGGATAACAGTCAAGCGAGAAGTAGCAAGTCCTTACATACTACAGTTGAACAGTGATAATCCAGAGGGATTTATGTAAACGCGCGCGCAGGCTTGAAAAGACCTGAAGGAAAAGCATAGAACTCAGAGTATGAGTAGTGCTAGTATATGAATTTAAATCCAAGGAAATCCGGAGTGAGGTGATGGCGCAAATGTGCACACTTTCACTAACACCGGATGATCTTGGTGGACGGTTGGTCTGGGTCAGTTCCACGCAAGGTAAATGCGAATCCGGCCAGATACCGTGGGAAGAGATTAGGTTGGTCGCTTCCGTGGTGAACGGAGTGGAAATTCCACCTTTTATATACTCAAGTAAAGGAGGAAAGGATGGATTTCTGAGTGTAAGAGTCTTTGATGAGTCTGGGGGAGAAGTTAAAAATATCCCCCGTGAGAAGTTGGGACTCTCTAGACGAAGATGCTGCGGGTGAGGGGTCCGAGAGGGGATCGATAGCCCCCAGCATTATACCTCAAATAGAGGGAGAAGAAAGTGCTCTAGGTCCCAGTGCTCCACTATGGTGTAGTCCCGAAAGTCCCGATGTACAGTCTACACCGGGTAATAACGAAATATATCGAGTGTATTTCGCAAGAGGAAAAAACTTAATCGTTCTCAAAGAGGGGCAATTGGAGAATGAGCAGGAATATTGCATTTTAGTGAATCCTGCTAATAAATTTTTATATCACGGCGCTGGAGTGGCCGGCACTCTGAGGGAGCGAGCCGGACCGAGATTCGAGGATGAGTCTTATAAAATAGCGCAATGCAGAAAGAATCCTATTCGAACAGGTGAGATAATTTTACAAAAAATAGGAGGACCAAATGGAAAACCAGTAATACATGCCGTCGGTCATGAAAAAGGTCAGAGGAGTGATATTGAAGAGGAATTAATAGCGATGCTTATGTTAGACGGTATAATAGACAAAATATGTTTATTATCTAGAGAAAATAACTACCGCACAGTAGCAATGCCAATAATATCGGGGGGAATTTTAGGATTTAATGACATCGCTATGGGAACAGCCCTGGTGAATGCGTTAAGGAGAAAAACAGACCAGACAGAGTGGCCTAAAATGTGGATGGTCTGTCACCCCGATGCTGTTGTGTTAAGGGCGATCACAGAAAGAGTGAACCAGGACCAAACAGCAGGCGAAGGGAGATCAGACCAGGGAGCCACCGCTCAGCAGGAACAGGCAGCTCCACAGACCAGGTCAGTGAAGGAAGAGCCGAATCCCCATATTAAAGTGAACAACGACATCTAGAGGAAAGAAAGATCAAGTAGAAAATCCTTTTTACAAATTAAAACTCGGTGACAGCTTCGAGACATTCCAATTAGGGAAAGGTTTATACAGACCTATGCACTCCAAAATTAAAAAGACTAAAACTAATTTAGACAGAGAAAATCAATGGAACATCGAGTATGCCCCGGGTATTACACGCGGTCAGCTCTGGAATCTGCTGAATGGAGGAGATGCGGCTGCAATCCTCGCAGACACTTCGTTAACCCAGAGGGCTAAACGAGCAATATTAGCTCAGAAGGATTTAACGAACAAAGCCGCGCTAGAAAGATTAGTTAGGAAAGGAGTCGGGGATGAAGCATTTGAGGAATTTTATTCAGGGCCAGAAAGTAATAGTTCAGAAAGTGAATTTAGTGAAGATGAGGATGAAAACTCAGCATACGCAACACCGGTCCCGAACAGAACGTTGTCAGTACCTAGGAGGTTAAGATTCAGAGAAGTAACCCAAGGAGTAGACGATCCGTTAGATACGGAAATTAATCGGACAGCCGAAGTTGATGAAATAAACCAGCATTTAGATGTGTTGCATTTAGGAACGCCGGGTCAAAGAAGACCAAGTGCCTTCCTTAGACAGGTACAATCCCCGAACCAACCTGAGTTTAGGGTTGGAGGATCGAAAGCGACCTTAGAGGAATTAATGAGAAAAGATCACAAAATGAAACTCCTAAAGAAAGCTAAACTGAAAAATACAACAGTAAAAGGGAAAGTTAGGGATTTGGTTCGTTACGGAGAACAATTGAGAATCTCTGGGGAATCGGTTGATTCTCACATTTTAGCGGAATTTAGGATTCAAGGAGGAAGGAAATTAGCTAAAACACTAGAAGGATTAATCCCGACTAATGTGGAGGAAATAGAACAGGAAGATTTTGAGGAGCGATGGCGCACTCTGGGTGCATTATCAGCCTGTCAAGAAGTAGCCGAGAAAGGGGTAGGATGAATTTTAAAACATATCTTTCAGGGAGTTAAAAGAAATGCTCTGACAGGAGCTAAGGAATTCCTTCTGTACGGTCCAGAAACATCTCTAGAAGAATTGGAGAAAGCGTTAATCCGTTATGACCGAAAAACGGAGATAATTCAGACGGATAGGGAGAAATAGAATAATAAACCACAGTGTCCTAAAGATCAGCTTAGGAGATCAGAGCAAGAAAAGAGGCCGTATAATCGATATGAGATGGAGAGCAGGTCCGCGGCACGCCCCAATCATAAAGCTGATCAGAAATGAACGAGAGGAGAAGAGAGAATTGATCCTAAAAACCAGGCCTAGAGAGGAAAAAAAATTAGAGATCAGTCGAGGCCGAGGACATATCGGAAAAAATGTGACAGAGGAAAAGGCGTTTATATCAGCCCAGACAAATGGGAAAAGATGAGTGCAGAGGAACGGGCACGAATATTAGCGGAGCCGGGGAGAAGTAAATCCCAAAGTAAAATAGGCCGAGTGAGGGTAGAAAGCCCGCAGGGAAATGATAGGAAGGAGTCACGAGGACAAGAGGAACTTAGAGTTAAGAGAAAGAGAAACCAAAAGACAAACAGTGAAGCTCAAAGTGCATAGGGATGTGCGGCTCCCCTGAAGGACGCTTTATTGAAAACAGAAGAAATTGATAAGAAATTGTATAAAGTTTATGATCAAACCACTTTTTGTCTTGATACAGGAGCCGATCATAGCGTTTTGAAACCATCAGAGAAACACGATGAATTATTAGGTGTGATAACAGTAGAGGATTTTGAGGGAAACTCCAGGAACAAGAATGTTTGGAGGAAAGACAAAATAAATGTGATTTTCGGAAGTGACAACTTGCTATGCGCGGGCGATCTTATAAAAATAGGAAAAATAGGAATCGTAGATCAGAACAGAGAAATCGAACGAATAGTGAAAGAATCAGAATTAAGCAACAAAGGGGAGCTGGAAAAACTTTTGCGGAAATACTCTGTTATTTTCGCAGCAAAAACGACTGCGGGAGGGTTGATCTGAAGTACCATCGCGTGATTCAGGGAGGCATCCCTCCCCCACAGAGACAATACAAAATTAACAGCGCAGCAGAGAAGGAGATCTCTGAGACTATTAAAGAGTTAACGGATCAGGGAATTATTAGGAAATTAGGACCTAATCAATGTGCGCTGACGAACTCGCTGATACAAGCGGTCCCAAAAAATGACAGGACCTGGAGGTTAGTGACCAATTATAAGGCTTTAAACAAATTAACTGTTCCCGACACCAGATATCTGATCAACTGCAGCGAGGCGAGCGGAGAGATAGGCCGGGGCAAGGAGTGGCTGTCAAAAATCGACCTTGCAAACAGCTACTGGAGTATCCCACTAGCAGAAGAAAGCCAGGGAAAGACTGCTTTTACGTATAAAGGGGATCAGTTTATTTTTAGAGTTTTGCCTCAGGGATACAAAAATGCGGGAAACGTATTTCAAAGCACCCTCTTATCAATTTTATCAGGAATACTGGTGACTGTTTATATTGATGATATCCTGATAGGGACCTCCACAGAGGAGGAGCACCTGAAGTTACTAGATGAGACCTTAGATAGGATAACCAAAGCGAGGTTAAAACCTAGTTTAAAGAAAATGGAGATCGGAAAACATGACGTAGATTTTCTAGGATTTAAACAAGGAAAAGACACGAAAGCCCTCACGACTAGCACAAGAGCTAAGCTAGAACAGATGGAGCGATCAGACCCGCCCAGAAACAGGAAACAGTTGCAGTCGCTGCTAGGGACTCTAAACAATGTCAGGGAGCTAATACCTAGATATTCTAGGGAGGCAAAGATTTTGTACAGTGGAACGAAGGATGGCGTGTGGAAATGGACAGAGCAGATGGAGCAAGCCAGATTAAAATTAATCAGGATGGCTCTTGAGAGTGGAGAGTTGGAGCTCAGAGACGAATCTCTTCCTTTGTATGTTCACGTGAGCGAACAAGATGACGAGGTGATGATGACGTTGTCAAATGAAGGGGGGCGAGCGTCAATAGCATTCTTAACCCACCAGCAGGTGGCGACAATGAAACGCTATGAGCAGAATGGTGCTGAATAGATTTTGGCATCAGTAACCAGGCGGCTATTACAGCTTAAAGCTATAGCCAAAGAGCAGCCAATAATAATTTTTTCAACCACGCATAAATATGCAAACGTGGGATCAATGGAGTTTGATATTAGGAGATATTCAACTCGATTGGAGAATGATCAAAGTGAAACTAGAGGATAAAATGACTAAATTCCATGACAAACACCAAAATCTCCTGAAATATTTCACAGATGGTAGTGAAAGAGCAGGGAAAGTAAAATGGGGTTATTTAGTCAAGCATAATGAACAGCTGATCACGTCACAAAATGGTGAGATCAGAGGTGCAGCTCAGTTGGCTGAGGTTACGGCCGTGCAGCGAGCTCTTCAGAAAGAGGTAGAGTTAGGACATAAGGAGATTGTCTTGACTAGCGATTCTGAATATGTGACAGAGGGCATTAACAAGGAGTTAGAGACCTGGAAGGCAAACGGTTTTCATACTGTCCGAAATAAGCCAATGGCACATAGAGAGCAATGGATGGATATTGCCAGACTGTTGCAGGAGGTAAACGCTCACTGCTACCACCAGGTGTCGCACACGAAACAGGATAGTGAAGCAGCCCTGGGAAACAGGGAAATAGATAAGATGATAGGCCAGGTAAAAATGCCAGAAATAACAGAATTGTTTCAAAAAATGCACGATGAATTAAACCATCCGAGTGTAAATATGATTCAGATGGAATTGAGGTTACGAAACCTGAAAATACCAAACTGGCACACCCATTATAGAGAGACTAGAAAAAACTGCAAGGTTTGCAGGAAGTTTATGACCGCCAGAGGGTGCAAGGAGAGCGAGTTGCCCAAGGACTATCGCACTCAAGAAGTGAGCATAAATTGCTACAAAAGCGGGGAATTGTTATTTTTTGCTCGCAATAGATAATCACACGAGGAAGACTATGGTGTGGGCTATGAAATCCGCTTTAGAAAGAAATGTCATGGAGTGTTTGAAAGAATGGATAAAGTGGGAAGGTCGGATGCAAAGTCTGAGAGCAGACGGTGCGCACAATATAAGTGGCAAACTAGTCGAAGATTTTTGCAGAGAGAATAAAATAGTATTGATGAAAAACATTCCTTATAGACCGGAGACAAATGGAATCGCGGAGCGAACCGTGAGGACGGTAAAAGAATGGTTTGCAAAAAATAAGGAATTAGGCGACTGGGATACAAAAATTAACAAATGTTTGCTGGACATTAACAGGTGCTGCGCGAGAACTGACCAGAAAGAAAGGGACGAACAGGGATCTGCTGGCGAGAGGGTAAAGGAGAACCCGAAGTTTCGCGTGGGAGACCAGGTCATCCTTACGAGAAGACGCAAGTCTGGACGTTTCTTTGAAGGTTTGGGCACGGTGGACGTAGTTAAAAGAATAACAGGGTCCAATACCGTAGCGTTAGAAAATAACGGGATTCAGAGTAACAAAGATCTCATAAAGAAATAATAAATGGAAAGGGTAAACAAAATAATTAACCAGAGAGGGTTAATTAGGGTGGAGCACGGTAAGTTTGGATCTAGAGCATTTATATGGACAACACCAGAAATGGAAAGATTTTTAGGTTTTCGAGGAGAAAACGTGAGGGCAGCGGAAAATGCTGTCAGGCCATATCTGTGTGTGATATGCGACCAATTATGCGCCCTACCGGGTCTCTCAGTATGTAATGAGAAGAGGGATATGGGCGCTGAGTGGATGATTTACAGGCAGTCTCGTGTTGAGCTGTCAGGGATTCTGATATGTGAGAATTGTCGACCAAGTCTCCCGAAAGTGCGGATTGACTCCTACCGGGCAGATTTACGGGAGCAGTATCAGTGCACTTGGAGCGGTGCCATATTATTCAACTGTCTAGTATGTAAGGCCAAACACAGGACATTGATGTCGTCCAGATCGATGTGGGAGTGCTTGAGAGTACTCAAACCACTGGGATTCTTTAAAAACGAAATAATGTCCAGGTTTGCGAGGCATCCCTATTTGGGCATGAGAGAGCATGAGAGGAACGTGTTTTTGGACGCTAGGTTCCCCATGTTGCCGAGGGATAGTCAGGAAGTAAAGGAAAGAATTCTCCGAGAGAGGGAAGAATTTGTTTTCGAGACATAAGAAAAAGGGACCGTGAGAAGGATTTGACCCTCACGGACAGTGAATCCGCGAAATGGAATTTCACGTTGTGGCATGAGCCAGTTTTGAGATGTTTCCCAGAGGCAGATCTGAAACAAGGGTCTCGAGGGAAAATCGCAGATTTATGTGAAATTCGACAGCCGCTGGCAGGTGAGAAGCTGGTCGAGTTTAGCGATAGAATTCGCACAAGGGGGAGGCTGGTTAGACACAGCGCCCTATGATAAAGATTACAGGGGGTCGCAGCCGCGCTCTAATGTAACGAAGGAAAAGAGACCTAGTGTGCGCAAGGAGAAATTTGTGCAGTTGACCGTATCACTGCTAAAGGATTTAAGCCAGCACAAGGTTTGGTGCCCGGTGGATGAGAAATATATTACCGGGGCATTTTACAATGACGAGCAGGACACAGAGGAACCAGCCGAAGTGTTCGCTGTGATTATGCATTTCAAAATAAATATGATGGCGTGCGCGCATCCAGATTATGACTGGATCGGCGGGATTAAAGTGGAATTACAAGAAAAACAACCGAAAGTGAAAGTCGTACGCAGAGGTTTCATGCGGAGAGCGAAGCGGCTCTTGGTCGAGCCTCAGAACTAACCTACGTTCATAGGGTAAATGCAGAGGTCGGTGTCCCTGGAGAGCTTAACCGAGGAGCTGACGGGGGCAAAGGACATGATCACAAAGCTGAGGAAGCAGCGACGGCTCTGCAAATGGATAAGTATCATACTTTGGATAATTATAATATTGGGAATATTTTTGTTAATATTAATTAGAGTCAGTTATCTTTTAGAATGGGAAATTATGACAGGAAAAATCATTCTAGCCGAAGTGCAGGTTGAGAGACAGAATGTATCTGGTTTTGAACTAACAGTTTGGGGAACATCCAAAGAGAATAGTGGAGAGATAGAAAATAATACCGCTAATTTTTGGGAATGGTTAGATAATGTTAGTACAGATAAAGTAATGTATTACATGGTGAGGAAACCCAAAGTAAAACTTAAGAGTACAGTAAGGATTAGACATTGGCATAAAAACGAAATCGAAATTTATGAGGAGAATAGTTTTATCGAAGAACGTGATGGAAATACGACAGCTAAATATTTTATTGGGCCGACTTATAGAGTCAGCTCGAACGAAGCACTTGAAGGATGTTGGATATTCAGATCACGGGAAAACTTTAACCCATGGAAAACAGGCCAGTGCAAACATAGAGGAGCAGTAAGAAGAAGCAAAAGAAATAAGGAAAAAGAGAGGGTAGCCTCAGTGATAAAAATAAAAAAGAATATAGAAGATTGGATAAAAACTAGTAAAATTCTAAACCCTGAAGGAGAATTCATTTTGCTAACAACTGCTAGAGACCGACATGTGGGGTCACGAAGAACAGGATACGCAGAACTAGAATCCAGATCTGAAACAAAGGCAGACTTAGAATTAAATAAAACCTATCCTTGGATCTGGAGGAAAATGATGATATTACCAAGAGTCAAATTTAACTTTAAAATAGGTTATTGGGAAATAGATAATATGAAATGGGAAAAAGATGTATATTTAATCAAAATGGAATTAAATAAAGTTTTGAAGATGGAAGGAGAAATCAAAGAGTATTACGAAAATAATGTGAGACGGATAGACAAATGCGTGAGAGAAAAGCTTAGTGAGAGAAGGCATGGAAAGAAATACTTTTACACAAAGACAGATTACAACGACTTTTCTTATGCTAATTTTTGTGATAAAGATGGAGAAAAGTTAGATTGTGAGGATTTTCTTAATGGCACAGACCCTTTAACGGGAAACCAGACGTCAAATTTTAAGTATAAGGAGGAAATTATATTTAAAAAGAGTGAATATTTACAGGAGAAAGAACAAAGAAGGTGTTTATAGAAACAATTTAGTTTTCTTTGGAGATGCAGTATATGGGATAGCAGGGCGCGAATGTAATGAAGTTATAGGAATGTGTGCTGCGGGACACGATGCTATAACAATAAATCAAATAGCAGCAGTTTTATGTTATTGGAGCAACGGAATCTTTCCTTTGCCATGGACTTTTAAGAGAAGTAATTTAGACAACAGATACGAAATGAGTTTCAGATCAGGGGGAGTTATTAGGATAGTGGATAAAAATTTGAAATGGAAAGTATTACATGGCCCGGCCCAAATTGCTGCAAATAGTTTAATAAGGTATAGAGTACCGAAAGGAGGGAAGAATGTGCCACTAACAGGCCTTGATGCTATAGCGATTGACGATTTTTCTCACACAATTATGAGAAAAGATTGGAAAGAGAGATGGTGCAAAGGGAATGATGAAACTTATTATTTAGGTTTAAATTGGATGAAGAGTAGTTTATGTAACACAAGTATAGAAATTATTGGCGAACGAATTAAGGGAGGACCGAGATGGTATGAGGCCCCCGGAGAATTTGTGCATGTGGGAATCCAAGGGGTGAAGAAAGCAGCAAATGCAATGTTTAATTTCGTTACTAAAGACATATGGAAGAGCCTAGTAGATTTTTTAGTCGGTGCAGGTTGGTACGTGTTATACGGGGGATTAATTGTTCTAGGTTTGATTTTGCTGTTCATCGCCATAAAATGCTCATGCACTGCTATGGGAGCACGGATGTGCTCTAAGACAATGGAAAAAGGTGACGAATTAGCAGTATTAGAAAAGTTGATCGATCATCAGACTAAATGGCGCAAACGCTCAAGAAGAAGGAAAAAGAGTATTTCAGAGAATCCATTGTTGTAAGAGAAACAGTTATACAATGGAAAGGCACCTGTTAAGACGAGATAACGGAAAGGAAATAGGTGGAGCTGAGAAGATATAGAAAATATAGGGTGTGCATAACTGACAAAAGACCACTCGTGACTGCGGGGGGCCATCTGGCGATATCATAGAGCTTACAATTGAGCATACTCAAAGAACAACCAAGACATTATTTTTTTTAAGAAAAAACAATTGTTCCTGGTAAGACCAACAGAGATCGAAATTCGATAAAGTAGTATGGCATCCAACGGGACAAACAATCAAACCACTAAAGGAACGGCTGATGGAGTTGGAGAATTTCCTCAGGCAGTTTCCAAAACATTTATTCAGGTTTGTGAATGCGGGATATATTTTTTATGGATGTTAATGCAAGGAGTAAATCAAAATCTCTGGTGGCTAATGGTAATTGGTTTATTTCAAGTTATCAGAATAATATTAATGAAAAGAATTAGTAAAATTATTTTGGTGTGTCATTTAATCGTGGTATCTGAAGGATGGAGTAATTTACTTGGTATTAGAGGAATAATAGCAGTAACTATGACCAGTATATACAAATTGTGTGTAGATGTGATTATGACAGTGACCAAAAGAAACAAATTTGTTCTGTGGTGTGAAATAGCGATAACTGTGTTTGACGCAATGTATCTGATGGGGATATTATTAGTCAAATATGAGAAAGAAGCAACTTTGTGGATAATTATGGGTAGTACAACCCTAATTGCCTTTTTATTAGGTTGCTATTTACGGAATGAGAACATTATTTTTTTTTCGGATGAGACGTTAAACCGAGGTCCTGACTCTCTGTGGTCATTAAAAATCCCATGGTACTTCTCGTAAAGAGCAGGGGTGTAACCCCGGTGTCCTGGCCAAATTCCCACCACTGGCCCTTGTCAATCATGGCCTCCTAATAATCCCCATCCACTTGATTGGCTCTATCTCTCTCTCTCTCTCTCTCCTCTCCACCTGTGGCTGGTGTGTGGTGAGCGCACTGGCGCCGTTGTCCTGTGGCTGCCGTCGCATCATCCAGGTGGATGCTGCACACTGGTGGTGGTTGAGGAGAGACCCCCAACATGATTGTAAAGCGCTTTGGGTGTACAGCAATACACATAAAAGCGCTATATAAATGCATCATTCATTCATTCATTATTTTTTGGGGGGATAATTATTTTGATGAATAGATGGGATAAAATGAAGACCAAAGTTAAACAATGTGTGGAATGTTGTAAACGAATGACAGATGTGAACTCAGCCGAATCGTTTTCTGCCTGAATTTCAGGAACTGGCTGGATTGGAAGCACTGGATCAGATATTATGTGAAACAACCAGCAGATTGGAGAAAAACAGGAAGAGACATAGGCAAAGGCAAAGACAAATTTGTTACGGGTGTGGCGCTTCTACAAGAAGATTGTACTTCGAATTAATTAATGGCCAGCGTCATTGCCCTAAATGCATGAAACAACCTATTAATAATGTAATTGACGGATTGGGCAGAGAGGTTCCCATATGGAATCTGGTGCATTGTATGACTGCGAGGAGCGGAATGTCTGAGAAATGGCAATTAAAAATGGATGGTTTTAATGAGATAGAATTAAAAAAAGATGACAATGGAGTGTTCCATATCCCATGGTGGGTTAAATTATGTGTAATGAGGCGACAATATGAACGACCAAAAATAGGACCTGGACGTTCAATAATAACATTTCAATTATTTGAATTTCTAGAACGGCAAGACGACGAAAATTGGGATGGAAAAGAATTGAAGGCGACAAAAGCATTTATCAGTACAGGGGTATTTGGTTTAAGTTTCGTTGATGGTTCTAACTTATTTTACAGGACGCTGCTGTGATTCTGCAGGATAAAGAAAGCCGAGTGACCGGCTGCATCGAGTGACCGGCTGCACCGCAGCAAGAGTGTATTTATCGCTGGCAGCAGTGCAAGTCCTTGTGGAGACAGATGGAAACATCAACGAGTGCTTTATTCACGAATATCCTAAGTAAGCTGACCCTTTTCCCTTTTGGGAAATGAGGAGATTTGTAGAAGTAACATTTTATAGAAAATGTAGAAACATTTTTGATGTGTATATAGAAAAACTGTATACGAGTGACAAAATTGGCTCAACTTTTATGAAATGTGTTGTAGATAGAATACCGACTGATGGGACATTTACAAGAGAATACGATCAGGCAATAGCAAGAGAGGGTGTCACATCAGATCCCTACCTGCCTAATATGCTATTCCCTGATCGATCCTCTGACAGGAACTATACGAACCGGTCAGACAACGTAGAAATTGATTTTGGCGATTTTTTAGTTCAAGGAGTGCAACGAGACTGGAGTAGAGAGATCAAGAAACAGAAGAAGAAGGAACGTCGCAGGCAGGCCCAGGAGAGAGCTGGGGGATCCAAAGATCATCTTCAAGATGAAAGCAATTCTGAAGCTGATACGGAAACAAGAAACGATGAATAAAAGGGTTGCAAAGTTAATAAAAGAAGTGATGGAATTGCAGGGTTTTTCAAAGGAATTACAAATGTTAATGAATGATTTAGAGAAAATCGATTTTCAGTCTCCTGTGTTAAAAGAGTAAATGTCAAAAAAGTGTTTGAGGGTATATCTCATTTTAGGGGCACAGATGTTGAGTGCTCTGTGGTTTTTATCTGCTATTTAGTTGCTTTGCTTATTTTGTAAAAGAGCGGATAAGAGCAAGGGGATGCATCTCGCAACGTGGGTGCGAGATGGAACTTCTAGCTGAACCGTTACTTAGAATCTGATCACACCTGCTAGAGGTGTTACATTGCAGTTTATGGTATATGTGCTTAAGCAGGGCTCATAGAAGGTGTCACTATTTTCCCTATATTTGAAAATAGAACTAGACATGCTTGCTATCTAGAAGTGATGTATTTTTTTTTTTATTTTTCTTTCTGTCTGAACTTTTGATACTTGTTTGATTTAGCCTCTGTGACAAAGGTCATGCTTCCTGTTTTCAAGGGGGAGGCAGTTACAGGCGTTAGCAGAAGGAGGGTTTTTGTAATGCAAGGTTATAAAATGCCTGGGAGACCATTGTTCGAGGCCGACAATTCGTGGTGAAGACTTTACTCGCTATTATTTTGTGTTATGTACTTATGAGTTATTGTTTTTAATAAAACGAAACCATTGTATTGGTGATTGGTTAAACTTTTAAAACAAGGCTCTGAGTGCTTCATTAATAATAACCAGTTATCTGAACCTGAATACTACCCTCTCTTCAAGTGGTCTGAGCTTGACTGAGCTAGGACGGACACTGGGGAAAAGGATCTGAAACTTCCAATCATATCCATCCAGACACAAGGTAACTGTACAGCGGCTGATTGTGAACTGTTTATGGATATTAGGATTGTGAATTATATGTTTTAGTCTTTATACTGGTGTACAAGCAAAACAAAAGCGTGAAAAGTAAGGGGCCAAGTACTGAGCCTTGAGGTACTCCATACTGCACTTGTGATTGGTATGATACCTCTTCATTTACTGCCACAAATTGATGGCGGTCAGATAAGCACGATTTGAACCATGCCAGTGCACTTCCTCTAATGCCAACATAATTTTCTAGTCTATTTAAAATAATGTTGTGGTCGATAGTGTACTGGTCAATAGTCGATCAGTGAAATAAAATAAAATAATAAAATAAAATAAAATAAAATAAAATAAAATCTCGGAAGAAACCAAGCTCATTCAGGGGGCCAGTTATTCTCTGGCCAGACAAACCAACATGGTGTGGTTTAAATTCAGGCTGCATAACAAATCTGTTTGTGAATTGGTATTATTCAGAATATTTCATCCATTTCCTTCTGTTTGAAGATCAGGATGCATCACCTGGTGAAGAAGCTGAAGCTGGATCTCACGGTCTTCACTGAGGATCTGAGCTGATGGTTGTTGTATTGATGAGGTCTTCACAGGAGATTTGTCTCTAGGGCTTGTTTAGTTGTCATGGTCTCAGTGACGTTCAGGGCTGTTTTGGTTGTCACTAGGGGTGTGACCGAAGCCGAATACCTTATTCGGAAAGGCACGGATAATGGCTTCAAAAACCAATAATGGATAACAAATAATTCTGCTCGAATATTCGGCTGAGGCTGCAGCACAGTCTGGTGTTTGCTAGATAACAGGTGAGCCAGAGAATATTTTACACAAACCTTTAAAGTCACACAATAATGAGTGTGTGAAGTGAATGAATGTAAACTTTATGAATGAAAAGAGCACAAATCAAACATTGCTTGCTGTTGCCTCTCCGTACATCTCTCAGAAATCAAAGCTTGGCAAGAGTAATATCAACTAAAATAATACACCATACATGTTCTACTATTTGTGTATATTTAAAAGTAGTGCTTGAAGTGGGCCGGTAGGCACCGGTACGTAGTGCCGGCACTTCTATATTTTAGCCTTTAGAGTACCTGCACTTGTTTGTGCGTACCGGCACTTCTGACATGTTGCCGGTACTCTGAGTAAAATCGTCAGGGTCTGGGTGATTATGATCCCATGATTAGAAAGGACACTATATAAATCACAATACCCAGGCGGGATCACCTCTCATCTCAACCAATCACATGAATGTACGCAAGCGGAGTTGGTCTCCCTCATTGTGTGGTGCGTGAGAGCATGTCAGGGGAGGCGCGCGGAGTAGTAGAATAATAATTAATTATTGATTACTAATTTGAATCAGTACTTTATAACGAAAATCATATCTTAAAATGAAAAGAAGCAGTCTTTTGCAATCACATCATTTTTAAACCGTAAACTCCTGGAAAGTCCAAAGATTCAGTGAATGAATTCAAAAAGTTAACAGCGCTAATGCAGAGAAAACACGGCCGATTTCATCAGTGATTGCAGAGAGAATAGTGACTTACGTCTAGATGTCAGTAAAACTATTATTTTCAGGGTATATTTGGCTTAAAAGCAAGAGTGTTTTATAATGAACGCTGATTATGCGGTGGTCAGAGATTTAGCGATTCTGAATAGATCCGTATATTAAAGGCAGGCGATTTAGTGGTCTTTGGCATCTCCCAGTGGTCCTGTTTGATATCGCAGCTTGACTTGTGCTAATTTGTATTGAAAACTTTTATTTAATTATTTATTGATTGTGGCACTATACATTCATTGTGAATTATTAAAAAGTACTTATTTAATATAAATAAATAATTTCCACTTCAAGCACTGTTTAAAAGGCAATGATTTAAACCTTATAGGCTACGATATGATACACGAATGAATAGAATAAGCACAGCGCAATCACCAATCAAACAGCCGCGTTGCGCGTCTCAGTCTCTCAAAAACCAAACCAGCTCTCTCAAGAGTAGGGTAATAATCAACTTAGATACAGATACATTTTCTACTAGGCCTACATGTTTGCTTCTTTATCTTTTGCTGGTTTGCATGGCACACACAAGTGAAGTTCAAAAAAAGATTCGCTTAAAGAGTTCCGCGTAATGAAAATGTATGCCTTGAGTTGACTCATGTTCACTTAATGTTTGTCATGAAATCTCTCTGCTTGTATGATAAATTTATTTTTAGAAATTATTAATTTTATATTTTAGATCACTGAATAGGGCAAATAATTGAAACACAAATATTTTTTTCCATACTCTGTTCTCCTGCAAATTACTTAAGCAAAATACTTTTTTAAACTGCGCCGGAACCGGTGAGCCAAAGGAAAGCATGTTGTTTTACATAAACCTCTAAAATTACAACACAGTAGTGAGTGTAAACTCCATGAATGAAATACGCGCAAATAAAATAGCAGTGTTTCAGTTGCCCATGCATTTCCTGGAATTACTTAAATCAATTTCCATATTTCTAAACTGCGCAGGAACCCTTACTGTTTTAATTAGAAGATATTTAAATATTTATTTATCAGATCACGAAAGGTCCCCAAGCTGGGACTCGCGTTCCCCGAAGCACAACCGCACTACATCTCCAAACACTGCCTATACAAGGGTATCAGAATCAGAATCAGAATCAGAATGAGCTTTACTGGCCAGGTATGCTTACACATACGAGGAATTTGTTTTAGTGACAGAAGCTCTACAGTGCAACAGAAAGACAGCAACAGGACAGGACACAGATAATAAAAGAATAATATACAAATATACAAATAGGCAATGTACAAATAGCAAAAATACAATATATAATATAGACAATTATGGTGTACAGGTCTGATATGTGCAAATCTGAAATGAAAAAATAAGTATGTGTGGTGAATAAATAATTTATAATAGTGTTGCGTGTTCCACATTTAATGTCAAGTGTTTATGAGATGGATTGCCTGAGGAAAGAAATTGTTCCTGTGTCTGGTCGTTCTGGTGCTCAGAGCTCTGTAGCGTCGACCAGACGGCAACAGTTCAAAGAGGGAGTGTGCTGGATGTGAGGGGTCCAGAGTGATTTTGCCAGCCCTTTTGCTCACTCTGGATAAGTATAGTTCTTGGAGAGTGGGGAGGGTTGTACCAATGATTCGCTCAGCAGACCAGACTACCCTCTGTAGTCTTCTGAGGTCAGATTTGGTAGCTGAGCTGAACCAGACAGTTATTGAAGTGCAGAGGACGGATTCAATGATGGCGGAGTAGAACTGATTCAGCAAGTCCTGTGGCAGGTTGAACTTCCTCAGCTGGCGAAGGAAGTATAACCTCTGCTGGGCCTTTTTTTTACAATGGACTCAATGTGATTGTCCCACTTCAGGTCCTGAGAAATTGTGGTGCCCAGAAATCTGAATGACTCCACTGCAGTCACAGTGCTGTTCATGATGGTGAGTGGGGGGAGAGCAGGGGGGTTTCTCCTTAAGTCCACGATCATCTCCATTGTTTTGAGCGTGTTGAGCTCCAGGTTGTTAAGACTGCACCAGACAGCCAGCTCCTTAACCTCCTGTCTGTAAGCAGGCTCGTCACCGTCCTGGATGAGGCCGATCAGTGTGGTGTCGTCTGCAAACTTCAGGAGCTTGACAGAAGGGTCTTTAGATGTGCAGTCGTTGGTGTAGAGGGAGAAGAGCAGTGGGGAGAGAACGCAACCATGAGGAGCTCCAGTGCTGATGGTGCGAGTGCTGAATGAGAATTTTCCCAGCCTCACTAGCTGCTGCCTGTCTGTCAGGAAGCTGGTGATCCACTGACAGACGGAGGTGGGCATGGAGAGCTGAGTTAGTTTATTCTGAAGGGTGTCCGGGATGATGGTGTTAAAAGCGGAGCTGAAGTCTACAAACAGGATCCTCACATAAGTCCCTGGTCTGTCCAGATGCTGCAGGATGAAGTGCAGTCCCATGTTGACTGCATCATCCACAGACCTGTTTGCTCTGTAGGCAAACTGCTGGGGGTCCAGTAAGGGTCCAGTGGAGGCCTTCAGATAAGCCAAAACCAGTCTTTCAAATGATTTCATGACCACAGACGTTAGAGCCACAGGTCTGTAGTCATTAAGTCCAGTAATTTTGGGTTTCTTTGGGACGGGGATGATGGTGGAGCATTTGAAGCATGAGTGAACTTCGCACAGCTCCAGTGATTTGTTGAAGATCTGTGTGAAGATGGGGGCCAGCTGGTCAGCACAGATTTTTAGGCAGGCTGGTGACACACCGTCTGGGCCTGGTGCTTTCCTTCTTTTGTTCTTCCTGAAGACCTGGCGCACCTCATCTTCACTGATCTGAACTGCAGGTGTGGGGGAGAGGGGGGTTGCTGGAGGTGTGAATGGTTGTGTGGAGAGGTGTTCAGGGCAGGTGTGGGGTGTTTTTTTCAAACCTGCAGTATAACTCATTCAGATTGTCTGCCAGTTGTTGATTGTCCAGAGTGCTGGGGGATGGTGTCTTGTAACTGGTGATTTCTTTCATACCTTTCCACACTGAAGCAGAATCGTTGGAAGAGAATTTTTTCCTTAGCTTGCCAGAATAATTCCTCTTTGCCACTCTGATCTCCTTTTCCAGTGTGTATTTGGCCTGTTTATACAAGACTTTATCCCCCTTTCTGTAAGCAAGTACCAGCTCCGACTGTAAGAAGATATTTAAAGGGGTCATATGACGTTGCTAAAAAGAACATTATTTTGTGTATTTGGTGTAATGCAATGTGTTTATGCGGTTTAAGGTTCAAAAAACACATTATTTTCCACATACTGTACATTATTGTTGCTCCTGTCGATTTTTACAAAGCTCATTGTTTTGAGAAGCGAACTAACGGCATGATTTCTAATGATGTCTCCCAAGGGTAGCATGTACAGAGAGAAAAGCAAAGGTCTGAGCCTTGAGCATTAAGCCTACTTGGACTTCTTTTAACTAATGCTTTAAACTGGTTTTGTGAGGTTATGAAGTTACTAAATCTATTTTGCTCAAGGGGGACCATGTGAACTTGATGTCATGTGAACTTGAAATTACATTTCTATTCAGTTTATGAATCAAAATTCATCTTTCATCTTTGAATTCAAATTCAAATGAATTCAAATTCATCCTTTTTTTCAAATTGGTTCTGGTTCATTTTTTTTTTTTCTTTATTATTTTATTGTTTTACTGTCAAATTGCTTTGCAATGTTGTCCACTTGGAAATATTTAAATAATTATATTAAATATAACTTAATTATGAATTTTGCCAAACAATGGCTTTTGTCTGAAGCTCATTTTTGTAAGTAACAAATGTGCTCAAATGTTATTGGATAAATTCTGAAACAAAATTTTCTGGAATCACAACCATATTTTCACTGACGTCCTGCTCTCTGAACAGAATCAGACTAGACAACTAGTTATCTATTTTCAGGATTCAAATAGAGCCAACTTGTTAGCATTTGTTGCTTCAGTCACATATAAGCATATGTGACCATGGACCACAAAACCAGTCTTAAGTCGCATGGGTATATTTGTAGCAATAGCCAAAAATACAATGTATGAGTCGAAATTATCGATTTTTCTTTTATGCCAAAAATCATTAGGATATAGATAAATATCATGTTAAAAGATATTTTGTAAATTTCCTACCGTAAATATATCAAAACTTAATTTTTGATTAGTAATATGCATTGCTAAGAACTTCATTTGGACAACTTTAAAGGTGATTTTCTCAATATTTTTATTTATTTTTTTATTTTTTTATTTTTTTTGCACTCTCAGATTCTTGTTAGTTGTATCTTGGCCAAATGTTGTCCTATCCTAACAAACCATACATCAATGGAAAGCTTATTTATTCATTCTCAATTTCTCAATTAAAAAAAAAATAAATAAAAATACACTTATGAAATATACTTATGTTTTGTGGCCCAGGGTCATGTGTGTGACCGTTTGATGCACGTTTGCAAGTTTTGTTGTTGTTTTTTTTTTTTTTTTTTTTTTAATTATTATTATTATTATTACATAGAGAAAATGGCATACTGTATATTTGAATTTGCCCGATTCATCTTTCCACAAAAATTTCTTTGCAAACACTCCATTACATTGTGCCGCATTTACAAAACAATCTGCAGGTGAATAATCCAGAAAAAAAAACAAAAAAAACATAAAATTCAAACATGTTGTTTAAACAGCAAATGTCAAAGTGAACGTTCTTTCACTCTTCCTTTTATTCCAGACATGTCCACAAATCTTTCATCTGAAGTCTGAGTCAAGTCTGAAGTCAGAAGACAGATGGATAACAGATGGATTGACGGATGGATGGATGTCTGAACATGCTGAACCCCTAACCTTAAGATGCATGGCTTATAATATGTTTTAATAACAAAACCTGCAGCTTCAGTATTTGTTTGGAATATTCACAATCTACGAGATTCTAGCATAACATATCAGGTATTAGACACGTTTTATGATTCTTAGTGGCATGGTTAGAGTTTGTCTTAGAGTTCGTACTTGACTAACTGGGGCCCAGGTCAGGAAGCAGACAGACTGGCTAAACCGACCGTCTGCTAGCCGCCTCACATCACAGAAGTCAGTTAATTCTCAGCACAGTTAATACTCACCTAGATATCACACTATAGAGACTGTGTCTGTTCCCCAAACTAGAAAATACAGAAAATGTCCAAACCAAAGTAAGAGTAATAATTTAATTGATATTCAACAAATAAAAAATAGATTTAATACAGATAAACAAATGATAAAGCTTGGCTTACTGAATATTAGCACTTTTTGTAAATGATATGATCACTGACCATAAACTAGATGTGCTTTATTTGACAGAAACCTGGCTAAAACCAGATGATTACATTACTTTAAATGAGTCTACCCCCCAAGATTACTGTTACAAACATGAGCCGCATCCAAAAGGTAAAGGGGGAGGTGTTGCTACAGTTTATAGCAATATTTTCAGTATTTCTCAGAAGTCGGGTTTCAAGTATAATTCGTTTGAAGTAATGGTGCTTCATATAACGTTATCCAAAGAAACAAGTGTTAATGATAAATCCCCTATGATGTTTGTACTGGCTACTGTATACAGGCCACCAGGGCACCATACAGACTTTATTAAAGAATTTGCTGATTTTCTATCTGAGTTAGTGCTGGCTGCAGATAAAGTCCTAATTGTTGATGATATTAATATCCATGTTGATAATGAAAAAGATCTGCTGGGATCAGCATTTATAGACATTCTAAACTCTATTGGTGTTAAACAACACGTGTCAGGACCTACTCATTGTCAAACTCATACTCTAGATTTAATACTGTCGCATGGAATTGATGCCAGCGGCGTTGAAATTTTGCAGCAGAGCGATGATATCTCAGATCATTATCTATTTTTCTGTATATTCCATATAGCTAAAGCTGTAAAGCCAACTCCTTGTTACAAATATGGTAGAACCATCACTTCAACCACAAAAGACTGCTTTATAAATAATCTTACTGACTTATCTCAGTTCCTCAGCATATCCAATAGCTCAGAACAACTTGATGATGAAACAGAAAGTATAGACACTCTCTTTTCTAGCACTTTAGATACAGTTGCTCCTTTATGCTTAAGGAAGATTAAGGAAAAGAGTCCCAACACTGTGGTATAATGAGCACACTCGGGCCCTAAAGAGAGCAGCCCGGAAAATGGAGCGCAGCTGGAGAAAAACAAAATTAGAGGTATTTCGTATTGCTTGGCAGGAAAATACTCTCTCCTGCAGGACAGCCTTAAAAACTGCTAAATCTGCTTACTTTACGTCTCTTTTAGAAGAAAACAAACACAACCCCAAGTACTTATTCAATACAGTGTCTAAATTAACACAAATATAACATCAGCAGGTGCAGACATTACCCAGCAGCACAGTAGTAATGACTTTATGAACTACTTTACTTCCAAGATTGAAACTATTAGAGATAAAATTGTAACCATGCAGCTGTCAGCCACAGTATCGCATCAGATAGTACGCTATAAATCTCCTGAGGAACAATTCCAATCATTCTCTTCTATTGGAAATGAAGAATTGTATAAACTTGTTAAATCATCTAAACCAACAACTTGTATGTTAGACCCTGTTCCATCTAAGCTCCTAAAAGAGGTGCTTTCAGAAGTAATATATCCTCTTCTGAATATTATTAACTCATCATTGTCATTAGGATATGTCCCAAAAACCTTCAAACTGGCTATTATCAAGCCTCTCATTAAAAAAATACACAACTTGACCCCAAAGAATTAATTAATTACAGACCGATCTCGAATCTTCCTTTTTTGTCAAAGATATTAGAAAAGGTAGTATCCTCACAACTATGTTCCTTCTTAGAGAAAAAATGCTATATGTGAGGATTTCCAGTCAGGTTTTAGACCATATCATAGTACTGAGACTGCTCTCGTTAGAGTTACAAATGACCTGCTCATATCATCTGATCGTGGTTGTAATCTCTCTATTAGTGCTACTGGATCTTAGCGCTGCGTTTGACACTATCGACCACAACATTCTTTTAAATAGACTAGAAAATTATGTTGGCATTAGAGGAAGTGCACTGGCATGGTTCAAATCATACTTATCTGTTCGCCATCTATTCGTGGCAGTAAATGAAGAGGTATCATACCAATCACAAGTGCAGTATGGAGTACCTCAAGGCTCAATACTAGGCCCCTTACTTTTCATGCCTTACATGTTACCCATGGGAGATATCATTAGGAAACATGGTGCTAGCTTTCACTGTTATGCTGACGATACTCAGCTCTATATGTCTTCACGGCCCGATGAAACATACCAGTTTGCAAAATTAACGGAATGTATAGTTGATATCAAAAACTGGATGACTAGCAATTTCTTACTGCTAAATTCTGAAAAAACAGAGGCGTTAATTATTGGACCAAAAACTTTTGCATGTTGTCACGGTGCACACACGAGGGAAACGAGGAGATGAGGAATAACTCAAAAATACAGTCTTTAATTAAATCCAAACAGACAAGGCAAGACAAGGCAGGGCTGGAACAGACAGGAACATCGGGAGTAACGAGTAAACCAGACGAAAATGAACTCAACAGGCAGGAACTAAATACACGTTAATTATACAGACACACCTGAAACGAATAAACTAATAATCAAACTTGATGAGGATAGGAACAGGAAGGACCAAATAAAGTCATGGAGGGAAACACACAAGACAAGACAGACATGACAGTGACATTACTCCCCCCTTTGGAAGGCGCGACCCGCGCCGTAACAGTACCACCGAGGAGGGCGGGTGGGCGGGTGGGCGCTCTGGAGACAGGTTGACAGAACGGGGGCCTCCAGGACGAAACAGACAGGAACGGGCGCCATGGTGGATTGGGTCCTCGGTCCCCTCGGCCCGGCTTCTAAGACCGGAATCCCATGTACCCCCCCCGTCAAAAAATACTTGGGGAAACTTACGGGGCAAAACACAGGAACTGGAGCCCTCCGTGGGCTAAACACAGGAACTGGAGCCCTCCGTGGGCTAAACACAGGAACTGGAGCCCTCCGTGGGCTAGACATAGGAACAGGGGCTGGTCAATAAACGGCGGTAGCCAGTTGGCTGGTCAATAAACGGCGGCAGCCGGCTGGCTTGTCAATGGCGGGTTGACCTTCAAAGGCGGGGGCCGGCGGGCTTGAAGAAGCCGCAGCCGGCGGCGGGCCTGGGTGAGCTGCAGCCGGCGGCTGGCCTGGGTGAGTCGCGAACGGCGACAGGCTTGGGTGAGTCGCGGATGGCGGCGTCGATTCCCCGTGGATGGTGGGCTTGAAAGAGCCGCGGACGGCGGCGTCAATTCCCCACGAATGGCGGGTTTGGGTGAGCCATGGACGGCGGCATCAATTTCCCCGCAGACGGCGAGCTTAAAAGAGCCGCGGACTGCGGCGTCAATTTCACTGGGAGTAACGAGTAGACCAGATGAAAATGAACTCAACAGGCAGGAACTAAATACACGTTAATTATACACACACACCTGAAACAAATAAACTAATAATCAAACTTGACGAGGACAGGAACAGGAAGGACCAAATAAGGGCATAGAGGGAAACACACAAGACAAGACAGACATGACTGTGACACATGCAATAACCTAGATCACTGTCTAATACTTGATGATCGGGAGATCGTTTTCCTATTTAGCGCCCAAACTCTTCTTACATCGTTAGAAGAAATGGCATCAACGCTAATATTAGTCTGTTTCTTTCTTATTCCGAGGTCACCGTAGCCACCCAGATCCAGACTGTATCCAGATCAGATGGTGGATCAGCACCTAGAGATGACCTCTACAGCCCTGAACGTCAGCGGAGACCAGGACAACTAGATGAGCCCCAGAGACTGATCCCCAGTGAAGACCCTGTCTCCTAGACGGCCATCGGAACAAGGCCACAGGAACCAGATGAGTCCTTTGCACAATCTGACTCTGCTGCAGCTTAGATTTAAACTGCTGATTTTGTCTGGCCAGAGGAGAATGACACGATTTCGACACACTACACCCCCTGACAAAAGTCTTGTCGCCTATCCAAGTTGTAGGAACAACAAATAATAACTTGACTTCTAGTTGATCATTTGGAATCAGAAGTGGCTTATATGAAAGGCAAAGGCCTCTAGATTACACTTATTTTACCAAAATAAAATCTTATCATGCCTTGATTTTTAATTATTTAATTAGGACAGAAAGGTCAGACTTTGCTTAGACAAAAGTCTTGTCACTTAACAGAAATAATGTACAGTACAGAACATAAAGTCATGGTGCAGTGGAAAAAGAATTAATATTGTGTATGACTCCCATGAGCTTGGAGGACTGCATCCATACGTCTCGGCAATGACTCAAATAACTTATTAATAAAGTCATCTGGAATGGCAAAGAAAGCATTCTTGCAGGACTCCCAGAGTTCATCAAGATTCTTTCGTTTCATCTTCAATGCCTCCTCCTTCATCTTACCCCAGACATGTTCAATAATGTTCATGTCTGGTGACTGGGCTGGCCAATCCTGGAGCACCTTGACCTTCTTTGCTTTCAGGAACTTTGATGTGGAGGCTGAAGTATGAGAAGGAGCGCCATCCTGCTGAAGAATTTGCCCTCTCCTGTGGTTTGGAATGTAATGGGCAGCAAGAATGTTTTGATACCTCAGGCTGTTGATGTTGCCAACCACTGTGCAGATCTCTCGCACGCCCCCATACTGAATGTAACCCCAAACCATGATTTTTCCTCCACCAAACTTGACTGTTTTCTGTGTGAATCTTGGGTCCATGCGGGTTCCAATAGGTCTTCTGCAGTATTTGCGACGATTGGGATGCAGTTCAATAGATGATTCATCGGAAAAATCAACCTTCTGCCACTTTTCCACAGTCCATCCTTCCTGCGAGCTGTGGGCCTTGGCAAATGCAACACGATTTTTTAGTTGTCTTCTGTTTAATGCTGGTTTCAGAGCACTAATTCGGCCATTGAGACCACTGTGTGAGAGAATTCAAAAAAAAAAAAAAAAAAAACTTCTTGTAGATACAGGGGTTTCTGGTGACCAGTTGTTATGTAGCTCTGCTGCAGTTGAAAAAGGGCTGGCCCTGGACTGTCGAACCAACAAACGGTCCTCTCGAACAGTTGTCTTACGGGGTCTGCCTGACCTGGGCCTGTCATGAACTTCACCAGTTTCTTCAAATCTTTTTCTTATCCTCTCCACTTGACGTTTAGATACATTAAAGATGTCTTCCACCTCAGCGGGAGACTTGGTCTTCAGGCTCTTGATGATCAGCACTTTGGTCTGTGGTTGAATCTTTGGCATGCTGTCAGAGGTCAGGATGCATTTCAGATGAAGGTTGGGTGTGCTGGGGTTCTTCTTCTACACACCTGGGAATGTGTTAATTACAGTATTTGTCACAGGTGATGCTCTAATCTGTGATTGGTTGAATCCTTTAAAGATGTGACAAGGCTTTTGTCTAAACAAAGTCTGACCTTTCTGTCCTAATTAAATAATTAAAAATCAAGGCACGATAAGATTTTATTTTGGTAAAATAAGCGTAATCTAGAGGCCTTTGCCTTTCATATAAGCCACTTCTGATTCCAAATGATCCCAAATGATCAACTAAAAGTCAAGTTATTATTTGTTGTTCCAACAACTTGGATAGGCGACAAGACTTTTGTCAGGGGGTGTATTTCCCCGTCTAAATATTGTAAAGCTGATGTAAAGCCACCCAGCTTTATATCAAGCTGATGTAAAGCTGCTTTGACACAATTTGCATTGTTAAACGCACTATACAAATAATAGTGACTTGACTTAACTTGTTTACAATACGCTACATCACAAATTTTAAGCTGGATTCTTTCATTGTTGGCCTCACAATGCTCTAAAACCATTTTGTTTAAAGCTATATTTAAAGAAAACATTTTGCTTAGGGGATGAATGAAGTTAGACTGGAAATGCAACATGATTATGCATATGTACTTTTAAGTAAAGTGAGTTTCTACAACACGTGTTTACTTACGTCTGCATAGACACCAAAACTTGACATACTGACTGCATCTATATGTACAATGCTGACGTATTGACAGCATCTTAAACATATAGTATTTAAATATGAATTTAATCCTTATGAATACTGAAATCATGGCATTAACATTTTGATAATATTGTATTCAGTTTTCATGTCATGGCATTATATTTTCAGTCACATATATTAAATGCATTTTACTTTACTACGTCTCTTCTATGTGACTTCTACTGCCAACTCATTTTGAAGGATTACATAATGTAAACAAGGCTATAATTTAAAACCTTAAAATTAATAACATTTCTGTGACCATTTTACCATCATGACGTAATTTTGTTTGCCTTAGGACAGAAAAGGTGTTTTCTCAGTTATGCTGTGACTGACAACAGAACCATAAAATACACCAAAAATGCAACATAAAATCAGAAAAGTCATGAAATTTATTTGTGTGTAGTGATCCACTTCAGAATCCATATGATTGTGTGGACATATGCAAATTAAAGTCTTTATCCAGTGATTTTTTAATTCAAACAACACAAAATATGTTCAAATGCAAGTATTAAACATTATGCATACAATACAAGAATGAAAAGAAGAAAAAATAAGAAAAAAAGGAAAAAAATCTGAATAAATCTGCAGAATAAAGAATAAATGAATAAAGGTTAAAGTCTTGATAGCTTTCTTATTCAGGTTGTCTCTAATACTATTTACATACAGACTTACCTCAACACAAAGCTATAAAATTGGGTTTCTGATTAGTAAATTTGCATTTATGAATGTAAAATTTGATCAAAAGTATAAATAAATTAAATGAAAACACTTTTAATCTTCTTCAGGATAATCAGTGAAAGCAAAGATGTAATTTCCCCATAGGACAGAACATTCTCGAACATTCGTGAATAAAATGCTGTACCTTACACCACAGTATATATGAAAAACTACAATGCCAAAACAAATGCAAGGTGGATTCATACTGAGTATTACAGAAAGTACAGTTTAAATTGATATTTATTTATTTTTTTAATTAAATAAAGATCTGTTTAAAATCTGTGAACAAGTTTAAATTATATTTCTTTAACTTTATTTCTAATATGAAACCTAGGGTAACAACTATGTTTTATTCAGTAATTCAATTCCATCCTCAGCAGTGACCGTAGGTGTCAAGCTCATAAAATTATTGGGTTCTCTATACTTGCATGGTTTAAAATTGCTTGAATATTGGGAGCACAAGCAGCCACTTTGGTCCCTGTGTCCCCTTACCTTGACTTTTTACACAGCGCTCCTGCTCTCGCCAGTCAGCACACCAGTTGGGAAACACTGGGTTAAGGGATTTTAAAATTCAAATTCATTTTTATGATACACATTTTTATGATATAAAATAGTCATAAATATTTTACTTTTTTTCTCTAAATGTGTGATAATGTTTAAGCTTTAGATGTTTCAATACACCCAAAATGTGTTTCAGCATAAATCCAACATCAGTCATAACAAGGTTGGCTTTAAATTAGAATCACTTTTCCCTATTGTACAGATTCTTATGTTTGCCTGTTGCAAACTACAGGTGCATCTCAATAAATTAGAATGTCGTGGAAAAGTTCATTTATTTCAGTAATTCAACTCAAATTGTGAAACTCGTGTATTAAATAAATTCAGTGCACACAGACTGAAGTAGTTTAAGTCTTTGGTTCTTTTAATTGTGATGATTTTGGCTCACATTTAACAAAAACCCACCAAATCACTACCAATAAAAAAATAAATAAATAAATAAAAAATAAAAGAAAAACATTTTTAGTGAATTGTTGGTCTTCTAGAAAGTATGTTCATTTACTGTATATGTACTCAATACTTTAATTAACCTTTATTTAATATAAAATAGTCAAAGGTCGTCATCGTAAATGAGAATTGGTTCTCAACTAACTTATCTGGTTAAATAAAGGTTCATTAAATTAAATTTTCCTCTTGGCAATACCCCATAGATTCTCTATGGGGTTCAGGTCTGGTGAGTTTGCTGGCCAGTCAAGCACACCAACACCATGGTCATTTGACCAACTTTTGGTGTTTTTGGCAATGTGGAGAGGTGCCAAATCCTGCTCGAAAATGAAATCAGCATCTTTAAAAAGCTGGTCAGCAGAAGGAAGCATGAAGCGCTCCAATATTTCTTGGTAAACAGGTGCAGTGACTTTGGTTTTCAAAAAACACAATGGACCAACACCAGCAGATGACATTGCACCCCAAATCATCACAGACTGTGGAAATTTAACACTGGACTTCAAGAAACTTGGGCTATGAGCTTCTCCACCCTTCCTCCAGACTCTAGGACCTTGGTTTCCAAATGAAATACAAAATTTGCTCTCATCTGAAAAGAGGACTTTGGACCACTGGGCAGCAGTCCAGTTCTTCTTCTCCTTAGCCCAGGTAAGACGCCTCTGACGTTGTCTGTGGTTCAGGAGTGGTTTAACAATAGGAATACGACAACTGTAGTCAAATTCCTTGACACGTCTGTGTGTGGTGGCTCTTGATGCCTTGACCCCAACCTCAGTCAGTCAGATTCTTGAATCCATTTTGATTGACAATCCTCATAACGCTGCGGTTCTCTTGGTTGGTTGTGCATCTTTTTCTTCCACACTTTTTTTTCCTTTCACTCTACTGTCTGTTAACATGCTTGGATACAGCACTCTGTGACCAGCCAGCTTCTTTGGCAATGAATGTTTGTGGCTTACCCTCCTTGTGAAGGGTGTCAATGATTGTCTTCTGGACAACTGTCAGATCAGCAGTCTTCCCCATGATTGTGTAGGCAAGTGAACCAAACTGAGAGACCATTTTGAAGGCTCATGAAACCTTTGCAGGTGTTTTGAGTTGATTAGCTGATTGGCATGTCACCATATTCTAATTTGTTGAGATAGTGAATTGGTGGGTTTTTGTTAAATGTGAGCCAAAATCATCACAATTAAAAGAACCAAAGATTTAAACTACTTCAGTCTGTGTGCACTGAATTTAATACACGAGTTTCACAATGTGAGTTGAATTACTGAAATAAATGAACTTTTCCACGACATTCTAATTTATTGAGATGCACCTGTACATTCCATGCATATCATTTAAGACTGCATTATTTAACTAATGTTTTAAACTGGTTTTGGAGGTTTATTAATCAAAATTCAAGCCCCAAAATGTATTTATATTACATTATTTCTTAAGCTTTTTTCTTCCAAACTGGCTCTGATCCATTTAAAACATTTCAAATTTTTATTTATTTTGTTTTACTATCAAAAATTTATTGTTGCAATATTGTGCACTTGGAAATGTAGTCTGAATTTTGCCAAATAATGACAAAAACTTTTGTCTGGAGTTCATTTTTGTAAGTAACAAATCTAACATATAGATATATACACAGTGGGTACGGAAAGTATTCAGACCCCCTTACATTTTTCACTCTTTGTTATATTGCAGCCATTTGCTAAAATCATTTAAGTTCATTTTTTTCCTCATTAATGTACACACAGCACCCCATATTGACAGAAAAACACAGAATTGTTGACATTTTTGCAGATTTATTAAAAAAGAAAAACTGAAATATCACATGGTCCTAAGTATTCAGACCCTTTGCTCAGTATTTAGTAGAAGCACCCTTTTGATCTAATACAGCCATGAGTCTTTTTGGGAAAGATGCAACAAGTTTTTCACACCTGGATTTGGGGATCCTCTGCCATTTCTGCTTGCAGATCCTCTCCAGTTCTGTCAGGTTGGATGGTAAACATTGGTGGACAGCCATTTTTAGGTCTCTCCAGAGGTGCTCAATTAGGTTTAAGTCAGGGCTCTGGCTGGGCCATTCAAGAACAGTCACGGAGTTGTTGTGAAGCCACTCCTTCGTTATTTTAGCTGTGTGCTGAGGGTCATTGTCTTGTTGGAAGGTAAACCTTCGGCCCAGTCTGAGGTCCTGAGCACTCTGGAATAGGTTTTCGTCCAGGATATCCCTGTACTTGGCCGCATTCATCTTTCCCTCGATTGCAACAAGTCGTCCTGTCCCTGCAGCTGAAAAACACCCCCACAGCATGATGCTGCCACCACCATGCTTCACTGTTGGGACTGTATTGGACAGGTGATGAGCAATGCCTGGTTTTCTCCACACATACCGCTTAGAATTAAGGCCAAAAAGTTCTATCTTGGTCTCATCAAAATAGAGAATCTTATTTCTCACCATCTTGGAGTCCTTCATGCGGGCTTTCATGTGTCTTGCACTGAGGAGAGGCTTCCGTCAGGCCACTCTGCCATAAAGCCCCGACTGGTGGAGGGCTGCAGTGATGGTTGACTTTCTACAACTTTCTCCCATCTCCCGACTGCATCTCTGGAGCTCAGACACAGTGATCTTTGGGTTCTTCTTTACCTCTCTCACCAAGGCTCTTCTCCCCCGATAGCTCAGTTTGGCCGGACGGCCAGCTCTAGGCAGGGTTCTGGTCGTCCCAAACGTCTTCCATTTAAGGATAATGGAGGCCACTGTGCTCTTAGGAACCTTAAGTGCAGCAGAAAGTTTTTTGTAACCTTGGCCAGATCTGTGCCTTGCCACAATTCTGTCTCTGAGCTCTATATGAGTGTCACAGCAAAGGGTCTGAATACTTAGGACCATGTGATATTTCAGTTTTTCTTTTTTAATAAATCTGCAAAAATGTCAACAATTCTGTGTTTTTCTGTCAATATGGGGTGCTGTGTGTACATTAATGAGGAAAAAAAATGAACAAATTATTTTAGCAAATGGCTGAAACATAACAAAGAGTGAAAAATTTAAGGGGGTCTGTATACTTTCCGTACCCACTGTATATATATATATTATATATATATATATATATATATATATATATATATATATATATATATATATTCTGGAATCACAACCATATTTTCACTGAAGTACTGCTCTCTGAATAGAATCAATTTTTTTTTAATATAAATAAAAAAAATCTTTGAAAATTGTACCTTCAAGGGCACTGCTTGTGAGTTGAAACGACCATACATTTTCAAAATCGTGGAGAAGAATACATTTACACAATAAATTAAATGTTTTATTCTCCCCCCAACCCCCCAAATACACCCAACTTGTTAGAGTTTGTTGCTTCAATCCCATATAAGCATATCTGTGACCATTTGATAAATAGAGATAATGCCATACTGTATATTTACATTTATTCATTTGACAAACGCTTTTATCCAAAGCGACTTACAATTGAGGAATGCATCAAGCAGTTAGGTAGGTCATTTCACCAACAGGGTATGGTGATAGAAATCTTCCTGGAGAGTTTTTTTCTGCTTCTCTGCAATGGGACCATGAGCCACTGCTCGTTAACTGACCGCAGGCTTCTGGAGGGGATAGACGTATAGGAGAGAGCAGAGGTACATTGAAAAAAAAAATGGACATGAAATTACAAAAATGAAGAATGTATATACAACACAATTTATATTTATTTTATGAAATGCTTTATTCAAGTAGATTTCAATTGTTCATTTTGAATGTTGAATTTATGCATTTCTCTCACGTTGATTGAAATTGATTGAATCTAAAACTGAAATCAATATCATTGAGTTTTGACACAACCAGGGCACTATGGAGCAGATGGTGGTGGTAACACCATTTTTTTTAGCTGGTGAAAATACTAGTGTTCTAATAATTTTGGCCACCACTGTATATACAGTGCATCCAGAAAGTATTCACAGCGCTTCACTTTTTCCACGTTTTGTTATGTTACAGCCTTATTCCAAAATTGATTAAATTCATTATTTTCCTCAAAATTCTACAAACAATACCCCATAATGATAACGTGAAAGAAGTTTGTTTGAAATCTTTGCAAATTTATTAAAAATAAATGTATATAAGTATTCACAGCCTTTGCTCAAAAAAATGACCTCAGGTGCATCCTTTTTCCACCGATCATCCTTGAGATATTTCTACAACTTGATTGGAGTCCACCTGTGGTAAATTCAGTTGATTGGACATGATTTGGAAAGGCACACACCTGTTTATATAAGGTTCCACAGTTAACAGTACGGGTGTTTCTCAAACGGAAGGCTGCATCCTACCGAGGCAGCGTCCTTCCTAGTTCAGTCCTTCAGAGTCTTGTAGGCTACAGTCCTCGTCGGCATATAAACGCTAGAATAAGACATTCTAGTAAGTGCGCATGGCTACATCACATATGTTCCCGCCCTCACCGTCACGGCATGAAAAAACTAATAAAACTTATTTTTGGAAAAATACTTTGTATTACAAATCTTTATATTATTTGGCTTTCTATTAATGCAATACAATAAATCACAGCCGTCTAGAGTCTCTCTGTGGCTTAAATTATTGGCAGTTTAGCGTTTAGTAAGCAATTTACACCAAAACAAAAGATAACATCTATCCTTTCATGTCTGAAAACATTATTTTTGTCTTAGATTTCATAATAAATTCAGACAAGCCTAGTACTGACTCGTTTTTCTTGAGTTTATTTTCATGAAATGGAATGGGTACAAAGGATTGTGTGTGATTGAAAGTCGTGGAGGATACATCCCATGCATCCTTCAAATTCAGCTGAATGAAGGACACGAAACGAAGGCTGTCTTCCAAGGATCCTTCCGATTGAGATGGCCTTCAGCGATGTTTGATGACGTGGCAGCCGAGAAATGCAGCCTTCTTAGGATGCAGCCTTCCGTTTGAGAAACACCCTACATGTCAGAACACAAACCAAGCCATGAAGTCTAAGGAATTGTCTGTAGACCTCTGAGACAGGATTGTATTGAGGCACAGATCTGGGGAAGGGTACAGGAAAAATTCTGCAGCATTGAAGGTCCCAATGAGCACAGTGGCCTCCATCATCCGTAAATGGAAGAAGTTTGAAACAACCAGAACTGTTCCTAGAGCTGGCTTCCTGGCCAAACTGAGCAATTGATTGAGAAGGGCCTTGTCTAGACTGGTGACCAAGAACCTGATGGTCACTCTAGTTGAGCTCCATGATCATACATGCAGATGGGAGAAACCTACAGAAGGACAAACATCACTGCAACACTCCACCGATCTGGGCTTTATGCTGGTGTGGCCAAACTCAATCCTCACCTCAGTGAAGGCACATGAAAACACACCTGGAATTTGCAAAAAAAAAAAAAAAAAAAAAAAAAAAAAAAAAAAAAATGCACCAAAAGGAACCCCAGAGTGTGAGAAACAAGCTTCTCTAGTTTGATGAACCTCAAATCTAAACATCATGTTTGAAGGAATCCAGCTCTGCTCATTACCTGCAGAGTACCATCCGAAAAGTAAAGTGTGCTGGTAGCAGCCTCATACTGTGGGGCTGTTTTTCAGAGGCAGGGACTGAGGGAATCATCAGAGTAGAGGACAAGCTCAATGCATCAAAATATAGAGATAGCCTTAATGAAAACCCAATCCAGAGCATTCAGAACCTGGGCAGAAGGCTCACCTACCAACAGGACAATGACCCTAAGCACACAGAAAGAGAGGATTATAGACAACTCTTTGAATGTCCTTGAGTGGCCCAGCCACAGCCTGGGCTTGAACCCAGTCAAATATTTCTGGAGAAACCTGAAAATGTGCATCTGCCCCATTCCAACCTGACAGAGCTTAAGAGGTGAACAGGTGAGGTGAAGAATGGCAGATAATTGCCAAATGATGACGAGCAAAGCTTCTAGCATCATACTCAAAAATACTTGAGACTGTAATTGGAGCTAAAGGTGCTTCAACAAAGTATTGAGCAAAGGCTGTGAATACTTATGTACATGTGATTTTTTTTTCTTTTTCTTTTTTTTAATAAATTTGCAAAGATTTTAAACAAACTTCTTTTACGTTGTCATTATGGGGTATTATTTGTAGAACTGAGGAAAATAATGAATTTAATCATTTTTGGAATAAGGCTTATTTTAATCCCTTATTTGGTCATGTTCCTGTCCTGGTTTAGTTTAATTAGTCATCCTGTGCACCTGTTTTCCTCCCTATTTAGCTCCTTACTCCATGTATTTAAGTCTTAGTCTGTGTTTTCCTCCTTGGTCAGGTCTACCAGTAATGTTCGTGTGTCATTCCTTGTTCCAAGTGTGGATTTACCCTGTGTGTTGGATTGAATTAAATCCATTGATCCTTCGTTCCTTCCGGCAGCGAAACGTGACAGTTTCATGTTAAGCGTTTAAGAATGTCCTTCAATTTCAGTTATTTAAATACTGCAAAGGGTACTGTAAATGGATCACATAGGTTAGAGTGGGGGAAAAATAGGTGGGGTAAAACGCCCCCCCCCCTTAGAGGGGAGAGGGGAGGGTGGGGTAAAACGCCCCCATGGGTGGGGTAAAATGCCCCCCAGTCAAACAAAGCAATTTGCTTTAAACATTTACAGCAAAAACAGAGTAAGTGCAGTTTTAGCTAAAAATAATTAAAAAAAAAGAATATAATCAATAATTGACCGTTGGCAAAACCCGCCCACCCTTAGTTACTGTTGCCATGACCGACAAACAGTGCCGCTCACACACTACAAATCACGTTCTCACGCAGTGAAAAATACATCGCAGAGCAAAGAGGAAACTGACTTTACTTCTGATATGAAACGATCTCAGGACTCTCAGCTTTTAAATTGTGCCATATTTTTAAAGAAATTAAAACAATACATACCAAGGGCGTTGGTTTGCTTTTGACATTGGTCAAAAGACATACTTTTGACATCAGTCTTAATTTACAGCTTATGTTTGCCAACATATTCAAACAGTTTTTTTTTTTTTTTTAGTATGTTTAACAGACAATAATTAAACAATTTTTATTTTGTGAACCAACAACATCGGCATCAGAGTGCTGGGTGTCTTTATCACGCATTACTTTATTTTAATATTAATCGATTTGGACCCATGATGATTCTGAAAGAATACTCTGCTGTTGCTGTAGGAATGAACACAACTTTCATGCGCATCTGATTGACAGATAAACCGCACGCTCTTATTTCAGTGTTGTTTTTTATTTTGTGGATATTTCAACTAACAGTTTGATTTGTACATTCAGTTGAACTACTTTAAGTTAGTTAGACTGTCCGTATGCTTTATATAGGGAGCTAATAATAGCCATAGATTGCGCTTTCTCTCCGTTTGCTCTGTTTTGTCAAACACCGTACTTCAAACTCATCGACGCAACTTTGTTAATTCCTGAAGTGAACTTCTATATTAACTGTTTGGACTGCTGTCTTGAATTGGGTGCAATACCTGTGAGTTGTTCTAAACGCGGCTGCGCTTCTCGTCCGGTGTGCGACTACATTCCGCCCATGTATTAAATGCGCGTCCTTGAAAGCACGCAGTTTTCTAACGTAGTCTATTTACTTTAACTTCTTAGGTAATATCAGTGCTATGACGTTTCAGATGTGTTCATGTTCGCCGGCCCAAAACTTGTCCACATCTTTTTAGCCAAACTGAACCAAAACAGTGCCATAACCCAACTCAGAGTGAGCCAAATAATAAAAACAGACGTGGCTGATATATGGACCTTATATGGTATTCTTATATGGCTGAGTTCTGTAAAGGGCTTAAGGCCCTTATGTGGCCCACATGTGGCTGATACACCAAAAGCCATTATTCAACCATATTTACACCACACCTATCTTTTTAATTTAAAATACCCATTACACAGTAAATCTTAAACACAAAAAATGGATTCACACTATTTTTTTTTTTAAATGTTTAGAACTTTAATAACAGAATTACAATACAGAACATAACATAACAGAAGTGTGCTATTTTGTAAATGTTAGATGAGTGAATAAATGTGCAAAAATTGATACTTTTACTAAGTCTCGCCAGTCTTTCTCACTCACAGTCTGTCAGGAAAAAGAAGAGAAAAAGAACATTAATATATCATAATTAGTATCACACATTAGATATTATTTGAAGACATGCACATAAATGACTGTAAATCAGCACTGCACACATTCTTTTCTACCACCCAAGATATGAGTACTGCTGTGAAGTCCCTTTTTAAATTTTAATTTTATAAATTAAAAATGTCTAGCTGCTTTAATAACAGGCTATTTTTAGACATAATAATAATAATAATAATAATATACATAATATTAATGAAAACATTAGAGGCGTAATGGTACCTCAGTTTTGAAGTCACAGTTTCAAACATTTTTGGTACAGCAGGGGGAGAAAACATACAATTTTTTATTTATTTATTTTTTAATAAACGGTGGTTTATTGAACAATTTGTGTCTCTGCCTTTAAATAAACTCAATTATAATTACAATTTTCTCAAGGATAAAAAAATCTATTTCAACTAATGCTATACAATAGGGAGCCCTATTAGAGCACATTACTAAAATATTAAAGGCTGCAATTAACAACAGAGCCCAATCTATTAAATTAAAATATTTTAGATACACTGACCAACACTACAAAATACATACATACATACATACATACATACATACATACATAAATAATAATAATAATAATAGTATGCAAACATATAGTTTGCACATTGCAATTTTCTAGCAACAAGCTGTGGACACTGAATGACTTGCCTGAGGTAAAGGTATTGCTGTTTTATTGGCATTTTTCCGCGGCTGCAAAACTGTTTGAGATTAAGTGACACGAGCGTGTTTATTTTGCGTTATAACCGGTTGTAACTAGTAGAAAAGAGAATTAAAGGGAAGGAATGATCACTTTCAGTGGTCTATTACGCCACATCAAAGAGCGTCAAAACGGCATTTATGGATTGAATTTCTTGATAAAATAGACAATTTTTAAAGAGGAGACTTTGTATCTTATCAAAAAGAACAAAACACTAACCTTGCGATTACAGGATGTGTATAGCCTAGTAATAATGTACAGTGAGGATTTATTCACGGATATGAACGGAAACGGATTAAGTTCCGCACGTGCAGTGGTTAAAATGACACTGTATTTGTTCGGTACAGTTTTCTGTAGGAATAAGTGTACCATTACACCCCTAGAAAACATTTAAAACACCAAAACTGCACTTACCCGAATAGTATGTGTCTGCAGGGCAAAGGCTGTTGTTGTAAATAGCAAGCTTTTCCATCATCATCTTCTTTTTTAACAGCGGTTGAAAGAGGATACAGAGCGGGAAATAATGGATATATTTTCAAAATTTCAGTAATCCACCAATAGGAATAAGGGAAGACACAAAGCAACCAATAGCATTGTTGAATGGGCTGAGATGTGGACTGCCACTAACCTGCCACACATGACTATAGCAGTTTATATGTGTTTTTCCAAATAAAAGCCAAATGTTAACCATAAGTTAACACATTCCATGGTGTGCCATACCCAAGCCATATATGGCTCTCATTTGTGTGCTGTCATCTGGACCATATACCTCAAAACATATTGTCATCCAAAAGAAAATTCCCTCCAATTCTAAAGCTATGACAAAACATATCTGGGAAAAGTTTGGCCCATATGTGCTCAGCCATGCCATACCTAGGCCAAATGTGACAGCTATCAGCCACATTTGGCCCAAACGTTCTTGCTATCTGGGTCTTCTGTCTGATTTGTGGTTAAGGCTGGAAAGGATACAGCTGCGGCTTCTGGACATGCGCATTTACATATTTTCCAAGCCAACGATATAACGTGAAACCTATGAAAATGGTTTTAAAAAAGCACATGGCGCCATAGTTTCATCACTTTAGAGTGTCGCAGCGGTCGTCTTTTTGCAGTAAAGGACCTGTCATAGTTTAATGAGAGGGAAGATGACATGAAGCATCACGGTTAACCTGCATTGAAAACAGATGAGCGCACATGTGCATATATAAAGCTCCCGATCGGGACGAAGTTCACGGGATTTTGTCCACAGAATGATAAGAGCACACTTTTTTAACATATTATTTTATTATTTAACATTGAGTCTTTAACTTAAGCGCTGCAAACCATGCATACACCGCCGGACATGACAGGTTTTCTGGTACGCAAAATAAGTACTTTAAAGGAATACCTTAGTTTATTGCCGTTACTGTGGCAGCCAACAACAGCACAGCTTAACCCTTTGAACATTTTTATATTTAGTTATTTTGAAAAAGTTTAAATTCAGTCGATCTTTTTTACCCCGTTTTAACATGTATTTCTATGGAGACAGGCCGTAGCTGTCGGGCAAGATGGCGGATAGCAGCAGCAGCACATAATATCTGCGTTCTGATTAGTCAGATTGCCTGTCAATCAAGCTCTTTGCGAACGGTCAATTATGGATTACAAAATGAAAATAGCCTATTTGAAAAATAAAAAAATAAAAAATTGTTAGCTGATGCTAACTGGCTAGCTAACTAGCTACCTGATGTTAACTTGAGGTAATTTTTAAATATAAAGTCCAAATATTTTGATTCAACCAACTATAGAATACATTTGATGGAAAAACTAAGGATTTGATGTTCAGAACAGTTTTAGTTTTAGTTCAGTTTTACCCCACAGACTGTGTGTGAGAAAAAAATTATGTCATTCTGAAAATATAATTATATTTTTTCATTAAATAGCATGTACTCCCTATCTACAGGCCCAACTGTTCTCATATCATATATAACTGTGATGTTCTACAAAACAACAAGCTTTAAAACACTTTTTCTTACTTCTGCAAATTAGATCATTTACTGTGAAATCTGTTTTCTCTTCGGTACATCAACAGTGTAAGATTCATCCTGAAAACTTCTACATCACTTTTGTCAATGCAGTCCATAGTTACAATAAAAATTTATCTTGACTTTATCTTGTGGTTATTTTGGGAAAAACAGTATCTAAAAAACAGAAAAACGTATATTTGTTCACATATAGCCTATTTGTTTTTCATTTCATAGGTGATCTAAATACTCATGGTGAAACAGATGGAAAATTTACAGGTCTCTGTTCCAGTCACGTGACTTAAAACTACACTCTAAAAATGCTGAGTTATTTTTTTAACCCAAGTGCTGGGTTAAGCCCGTTGGGTCATTTTATTAGGTTGTTTTTAATATTTTTACCCAGGTACTGGGTTATTTTTTAACCCAAATGCTGGGTTCATCTTGTTGGGTCCTTTTATTGGGTTACTTTTAATATTTTTACCCAGGTGCTGAGTAGTTTTTCTGTAACTAGTTGCTGGGTCATTTTTAACGCTGGGTTATTTTTTTTTCTACCCAATCGCTGGGTTGAGCCTGTCTCTTATGCAACAACCCAGCTGTCAGCTAACAGTCAGAGCGTGGACTTTTTGAGTCCATTACAGGAGAGAGCAGTTCTTCCGATTTGGTGCACTTCTTCAGCAAAATAAAGGTTTGCATACATTTTATTTAATTTATAAAGTCTTTACGGTGCTGTAAATTGTATTATTTTACACAACACAACCTCAGTCAGCTGTGTCAGCGGTCGCGAGCGTTTCACATGATAGAAACGCCTTTTGTCTTGCATAACATAAATGGATTTAATTCGTTATAATACTGAATTTAATTTAATGTTATGTTCTCTAATCTCAGTACTGTTTGTTTATGGGAAGGTTTTGGAGTCAGTCATCTTTCAGCTAAGTTACAAGTGAAACGCGAGGCCGCGGTCTGAAGTTCGCAGTTACCCCGATGAACAGCAGCTCTTCACCGGCTCAGATTTCGGCACGAGAATTAGCGCTATTTCGGTAAAAATCGATTACAGAGAACGGCTGAATACACTTAAATTAAAATGCTACTTTTAAATGTTACATTTTTAAGTCTAAAATGCTTGTTAAACTAGTTTAAATGTATATAATGTTGTAAACTATGCTGTATTCACTCAAATAAATACAATGTGTCGGTGCGGTAAAGCAATAATTTATATGTAATCGCATAATACTATATGTATCTACATAATACTATTATTGTTAGAAATTGCAACAATATAAAAATAGAAATATAATACATTTATACATTTAAAATTTAATTAATACAATAAGTAAAAAATAAATAATAATATCCTGGCCAGAGGAGAACTGGCCCCCCGACTGAGCCTGGTTTCTCCCAAGGTTTTTTTCTCCATTCTGTCACAGAGGGAGTTTTCGTTCCTTGCCGCTGTCGCCTCTGGCTTGCTCAGTTGGGGACACTTAATTTCTAACGATTATCGTCAATTTGATTTCATATATACTATTTAAACTAAACTGAGCTAGACAATGACATCTCTGAATTCAATAATGAAATGCCTTTAACTGAAAATTGAGTGTTTAATCTTATTATTATACATTACTGACACTCTATCCTCCAATTTGATACTGTTAAGTGCTTTGACACAATCTGTATTGTTAAAAGCGCTATATAAATAAAGGTGACTTGACTTGACTTATCATGCTGTATCTCGTTCAGATTACATTTAAAAACATAGTGTCAAAGTTAATAATAATATTATTCGATGATGTAATTGTTTTAAACCTCTGAAGTGAAAAAAGTCCTCACAACGATCTCAGCTTGCGCACGTCAAGTTAGGGAGTGTCTCAAAAGTGCAAAATCCAAAATAAACTTGATTAAATATGTGCATTATTCAGAATCAGAATCAGAATCAGAATCAGAATGAGCTTTATTGGCCAGGTATGCTTACACATACGAGGAATTTGTTTTTGTGACAGAAGCTCTACAGTGCAACAGAAAGACAGCAACAGGACAGGGCACAGATAATAAAAGAATAATTTACAAATAGGCAATGTACAAATAGCAAAAACACAATATATAGACAATTATGGTGTACAGGTCTAATATGTGCAGATCTGAAATGAAAAAAATAAGTATGTGTGTTGAATAAATAATTTATAATAGTGTTGTATGTTCCACTTTTAATGTCAAGTGTTCATGAGATGGATTGCCTGAGGGAAGAAACTGTTCCTGTGTCTGGTCGTTCTGGTGCTCAGAGCTCTGTAGCGTCGACCAGACGGTAACAGTTCAAAGAGGGAGTGTGCTGGATGTGAGGGGTCCAGAGTGATTTTGCCAGCCCTTTTGCTCACTCTGGATGAGTACAGTTCTTGGAGAGTGGGGAGGGTTGTACCAATGATTCGCTCAGCAGTCCAGACTACCCTCTGTAGTCTTCTGAGGTCAGATTTGGTAGCTGAGCTGAACCAGACAGTTATTGAAGTGCAGAGGACGGATTCAATGATGGCGGAGTAGAACTGATTCAGCAAGTCCTGTGGCAGGTTGAACTTCCTCAGCTGGCGAAGGAAGTACAACCTCTGCTGGGCCTTTTTCACAATGGAGTCTATGTGATTGTCCCACTTCAGGTCCTGGGAGATGGTGGTGCCCAGGAATCTGAATGACTCCACTGCAGTCACAGTGCTGTTCATGATGGTGAGTGGGGGGAGTGCAGAGGGGTTCCTCCTGAAGTCCACGATCATCTCCACAGTTTTGAGCGTGTTGAGCTCCAGGTTGTTAAGACTGCACCAGACAGCCAGCTCCTTAACCTCCTGTCTGTAGGCAGACTCGTCACCGTCCTGGATGAGGCCGATCAGTGTGGTGTCGTCTGCAAACTTCAGGAGCTTGACAGAGGGGTCTTTAGATGTGCAGTCGTTAGTGTACAGGGAGAAGAGCAGTGGGGAGAGAACACAGCCCTGAGGAGCTCCAGTGCTGATCGTACGAGTGCTGGATGTGTATTTTCCCAGCCTCACTAGCTGCTGCCTGTCTGTCAGGAAGCTGGTGATCCACTGACAGACGGAGGTGGGGACGGAGAGTTGAGTTAGTTTGTTCTGAAGGGTGTCCGGGATGATGGTGTTAAAAGCGGAGCTGAAGTCTACGAACAGGATCCTCACATAAGTCCCTGGTCTGTCCAGATGCTGCAGGATGAAGTGCAGTCCCATGTTGACTGCATCATCCACAGACCTGTTTGCTCTGTAGGCAAACTGCAGGGGGTCCAGTAAGGGTCCAGTGGAGGACTTCAGATAAGCCAAAACCAGTCTTTCAAATGACTTCATGACCACAGATGTTAGAGCCACAGGTCTGTAGTCATTAAGTCCAGTAATTTTGGGTTTCTTTGGGACGGGGATGATGGTGGAGCGTTTGAAGCATGAGGGGACTTCGCACAGCTCCAGAGATCTGTTGAAGATCTGTGTGAAGATGGGGGCCAGCTGGTCAGCACAGATTTTTAGGCAGGCTGGTGACACACCGTCTGGGCCTGGTGCTTTCCTTCTTTTGTTCTTCCTGAAGACCTGGCGCACCTCATCTTCGCTGATCTGAATTGCAGGTGTGGGGGAGACGGGGGTTGCTGGAGGTGTGAATGGTTGTGTGAATGGTTGTGTGAAGAGGTGTTCAGGGCGGGTGTGGGGTGTTTTTTCAAACCTACAATAGAACTCGTTCAGACCGTCTGCCAGGTGTTGATTCTCCAGAGTGCTGGGGGATGGTGACTTGTAATTGGTGATTTCTTTCATACCTTTCCACACTGAAGCAGAATCACTGGAAGAGAATTTTTTCCTTAGCTTGCCGGAATAATTCCTCTTTGCCACTCTGATCTCCTTTTCCAGTGTGTATTTGGCCTGTTTATACAAGACTTTATCCCCCTTTCTGTAAGCATCTTCTTTGGCCTGACGGAGCTGTCTGAGTTTTGCAGTGAACCATGGTTTGTCGTTGTTGTAAGTTAGATGAGTCTTGGTAGGAATGCACATATCCTCACAGAAACTGATGTAAGATGTTACAGTCTCTGTGAGCTCATCCAGATCATTTGCGGCAGCTTCAAAAGCAGTCCAATCAGTAAGGTCGAAACAGGCTTGTAAATCCCACTCTGTTTCATTAGTCCATCTTTTAACAGTTCTTAATACAGGTTTTCCAGATTTGAGTTTCTGCCTGTAGGTCGGTATAAGATGAACCAAACAGTGATCAGAGAGTCCTAAAGCTGCCCGTGGGACAGAGTGATATGCATCCTTTATCGCTGTGTAGCAGTGATCCAATATATTACTGTCTCTGGTGGGACATGTAACATGCTGTCTGTATTTTGGCAGTTCACGGGAGAGATTTGCTTTATTAAAGTCCCCGAGAATGATTAAAACAGAGTCCGGGTGTTGTTGCTCAGTCTCTGTGATCATATCAGCGAGTTTCTGTAAAGCGGAGCTCACGTGCGCTTGCGGAGGAATGTAAACACTCATCAGAATGAACGAGCAAAACTCCCGTGGCGAGTAGAAAGGCTTGCAGTTAATGAAGAGCGTTTCTAGATCTGAACAGCACATCTTCTTTAACACAGTTACATCTGTACACCACCTCTCATTGATGTAAAAGCACGTCCCGCCGCCGCGTGATTTCCCCGTTGATTCTGCCTCCCGATCCGCTCTAAACAGCTGAAAGCTCGGAAGATGTAACGCGCTGTCCGGAATGGCGTCGTTCAGCCAGGTTTCCGTGAAACACAGAGCAGCAGAGTTTGAAAAGTCCCTGTTTGTCCGGGAGAGCAGAAGGAGTTCGTCCGTTTTGTTGGGTAGAGAGCGGAGATTCGCCAGATGGATGCTAGGCAACGCCGTTCTGAATCCACGCTGTCTGAGCTTCACGAGCGCGCCGGCTCGCTTCCCCCGTCTGCGCGTCCTGAAGCGTTTGACCAGAGCTACAGCTCCGCCAACAACAATGTCCAGCAAAACGTCCGAATAATCAAAAACCGGTAAAAGATTCTGTGGTGTGTTCTGCCGAATGTTCAGCAGATCATCCCTAGTAAAACTGATGGTGTTTGAGAAACAAAAAACAGGAAAAACGAACAAAAACAGTACAAACACTGAAGAGCGAAGCACAGTAGCTGCCATCTGCGGCGCCATCTTAGATCTTCCATAAAAACACTAAAACCGTGATCCTTTTACATGTGTAGTTTATGTTGGCAAATAGATTAAGATGATTTTTAAATTTTAAATGATTATTATATCTGTTGTAAATATGTAAGTAAACTGAATGTCTTCATGAAATACATTTAACTATGTGGTTGTTTTACTGAAAGTACTCAAATCACCTACAATGTATTTATAGATACATGTAGCATATAGTAGACAACTTAGATTAATTGTTGGTGAATTTTTCAAGTATGCAAATCTATATAACTTCCTTGTCATGTGACCTGATGATGTCACACCAGCTGTAATATCTTCACACAATCCTGACACACAACATACAAGACTTGGATTTTAGAAACATGATTTTGTCTATTTTTGGTGAATTTTTCAAATATTCAAATCTATATAACTTCCTGGTCACGTGACCCGATGATGTCACACCAGCTGTAATATCTTCAAACAATGCTGACACACATCATAAATGACTTGGATTTTGGAAATATGATTTTGTCTATTTTTGGTGAATTTTTCAAATATTAAAATCTATATAACTTCCTGGTCACGTGACCCGATGATGTCACACCAGCTGTAATATCTTCACACAATGCTGACACACATCATAAATGACTTGGATTTTGGAAATATGATTGTCTATTTTTGGTGAATTTTTCAAATATGCAAATCTATATAACTTCCTTGTCATGTGACCTGATGATGTCACACCAGCTGTAATATCTTCACACAACCCTGACACACATCATACAAGACTTGGATTTTAGAAATATGATTTTGTCTATTTTTGGTGAATTTTTCAAATATTCAAATCTATATAACTTCCTGGTCATGTGACCCGATGATGTCACACCAGCTGTAATATCTACATTTATATTTAATCATTTAGCAGACGCTTTTATCTAAAGTGACTTACAAATGAAGACAATAGAAGCAATCAAAACCAACAAAAGAGCAACAACATGCAAGCCCTATGACAAGTCTCGGTTAGCCAAACACAGTACACATAGCAAGGTTTTTTTGTTGTTGTTGTTGTTGTTGTTTTTTTGTTTTTTTTTAAACAAGTAGATAGAATATAGAAAAGAAAGCTAGCAGTTAGAGAAGAAATATGCAATTGATAGAGGGTCAAGTGTGTGTGTGTGTGTGTGTGGGTGTGGTGTGTGTGTGTGTGTGTGTGTGTGTGTGTGTGTGTTTTGTTTTAAATAAAAAGGGGGCAGATAGATAAAATAAAATTAGAAAAGAGAATGCTAGAGTTAGAGGGTCAAATAAAGATGGAAGAGATGGGTTTTTAGCCATTTCTTGAAGATGGCTAAGGATTCAGCTGCTCGGATTGAGTTGGGCAGGTCATTCCACCAGATGGGAACAGTTAATGAAAAAGTCTGTGAAATTATTTTGTGCCTCTTTGGGATGGCACAATAAGAACGCAAGTTTCTAGAGGGCACATAGGTCTGAAGTACTGAATTTAGGTAAAGGGGTGCAGAGCCAAAGGTGGCTTTGTATGCAAACATTAATGCCTTGAATTTTATGCGAGCCGCCATTGGTAGCCAGTGCAAACTGATGAACAGAGGTGTGACGTGCGTTCTTTCGGCTCATTAAAGATTAATCTTGCAGTGGCATTTTGGATTAATTGTAGAGGTTTGATGGAAATGGCTGGAAGACCTGCCATGAGAGCAGTGCAATAGTCAAGTCTGGACAGAACAAGAGCTTGAACAAGGAGTTGTGTAGCATGTTCCGAAAGAAAGGGCCTAATCTTCCTAATATTATATAAAGCTAATCTGCAGGACCGGGCAGTTTTAGCAATGTGGTCTGAGAAATTCAGCTTATCATCAATCACAACTCCGAGGTTTCTGGCTGTTTTTGAAGGAGTAATGGTTGATGAGCCTAACTGGAAGGTGAAATTGTGATGAAGTGATGGGTTTGCTGAAACTACAAGCAGTTCTGTCTTAGCTAGGTTGAGCTGAAGGTGATGGTCCTTCATCCAGCAAGAAATGTCTGTTATACATACTGAGATGCGAGCAGTTATCGTCGGATCATCAGGATAGAATGAGAGGTAGAGTTGAGTGTCATCAGCATAGCAGTGATATGAAAAGCCATGTTTCTGAATGACAGAACCTAATGATGCCATATAGACAGAGAAGAGAAGTGGTCCAAGGACTGAGCCCTGAGGCACCCCAATAGCTAGATGTTGCGACATGGATACTTCACCTCTCCAAGATACCTTGAAGGATCTATCTGAGAGGTAAGATTCAAACCACTGGAGTGCAGTTCCTGAGATGCCCTTTCTCAATAGGGTTGACAAGAGGATCTGGTGGTTGACTGTATCAAAAGCAGCGGATAGATCCAGCAAAATAAGTAATGAAGACTTGGAAGCCGCTCTTGCAAGTCTTGGGCTTCAACAACTGAGAGCAAGGCAGATTCGGTCGAATGTCACACCACAAACTGTCAAAATTTTTGACTGTTTGTGGTGTGGAGAATTGTGCAGTGAGGTTAGTAATTTTATTAATGAAGAATGTGGCAAAGTCGTCAGCTGTTAGTGTTGATGAAGGAGGGGGAGGAGGAGGACAAAGGAGGGAGGACAATGTTTTAAAGAGCAGTTGCGAGAGTTAGGTGAATTGTTAATTTTGTCGTGATAGTATGTTCTTTTAACTTCTTGAAACTTCTATTATTCAAATCCGTTAAAGGATTGTTAGGCTGCATTAATTAGATCAACCGGAACCGGGAACACTCCTCATAACACACGATGTACTCGTTACATCGTAAGAAGAATGGCATCTACGCTAATATTTGTCTGTTTCTTTATTATTCTGTTTCTCAGTCCGTGTCCGGATCAGATGGCGCCAGGAGATGATGTCTGCGACCCTGACCGTCGGCGGAGGCCGGACACCTGGATGAGCCCCAGGGACATATCCCCAGTGATGTCCTCGACTTAAATACAATAAAACTTAAAATTAAACAAAATAACTATAATATAATATAATACCTA